>CM051256.1:56235113-56627613 GCA_027921565.1 Artemia sinica | reverse complement strand
TACCATTGACCCGAAGTACTTACCCTATAAGTTTCAGTTCGATCGGAGGAAAACGGCCAGCGTGCCTCTACGGAAAATTTAGTAGGGTTAGAGGGTGGAGTTGTACTTTCTTGCACGTGTAGCAGGAAAGCTTCATCAGCTCTCCCTGGTGCCTAAGAATTTGATAGTTTTTTCTTCCCATGTGGATCTATCTTTGGTTGTGAGGGTGAGAATCTGTAGCCAAGACAATTCTCATCTTCGTCCATGTCGATGAAAGCCACGTAAGTGATTGAGGCTTGTTCTAACTGTGGCTTGCCGGATTTTGCGTTGGGTATTTTTTCAAGAGGGCAGTGGTGGATAAGCTAGTGATTTCTGCATCAGGTATTCTTCGAGTCGACGAAATTATGCCCGAATCATGTTACCCGATGTGTCGTTCTGATGTCAGCTACATCTTATTTCTGAAAGCATCATTTTTTTTTTCTTTTTATTCTAATCCTTATCAGTAACTTACATACACTTAAGTCCCATGCATCCTCATGGGACGTCTTGGGGCCACTCCTTCCGGAATCTGATGAACTAGGGCTCGATAAGATGTTCTGTCAAATGCAGTTCGGGATAGTTAGACAATGTGCTGTCGGTCAAGGTTTCTGATCCATCTTTTGCGTGGTTTTCCCCGTGGTCGAAGTCCTTTAGTTGTTCCTTCAAGCGCGATCTTGGGCAGGCGTTCGGGATTCATTCGCTTTACATGGCTTAACGTCAAAGATTTTTGGTACTTCAGCGTCAAACGCTTTCATAGCCTATGTTTCGCTTCAATATAACATTACTCATTTGACAATTGCTTCATAAATTTGGATTTGATGAAGACATGAAAATGTGCCACACCCCACAGGGCTTTGTTCAGTTGGGCGAAAGCTATCGCTGCCGATGCCATTCCATGATGACTCTCAGATTTACAGCTACCATGTATGTCGATCGATGAGCCTATACTCGAAGTTTGTTACTTTTTCGATGTCTATGAATGACCATTGGCCACTCCTATTCCTCCATTTATGGAGATGGGAAATTCTTATGTGACTTCGGTTCAAATAAAAACAATACCATAAGCCAAACTTTCGTCTACAAAATTGGCAGTAGGATGGGGCTTAAATATCCTCAAATAATTTCATATACAATACTGGCTTTTAATTTATAACTAATATTGCATGAAAGTATAATACCAGGTAATAAAATTCATTTCGTTTTAGTAAAAAAAAGCTGCATGACTCCGGCTCAAACAAGTGCAGCGTTCTCATCTTTCTGCTAAAAAGTTGGCTGCAAAGGTGTGGGGAGAGTTTTGCAGGGGCTAAGGATTTATTCTCTACATCAAACATCGCAGACTGAGTTTCAGTGAAGCCTCTTGATTTAAACAAGGTAACACCTGCCTGCCTCTCTGCATTTTGGTATAGAATGAGCAAGATTTACAGTTTGCCATTAGGCTATCTTACACCGATTCAGGGCTTAGTTTGTTTTTGCACCGAGTCAATCCAAGACTTTTACTTGGCTTGTTTTCGCACCAAGTCAGGAGTTCATTAGTTTTTTCATTGTTTCACCAGTATTCCACAGCTTGAACTTAGATTGCATTCGAACCGAGGCAAAAACTTAGCTGGTTTGGCGCATATTGTCGACTTTGCTCTTTTGTATAGATTCAGGATTAGCTTATCTTTGCACATAATCGGCAAGCCAGGATTTAGCTCGTTATTGCACAGGGTTACTTCCACGGGTGTGACTTACCTCGTTCCTGGACCAAGTCAAGACGTTGCTTGTTTTTATATCGAATCATGACTTGATTTATTTTTGCACAAAATCAGAACTTAGCTGACTATTCGCTAAATCGAAACCAAACCCATTTTCATATCAAGATAGGGCTTGTCTAATTTCTGCACTGAATTAGGTTTAGCTCGCTTTTGCACCGAATCAGCCCATACCTTTGACCTCATTTGTTTATGCGTTAAGTCAGAACTTATCTCGTTTTGTCACTATGTCACCAAAATTCTGGAGCTTAAGCTTCAATTGTTCTTACACTGAGGCAGAACATAGCCCGTTTTGCACCGATTGTGGAATTAGCTCATTTTAAATCCCGAGTTAATTTCTAGGTTAGACTTTTGCAGCTCATTCTTGTACTAAGTCAGGAATGAGCTTGTTTGCTAACCACTGAATCAAAGAAATTTTGCAGCTTGGCCTTAGATCGTTTTATACCAAATCATTTCTCGACGAACCTACAAATATATTTTTGAGCGAGATGGGGAGGGCGATTTTAATAATGTTTAAATAATTTCATCTCTAGGTCTTTCATAAACTGAGATCTGTTTGTTGGCTTAAAAAAAAAAATAATAAATAAAAATTATCACGAACCAACACAACCAGACTTATTTCTATTTTTCGCTTCTTTTTTCATTGAGGTCCTTGACTCTGTTGAAATGCAGCTGTAAATTTCAATTAGATCGATTGAAATAAATGGATATTTTACGTCACGAACCAATACCTCCCATTTTTTTTCTCAGTTACTTATCTTCATTGAGTCTCCTCTGCCTATTCTAAAAACCCAGTAAATCTAAGCCAATCAGAGGAAACGACATTTTTCGGATACTCAACCACTGCAAGTAGATAGTACCAAAGTTGGTTATTTTTTAATGAATCGTTTGAAATCTCTCTGTCCCTGTCTACATACCGTGTAAATTTCAATCTGACCAGAGGCGAAATGAATTTTGGGTGTATTATCAGACGTCATTGATACCGCCAAATTTATTTAATTTGTTTGTTAATATTTTCACTGCCGATAATAATGATAATAATTATAACAGTAATAAGAATAATGATAATTAAAAGATAAATTATACGACCATTTCTGGACGACACATATTTTTTTTTAAAGTCTTATCTTGTGCCCTTGGATCTCCTGATATATATATATATATATATATATATATATATATATATATATATATATATATATATATATAATATATATATATATATATAATATATATATATATATATATATATATATATATATATATATATATATATATATATATATATATATATATATATATATATATATATATATATATATATAGATATATATATATATATATATATATATATATATATATATATATATATATATATACATACATATATATATATATATATATATATATATATATATATATATATATAATATATATATATATATATATATATATATATATATATATATATATATATATATATATAATATATATATATATATATATATATATATATACATACATATATATATATATATATATATATATATATATATATATATATATATATATATATATATATATATATATATATATATATATATACATACATATATATATATATATATATATATATATATATATATATATATATATATATATATATATATATATATATATATATATATATATATATATATATATATATATATAATATATATATATATATATATATATATATATATATATAATATATATATATATATATATAATATATATATATATATATATATATATTATATATATATATATATATATATATATATATATATATATATATATATATATATATATATATATATATAGACCGATATTGTTTATACATTTGAAAGTAACTATGGAAAGAGGAACAGAAGGGGAACAGAACTAAGGCAAGAGGAACAAAACAGTGTTGAAAAATCAGTGCCTTTCATTCAATGAAATTAGATCGATTGCTTAAAATATAATGATATATTTTATGTAACAAAATTTGTGAAATAGTGATATATAAAAAATTACCAGAAGTTTAAACATTTAAAATTTTTCTATGTTATAATGAAAAAAGCAAAATGTTTAAATTACATTTTGTTTTCAGTAAAGCGCAAATAAAAGTCTAGCATTTAGGGGAAATGAGCGGAGAGGGGACTTGTGTTAAGTTTAGAAGTATAGAGTCAAGAAGTCAAGGACCTAATAAGTGCCTTCCATCATGCACAATAGAATTTCTTTTAAGATTCCTGTTTAGTAAGGTGTTACGTATCCACCTTTTCTATTAAAAATTTGCTTGTGAAAAATGGACGAGTGGCATAATTTACGACTCTAGGTACAACTTTCATTTTTATTCACCGCCTTCTTTTAGGAATTTAAGGCTTTTTTGAAATTCCGTTAATTCGTTTTTGAAATAAACTTTTACTATTAAGATTAACGGAAATAATAGTAGCCATTCCTGGATCAGTTTCAAATGCCTATTTTTCTAAAGAAAAAAAAAATAATAAATAAATAAATTAAACGCTTTGTTAAACTTTTGGTTACAATGAGTGGGACTGGGCATCAGCAAATCACTTTGGAGCTTCAGAAGGATGCCATGACTTTCAATTTCCCATTAACTGAGCCCTCCCAGTTTTTTACGACCATCCTATCTATACGAAGTGGCTAGGAGAAATAATACTTATAATACGTGTGAGACACATGGCTCATGACACATTCAAGATTCCAGAGGGTGGTCTTTAGGACTCTAGGGCTCCAGTATAGAGATGGCAAGCCCTTGAAATTGACGATTTTTGAGTCCTCGAATCCTGGGAATCGCCCCGTGGAGTCTCAGGAGTCGCTACCATAAATGTCACTGGAATACATTATGGTCTACGGTTAAAAATAAATAAAAGAAACGAAAGGGCAATCACTTTAGGTCCAAAAAGCTCCTTAACAGTCTAAACATATTGTCTGTGGAATATCTGCAAAGAATTGAGCATATAATCGAAAATCTACTCATGTTAAAGTATTAATGTAAAACAGAGAAAAATGGAACAATGGGAAAGCTAAAGGGACTGGAAAATTACCAAAGAACTGATGACATTTTGTTTCCTAAGATATGACTGTCGACTTGCTGTGGAGCATCGTTTATGAGTTAGGTCTCTTAAGACCAATTAATTTATTATCGAGTGTCACTATACTTATTTGAAACCCTTCTGGAAAAAAAAAAAAATCAATATCGGCTCATGTGCTAACAGGAGTTCAGTTAATGGCAACCTCCTTTGTTATATCACTGAAAAGGAAAAGGTAAATTGTATTAGACTCTGACAAGGAACCAGCATGGTTTGATAACTGTATGTAGCTTTCGACGGAAAGAATTTGAAAATTAACTTTGTGCAGACAACTAATAATAATAATAAGAGTTGTAAACCTGTTCGCTGTCAGTTTTAAAGTAATAGTCCGATCTATCTTTAGCGTAAACAACACTCCACGCCCCACTCTTTTTTTCATTCAATACTTCTATCTATAGCAGGAGCTATTTTAGTTATGTTTTGTGTTTCTTTGAAAACCAAGGACTCTAAATACTTTTCATTTATTTTTCTCCACAGATATGTTTGGTAAGTCTTTTTTGGGTGTGTCATTGCATTCTGCAACTCTTTCAGTGTGTTTGAATTCTCTTTCTCTGTCGCTAGCTTAAGCTTGGTAGTAAGTTTTTAATGGGATGGAACAACATATAAAAACAAAACTTTCAATTCTGTGATCATTATCTGCTAAAGGAAAAAAGTCCTTTCATATTTTTCAGCTCATTTGTAATGTTTTTCCGCCATTTTTCTTGCTCTGTAGTATACCAAGTGCTTTAGATTGCTGTTTTTGCCATCGAGAATTTAAATATCGTATTGCATTAATTTGTATTTTATGATTAGATAAAAAAACAAGTTTTCTCAATTGAAAGTAAGGAACAGCATTAAAACTTAAAACGAACAGAAATTATTATGCATATGAAGGGGGTTGCCTCCTCCTCAACACCTCACTCTTTATGCTAAAGTTTTTTAATACTTTCAAACAATCTTCTTATTGTTCTAATTAAAAAACCCTTGTGTTTCAGGAGTCATTCTTAAAGAATTGGGACAAAATTCAAACTGTAGAGTAAAAAGCGAGGTTTTGAGGAGGAGGCAATCCCCTTCACGTACGCAATAATTTCTGTTTGTTTTAAGTTTTACCGCTATTCCTTACTTTCAGTTGAAAAAACTTGTTTTGTTATTTAACTTCGATCCGACGGTCTTTTAAATAATGCCAGAAAATCTGGTCCCATATCCACGGGAAATTACCCTTCTAACGGAAATACCCTCTAGAAAATTCAATCTTAGTGAAAATTTACGCAGGTCAATTACCCTTAACAACTCCACGCGTGAAATTGAGACGCTAAAGAGAAAGCAAGACATATAAAAAATTCTTGCAAATTCCACCAGTGTATAATTTCCCTGGAAACTTCCCTCTCCTCAGAAAATTCCTCGTGGAAAAAATATTCAGAAGAAAATTCGCCCCCCCCCCCCCCCGAAAATGTATGCATACCTCCCAATAACAAAAACTGTGCGTAAACAAAGGGTAAATTTTGTAACTTAATGACCTTTCCCCTGGGGCTATGGGGGGGGGGGGGTCATGTTATATCCAAAGGCATATTTATAGAGCCTTTCAGGTATGATGAACAAAATGGCTATCTCGAAATTTTGATCGGACAATTTTGGGAAAAGGGGACGGGGGCCTAGTTGCCCCCCAATCTTTTTGGTCACGTGAAAAGGGCACTAGAACTTTCAATTTTCGTTTGAATGAGCCTCTCACGATATTCTAGGACCACTAAATTGATATAATCACCTTTGGAAAAAACAAGATTAATAAACGCGCATCCGTGATGTTTTTTCTGGCAAAAAAAAAAAAAATCCACATTTTAGCAGATAGGAGCTTGAAACCTCTACAGTGGGATTTTCTGATGTGCTGAATCTGATGGTGTGATTTTCATTAAGACTATTTCACCTCAGGTGGTGTTTTCCCCTTTTTTCGTAAATAAGGCATATTTTTTCAGGTTCGTGGCCGTTAATGGGTAAAACAAAACTTAATGAAACTTATATATTTGAAACCAGCATAATAAGCCGATCCTTCTGATATATCTATTGACATCAAAATTCCGTTGTTTAGAGTTTCGGTTACTATTAAGCTGGGTCACTCCTTACTTACAGTTCGTTACCGCGAACTGTTTGATAGTATGTTATTTTACATGGGTTGTAAATAGGATTTTACCATCAAATCTCGTATTAAACAAAAATAACAAACAGAACAATAGGGATTTTTTTTTTTTTAAGACAGTGGAATTCCTAACTTTAAATGAATATTTCGAGCCTATGTCCAAAGGCCGTCCTCAGCATAACACAAATGAAAATATAAAAGAGAAACTTACATTAAAATACAACCATTGAAACTATAAAAAAAATCAAATAAAAAACAGCACTAACATTATAGCATCCTAAGGATACTAGGGCTGGTTTATTTTTATTATTTTTTTTTTTTAGTTTTAATGCAAGGGTGGTCTAGTGGTTAGGACCCTTTGTTGTACCCGTGGCAACCTGCGCTTAATTTCTAATTTAAAATGATTGTTTTTGAAAGATTTTTTCACTTTTTATTGCCCAAACTAGCGGCAAAAAAAAGGAAGCAGAAGAAAAAAAAGAGGCACTAAAGTGCTTCGATGCAAAAACGTTATTTTTCTTTTGTTCAAGAAGGAGAACTGTAATTGTTCTGAATAGGGTTTTCGGCCATGGAGATTCCATTGGTGCACTTTTCATTTCTAATGACAAGTTCTCCTATAAAGTCCAAGAAGCAAGAGGTTACTTTCTTACAAGAAGTTCCAAATTCTTTTTAACACTGTGGCACAAAAATTATGATAAGATGACGCAATTTTCTTTAAATTATATTAACTATACATCTCAAATTCTTTTTTTTCCTTCAGGTTTTGAAATCTGTATATATTTCGTACAAGATAACATTTCATAAATAATTGAGTTTTTATGCACAACTCCTCGAAGATGCTAAGAATAATATATCTCTTTGACTCTTTAAAGACAAAATTGTAGATTTTGTTTATTATTATTATTATTATTTTTTTTTTTTTTTTTTTTTTTTTTTTTTTTTTTTTTTTTTTTTTTTACGGAAACTAAGAGAAATGCAAAGTCAACCAGACACACAGACACACAGACAGAAAGACAGACAAACCCATATGTTAAAACAAGTTGTTGACGACTTCTTTAGTTTTTTGGTCTAAGCTGGACAAAGGTCTTTTTGCAAGGTTTATTGTCATTTACTTACTTAACTCCCGTCCGGCCGGGTTGGCTGCTTCTCCTCTAATAGCATCATAAAAATATTTTCGGGATGCCTACCTGTTTGTTGCAGTCCTCAGCAGTACTGGCGTGGGGTGGTCAGAAAAGTTTTCCCACCAGGAAAAACTTTTTCAAAGTTTTCAGAGAGGTCGTCCCCATGGGCGAGAGGCATTCATTGTTCCTTCAAAGGCTATTTTAGACATTTGGGCTGGAAACATAGGCTGAACATGTCCTTTCCATTGAAGCTGTTAGAGTTTGATGGTCTGCATGATGGTTTTATCGTAATTCAAGGAGGACAGTAATTGTTCATTTGATTCGCGGTCAAGGTAAGTGATGCCTCTGAGCTTTTGGAGCGATTTAATTTGAAATTTCACCATTCGGTGCATGTCATCGGCTTTTAGAGTCCATGTCTCTGCTCCATACGCTGCAACTGGAATGACTAAGCCACAGAAGAGTCGCATCTTTAATTTTAAGTTAAGGTATTTATTTTTCCAAATAAAGCGCAGTGGCTTGAAGCATGTAGGGCAAGAGCCAAGCGTCGTTTGATGTCTTTTGAGGAGTCGTTTGTGGATGTCACTATACCTCCTAGTTAAATAAACTGGTCGAACCATTCGATATCCTCGCCCCGAATAGTGACTTTAGTGTGGAGGGTGGAACAATCTCTGCATGCCGCGATACACTCATCACCTTGGTCTTGCTGGCGTTTATATTTATTCCAAAGGAACTAGCTGCTTCGTCCATAGCGTTTGAACTGGCTTGGAGCTCCTCTACTTTTCCATTCAGACGATTAATTTGATCAGTATATCCAAGTTGGTCAAAAGGTGTCCTCCCAAGACTAATCCCGTGGTATCATCGACAAGTGCGAGTAAACTATTTAGGAATATGGAGAAAAGGGTGGGTGAGAGGAGGCATCCTTGGAGAACACCTGTAGAAGCAGAAAATTCCTCAGTAAGTCCTTCACTAGTCTGCACCATGCTTCTCGCCTTCTTGTACATACTCCTTATAATATCCATAATATCAAAGGGAATTAGTGAGGCAAGATATGCCGTAAACCATCTCGCCAGATTAGGTCGAAGGCTTGCTTAAAGTCGATGAACAATTGGTATAGTTCTTTACAGAATTCCAAATATCGTTCCATGATTTGTTTAATGACAAAATATTTTATCTATAGTGGATCTATTTTGACGGAGTCCAGCTTGATACTCAGGTATCACATGTCTTGTCAAGTTTCTTATGCAATCTAGGAGTATTTTCGTGGGGATTTTAGCGGGTTGGTAAAATGAGTCTGTAGTTGTCGCAATTGCTTTAGGATCATTTGTTTTGCAAGGGGACTATGACAGATGTTGACCTGAACTCGGGGTAGAATTTTTCCCTACAAAGCTGTTACTTGTCGATGTTACAGATCGATGACGACATCAGATCTTACTCTCAGGAATTCTGCTTTTATACTATGTATTCCGGGTGCCTTATTGAATTTGAGGGATTTAACAGCGGTTTGTACCTCTAACCTTAAGGGTGGTAGGGGTGACTTCTCATTTATTAGCGCTGAAAAATTCTGAAGAACTTCAGCATCTGGATTTACTGTGAGATTTAGCTTTTCCTGGAAATGCTATTTCCAACAATTTTGGATTCCAGCGCGAGCGGTAATTTTGCGCCCATTTATATCCAAGACATCCAGGCACTTCGTATCTTCATGATTTATTAGCTTTTTAGCACGTTTGAACATGAGGTGTGAGTTACCCCTTTAGAAGTTGTCTTCGCATTGATGACACTTTTCGGTTATCTTGGGTTTACGTGCCTGGCGAGTTTTCTTCTCAATTTGGCGTTTGAGTTCCATGAATCTATCCTTGCTTTCTTGATCTTGTTCATATCTGAGAGTTCGTTTCTCGTTGCTCATGTCAAGGATTTCTGGTTAAGCCCTGTTACTTTGCAACACAAGCCTAAAACTAAAACTAAAACTGATTTTTCAAAAAGAAACAGACGTCTACATGATGTCAAATAAGTGATTAGGAAGCTCAATTTCATCAAATGTCTTTCAGTCTATATTAAAAATATTTTGCTAGTTTTCACAAGCTAATTCTAAATGCTGTAAAGGGAAAATTGAACTTCAGCTATCGAATGTGTCATCATTCAACGGTATAGGAGCGAAATATAAGGCCGCTCAAATTTTTAGTTATTGTGTCCCCTTATATAATAAGATATCGAAAAAGGTGCTATTTTGTACCCCAAATTACGGGGTGTGCCCCTATCCAAGTAAAAATACTTTTGAGTGAAAATCCTTAGCAATTCAATCTTAAAACCCGACTTACAATCCATTACTTAAAACAATGTCGGTTGGGTTAAATAGGTAAGGTTTTTCTTGCATAATATTCGATAGTCTTTCTTTTAGCTTCTCTCTACACTCTTATTTCGTCTTCCTATCCTTCAAGGCTTCCACACGGAATCTTTGGACTTTTTGCTTCGATTGACAACGGCCTTTAACCTTAGACAAATTGATGACATAAGAAAGCTGTGATCAATGTCGAGATATCCACCGGAGAGGGTCACTGTGTCTGTGAACGAATATTTCCAATGGTACCAGATACCAGTAGGTAATCAATCATGTTTGAAGTCTTTCCATCAAAGAACCAACAAGTAACTTTTCTCTTTCGTCGGTGTTTGAACATTGTGTTTGTTACAACGAGTTAGTTGTCTTGGCAAAATTCAATGAGTCGCTCTTCTCTGCTCTTGATCTGTCCGATCCTAAATTTGCCCATGATATCTTCGTTTCCTCTGTTGTCATTTCCCAAGATGGCATTAAAGCCTTCAAAGATTATAGTGAAATCTTTCTTTGGAATGGTGTCAACAAGGCTTTGAAGCTGAGAGTAAAAATCTTTTATCAATCTTTCCGAGACAGACACCCCTGACACAGGAAATTTTCTTGCTGTTTTCGTCTGCAAAAACCAACTACTTGCCTGTGCATTCCATATTGCCTGCAAGAGAGTAGGAGAGTTTCGTCTCCTATCTGTCCTATCCTGTCTGTTGTTTTACCAGTTAGATGTGTATATGAGAGACCAATGGTATCCCACTTGTACTGGTTTACTTCGTGGAGGAGCATGATTTTTTTCCTGGTTTTGCAAGTTTCCGAAGGTTTAATGTTCCGATTATGGTTGTAAGTATTATGCACAAAACTGGTCCATCGTCCGTTTGAGACGGAGTGGTCAAATGTTGTCTAGATGAGTTTCCAACGCTGTTGGCTGTAAATACATCGGTTGCTCCGAATATGATAACTTGTCCGTCATTATCCCCGAACGGGGTAGCTTGTTCTTCGGTTTCCCTGAACGCGGTAATTTGTTTTTTGGGTTCTCGGGACGCGGTAGCCCTAGTTCGTAATCTCATTAAATGCCCAATCATAATTTATAAGGAGGAAAAATTTATTGGCTTACTTTCAAAGCAACGGCAAGCCAATCCTCTTTGCACTAGCAGGGACCGTTGACACCCTCGTGTGTGCCTTCCGCCTTTTCACAGTTGTCCTCCTGAAGAAGATCCTCCCATGATGGTATCTTGCTGTACCATGCAATTTAACCCATTGCTAGTGAAAAGTTTGCAGTTGACGGGACGTGTCCATGTGCCGGTGGGCCCAGCTCAGTCTTCATCAGGGGGCCTTCTTCCTCCTCCACCTGTATTTACAGCCCCAGGTGAGGGTGCCCCAGTTTTAGTTTATTGACCCCCAGGGACTATGTTCCCCCTTGGTCCGTGCCTCTTATCAATCTAGGTATCTTACATATCTGTAGGGCGTTTACCTATCCGCCACCTGGGGACGCAGTCAGTGGCCTGGGGGAGGCCCCTACTTAGAATATTATCAAAATTAAAAAAAAATGAACAAAACTTTATTTAAAAAAAAACGAAGTTTTTCTGATAAAACTCAAGAGCGAAGTTGAAACTAAAAACGAAAACAATAGGCAACTGCTTCGCAGTTTATACAAATAATTTTTGAAAACTGTTTCAAACAAACTGGTTCTACATATTTTCTCATGTTTGTAAAATTCTGAAAAACTGCGGCTTTACTTAAAATTAATTAAAAAAACTTTTTTCACAAAATAAGTTTTTCAAAGAAAAGTAAAGAACTCCATTAAACAAAAAATGAGCAAAAATAAAATCAAATAATCTACCAAGCGTGAAACTACCACAAATCAGCATCGATAAATAAATGAAACCCAAAACGAACAGAAATTGCAATAATTAACCGAGTCAAACTCAAAACGAGCAGAAATTAACATAAGTTGGGCGCAAAACCCCTATGCCTTCCCAAGACCAGAACAAAATTTGCACTTTACTGAAAAAATTTAAATGTTTTTGCTTTCATAACTTTAATAAATCAAATAATATTAACATTTTGATTACTAAATATCAGTATATGTATATTAAACTGACAATTCACATTCATTTGTATTTTTTCAGTAATGTGCAAATTTTGTTCTGGCCATATAAGAAAGCTGTTGGCACAATGTACTATTTATCATTTTTTCCTTTTTCTGAGCAGGGCACTTCATATGGAAGGGGCCATCGTAGAAACTTCAAAAGGGGCTCATTCGATTGGAGATTGAGAGTTCTTGTGCCCCTTTTAATAGTCGAAATGGATTGGAGGACAAATAGCCCCCCCCCCGCGCCCATCATTACCCCAAACACATCCAATCAAATTTGGAGATAGTCATTTTGTTCAGCGTAGTTGATTTCCAGATATAAATTATGTTTTTGAGGACAGTCCCCCACAGCCCTTAGGTCAAGGGGTGTAAGTTATGCCCTGGGGGCATATAAGGTTTTTTATAGAAGGCGTTGTCGTAGAAACTTTAAATTATTTTTTTTGAAGAGGATAGTCCCCCACAACCCTCAGGGCAAACCTTATATGCCCTGGGGGCATATAAGGTTTTTATAGAAGACGTTGTCGTAGAAACTTCAAAACATGCTCATTCGATTGGAAATTCGAAGGGCTAGTGCCCTTTTTAATAGTCGAAAGTGATTGGAGAGCAACTAGCCCCCCCCCCGCGCCCATCATTCCCCCAAATACATCCAATCAAAATTTTGAGACAGCCATTTTGTTCAGCGTAGTTGATTTCCAGATAAAAATATGTTTCTGAGGAGGACACTCCCCCACAACCCTCAGGGCAAGGGTTTTAAGTTATGCCCTGGGGGCATATAAGGTTTATAGAAGGCGTTGTAGTAAAAACTTCAAAAAAGGCTCATTCGATTGGAAATTCAAAGGGCTAGTGCCCTTTCTAATAGTCGAAAGTGATTGGAGGGCAACTAGCCCCCCCCCCCCTTCCCCCCACGTCCATCATCCCCCCAAGCACATCCAACAAAAATTTTGAGAATGTCATTTTGCTCAGCGTAGTTGATTTCCAGATAGAAAATATATTTTTGATGAGGACACTCCCCCACAACCCTCAGGGCAAGGATTATAAGTTATGCCCTGGGGGCATATAAGGTTTCTATTGAAATGTTTGTCGTAGAAACTTGAAAAAGGGCTCATTCGATTTGAAATTCAAAGGGCTAGTACCCTTTTTAATAGTCGAAAGTGATTTGAGAGCAACTAACCCGACACTCACGCCCACCTTTTCCCCAAACACATCCAATCGAAATATTTAGATAGCCATGTTATTCAACATAGTTGAAAGTTTTGGAAATTAGGTCTTTAAGGATGACAACCCCGCCCCCCACAGCCCTCAGGGCAAGGGTTGTAAGTTATGCCCTGGGGGCATATTAAATTTTATTGAAAGCATTGTCGTAGATACTTCAAATGGGCTCATTCAATTGGAAATTGAAAGGGCTAGTGCCTTTTTGTTTGGATAGCGACTAACGCCCCTCTCACGCCCACCATTTTCCCAAACACATCGAATTAAAATTTGAGATATCCATTTTGTTCAACGTAGTTGAAAGTTCTGGAAATTAGGTCTTTTAGAATGATAACCCCCTCAGAGCCCTCAGTGCAAGGGTTGTAATTTATGCCCTGGGGCATATAAAGTTTTTATTGAAAGGGTTGTCGTAGGAACTTAAAAAGGGCTCTTTCAATTAGAAATTGAAAGGGCTAGTGCCTTTTTGTTTGGATAGCGACTAACGCCCCTCTCACGCCCACCATTTTCCCAAACACATCGAATTAAAATTTTGAGATATCCATTTTGTTCAACGTAGTTGAACGTTCTGGAAATTATATCTCTTAGGACAATAACCCCTCAGATCCCTCAGTGCAAGGGTTCTAAGTTATGCCCTGGGGGCATATATGGTTTATATAGAAAGTTGTTGCATAAAGTTTTGAATGTTGTATTTCGGTATTAATAAATAAATCATAGGTAGCGCGATCGCGCTGCCTAAGTAAAGAACGGGAACACTCGAGAACGAGACAAGAAACGGGGACTAAGGAAAGAGGAGGACACTCCCCTATAACCCTCAGGGCAAGGGTTTTAAGTTATGCCCTGGGGCATATAAGAACGATGTTGGCACAATGTATTATTTATTAATTTTTTCCTTTAGAGCAGGGCACTTCGTATCGAAGAAGTTGTCATAAAAACTTCGAAAAGCACTCATTCAGTTGGAAATTGGAGTGGCTTGTGCCCTTTTTGATAGTCGAAAGTGATTGGAAGGCGACTAAAACCCTTTCCACGCTCACCATTCTCCTAAGCACATTCAATCAAAATTTTGAGATAGCCATTTTGTTCAGCGTAGTTGATTTCCAGATAGAAATTATGTTTTTGAGGACAGTCCCCCAGAGCCCTTGGGGCAAGGGGTGTAATTTATGCCTTGGGGGCATATAAGGTTTTTATAGAACGCGTTGTCGTAGAAACTTCAAAAAGGGCTCAGTCGGTTAGAAATTGAAATGGCTAGTGCCCTTTTTAATAGTCAAAAGTAATTGGAAGGCAACTAGCACCCCTTCCACGCCCACCGTTTCCCGAAACATATCCAATCAAAATTTTGAGATAGCCATTTTGTTCCACGCAGTTTAAAGTTCAAGAAATTACACCTTTGAGCAGGACACTCCCCCCACAGTCTTCAGGGCAACGGTTATAAGTTATGCCCTTGAGGCATATAAGGTTTTTATTGAAATCTTTGTCATAAAAACTTGAAAAAGGGCTCATTCCATTGGAAGTTCAAAAGGCTAGTGCCCTTTTTAATAGTCGAAAGTGATTTGAGGCCAACTAACCACCCTGTCACGCCCACCTTTTCGCCAAACACATCCAATCAAATTTTTAGACAGTCATTTTATTCAACGTAATTTAAAGTTTTGGAAATTAGGTCTTTAAGGATGACAACTCATCCCCCCACAACCCTCAGGGCAAGGATTGTAAGTTATGCCCTGGGAGCATGTAAGGTTTTTATAGAAAGCGATTTTGAAAAACATGAAAAAGGGCTCATTCAATTGAAAATTGAAAGGGCTAGTGCCCGTTCAACAGTCGGAAGGGATTGAAGGGCAACTAACCCCCCTCTCACGCCAACCATTTCCCCAAACACATCCTATCAAAATTTTTAGATTTCCATTTTGTTCAACGTAGTCGAAAGTTCTAGAAATTAGGTCTTATAGGATGATAACCGTCTTAGAGCCCTCAGTGCAAGGGTTGTAAGTTATGCCCTGGGGGCATATAAGGTTTATATAGAAATTTGTTGTAAAAATTTCAAAAAGGGCTCATTTGTTTGGAAATTGAAATGGCCCCTTTTTAATAGTCGAAAGTGACTGGAGAGTAATTGACCCCCCTCTCACGCCCACCATTTCCTCAGACACATTCAATTAAAGTTTAGAGATAGCCATTTTGTTCAACGTAGTTTAAAGTTCTGGAAAATATGTATTTAAGCATGACAAATCCCCAGAGTCCCCAGGGCAAAGGTTGTAAGTTAAGATTAAATCAAAATGCACTGTGTTAATGCTAATTTTCAATAAGGAGTCTCAGCACTGTCAGCAGTATCCCAAGAACGATTGAGGATATTATATTCAAACTTTCGGGGCTACTTCTGCTCATAAAATTGAACCAAATCAAAATAGCGTAAGTGTATGCAAGCTATCAAAGAAAGTAAACAGATTTTTTTGCAAATGGTATCAAGTTTACTATTTCAGGTCAACTAGAGGAGGTATGAAACTAAATTAAACACTACTATTTGTGTCCAGATTTTTAAAAGGGTGCATGTTGTTAAAAATTGCTGAAACTTTTACTACAGCATACAAATAGCAGGCCAAACTATAAAGTCTTAAAAAACCTTCGTTCTTAAAAAACGTAAATCGTTCTTATATTGGATGTATTTGGGGGAATGATGGGCGTGGGGGGGGGGGCTAGTTGCCCTCCAATCACTTTCGAATATCAAAAAGGGCACTAGCTACTCCAATTTCCAACCGAATGAGCCCTTTTCGAAGTCTCTACGACAATTCCTTCAATACGAAGTGCCCAGGTATGGAGAGAAAAAAAAAAAGAAACACATTTTGCCCACATCGTTCTTTACTTAGGTTTCGCTAGCGCGCTGCCTATGACTAAGATCGTTATCTTTTTCAATATTTTTATTTCACGCAAAATAAACAAACACAAATAATTAAATAAAGCCACCAGGGAGCTGAGCTCGAAAAGAAGGCTAAAAATATAAACCAAAAACATCATAACATATGGAAGGAGAAGAACTAAGGAGGCTATCCCAGCATGGCAAAATACAAAAATAGTACTAAAAAAATTATCAAGTAAAATCACCCGCCATCAAAGGTTAATAATATATTCTACTAATTTTGTCTTTAAAAGTTATCGGCTATTAAGATTTTTTAATTTCGGATTTAATTTCAGCTTATTTGCTAAAAAAGGGATTTGGTATCTGAAAATTTATCTCTTTCATATTTAACCAAGGGGATTCTATACGCTACAAAACGAGCTGACGAAGATGCGAGTGAGTGAAAGGGGGTGACAAGAATATATGATTCATAAAAATAACTCGGCGGAGACCGAATATCATAATACCAGAGCGATAATTGCAAATCCTTAAGTTGACTAAGGCTTAATATATGGAGAAATAAAAATAAAGTTTTGTTTCCCTTATAAAGAAGACGTTAAGTTTTTATGAGAATCAAAATTGTATAGTAAAATTTATTTACTTCATGGATTTTTCTGCTCCTAATCCTGCTCTGTAGCATCAATTTTGTGTTTTGATTAGAGTGCTCGTAAAAGTGCTTGCCCAAAAATGTGTGCTTGCCCAAAAATGTGGAAGCAAGAGTGCTTACTTCCAATTTTTGGGCAAGAGTGCTTGCCCAAAAATTTGGCCCGAAAAAGGGTCACATGTTTTTTTTTATCTGTAACTTACAACTGTAGCTCCTTAGGCCAGGGAGCCCCCAATGAACAAAAACAATAAAAGAAAAAACCGTTTGGCCTGAAAATGAGGCCAGAGCGATAAAAGGATTAGCCAAAATTAACAAATACCACTTTTGGGTGTGAAAAAATTTCAGAGGAGGGAGGGGGTAAAGGGCTAAGAAGGAATGCGCATAAGGGCCTCACTAAGGGACTTCAGTCATACATACTGAAAAACCAAAATGGACACGTAACATGTCTACGTTTCTATTAAAATGAATATATGAAGCCTATATTTTACATGCGCGATGGATAAATGTTATGAGATCCTTATACCTCAGGCTGCACTTATAATGTCACCTCCATAGGCACATTTTTTTTTTGCCTCCTGGTGTTTTGAATAAAATGCATATAATCTAATTTTGATGCTGTACTTTTAGAGACTGCAAGGTCACCAAGGAGGACATTGAACGTCGAGGGCCAGTAGGTTGAGCTCTAACCAGTGGTTGGCCTTGGAAAGGCTGTAATATTTTGGTTTTTTGACAGCAACCGCAAATATGATTAAATAAGATGTATTTTATAGTATAAATGTATTCTCTTGAAGCTCAGGATAGGCTTAGATTAAGCGAGCTCATTTGCTAGAATAACATATAACCTAAGGGATGAGTACCAAGACTACTACCAGACACTTCATCAAGTAACGGCTAAGCCAATAGTCTCTTTTTCAAAATGAAAAACTGTAGACAAGCGTGGTCAAATCTCTTTTTAATTGTTCAATGATTCTTAACTTTGAGTACAATAATTGTTCTATTGGACTATGCATTAATATACAATTTGTTCGCTTCACTTATCTTCTTTATATTCTAAATATATTTTTCTGATTGTCTTATCACCTGCATTATTTTATTTGTATTTTCATTAAATTTTGCTTGGAGACGTTCTTTTCTCGTATAAAATGACCCTATCCTTGTTTCTAGTCAAACATTAGGTTTCCCGGATATAGGTTGGCCTTAGCAAATATAATCTGAATAAATTTATGATGAACGAGGATCACCCTTAGACTTAAATAGACCATTTTAGTTTTTGGTCGAGCTACACTGTCACAGTATACTAAAGAAGGAATAAAAATTGTTAATGACAGTTACGCCTCTAAAAACTTTTTGCTGCCAAGAAACGTAGCAGAATTAAATTGAAGATGGTTTATTTTCCATAGTTTCTAGTAAGGTTAACAGGGCGGGACCACAAACGAAATATTGATAGCTGTTTCAGGGATATAGTGCAAGTTAATTTGAAAAGTGGACCGATTTGTTGGTTTGAAAAAAGAAAGAAACATTAATGCAGCTCTAAACATTATTTTTGTAGTGTTTCCAAAGAATAAAGGAAGAAGATATGTAGTTCTGGCGATAATTCAGATATGCCAACATCCAACATATTTTCTATTATATAAAATGATAAACCTTTACCTAACTCATTAAATGACCAACACTCCTCTTTATGAATTTTAAAGGTGTGTTCTTATGGATTACTGCTGGTGGGAGAATGTTCCACGGACAACCGATAATCAGTTCAATTTACCAATTAGTGCTAAAGAGAATAGACATGACATTGAAACATCGATAAAGCCCCAGAAATCATCACTTGTGAGGAATTACCCATCACAGTACAAACACTCAATAACTTAAAGAAGCTAATTGAAGGAGAGAAAACAGAAAAAGACAACTCCTCAAGGAGCAGTTAAAAGGATTGATAATTAAAATGGATGATCGGATGAGGCTGAAGGAGGTGGCAATGGGCTCATTAGATGCCAAACCTATCCATCTAGTAGACTGTGAAGTGATGAAACCAAGGAAGAGCACCTAACCGTAGTTTCGACGTCCAATGCGGTATTAGATGAAAACAGCTATCTTCATATAGCTGTTTTAATTAGAACTGTCGTACAGTAACGAAAAGTGTCCCCGTAAGTAGGGCCTTAATATATTTAAATAGTTCACATATAAATTTTTGTTCAAGAGTGGGCATGCTAGATCTTGATGAAATCAGGATTGCGCTATTATTTTGTTCAACACACTTGCTGAGCTGAAAGAAGGTGTCACAACGTAACAAATAATTCATCTGGGGCATGGTGATAAACGATCCGATGACTGTTGTAAATCAAAACACGATAAGAATATGTTTTACACGTGGTGTTTGATATCTATTAAAGTTGGTTTTTAATCATCTTGACGTCATTGATTACAAACATTAAGCTCGAATTTGAAATTTTCACCACTCCTCGCCTCGCCTTGCCTTTTACTTGTCTTTTACTCCTAGACTTGGATTATGCTGATGATTTAAGCATTCTAGATGAAAGTGTGAGCAAAATGAATGAAGTTTTAGAGGTTTTGCGAGTTCAGGGTGCTAGTATTGGTTTGAAAATTAATGTTAGGAAGACTAAGTCACTAAGCCTAGGAATAAGTGAAGATGAAAAGGTGACGTTGGGTAATGAAAAGATTGATCAGGTGGGCAGCTTCACTTACCTTGGTAGTATTATTAGTAAAGATGGTGGGAGCAGTGAAGATGTTAAAAATAGAATAGCCAAGGCTCAGGGTGTTTTTTTCACAGTTAAAAAAAGTCCGGAAGAATAGGAAGATAAGTCTGCAAACCAAGATTCGAATCTTAGAAGCTACAGTGATGACAGTGGTCAAATATGGCTCTGAAGCATGGACGCTCCGAAAAGCGGATGAAGATTTGCTAGTTGTTTTCCAGAGAAATTGCTTAAGGATTGTTCTGGGTACCCGGCTGACTGACCGTATTTTAAACAATAGGCTATACGAAAAATGGGGTTCAATACCGCTTTCTAGGTCTATAATGAAAGAAAGGTTGAGGTGGTTAGGGCATGTTGTGCGGATGAAGGATGACAGATTGCCAAAGATTGTTCTTTTCGGCCAACCATCTAGGGCTAAACGGAAAGCAGGTCGTCCCCGTCTGGGGTGGGAGGACGTCATAAAGAAAGATTTAAAGGAAATGGGAACTTTCTTGGGCGTGTGTAAAAAGGGAGGCTTTGAATAGATTGGGGTGGAGGAGGAGCATGCGTAGCTGTGTTGGCCTCAGGCGGCTTGGTGCTGCGATGAGTTGTTAGTAGTAGTAGTAGTATATATATATATATATATATATATATATATATATATATATATATATATATATATATATATATATATATTATATATATATATATATATATATATAATATATATATATATATATATATATATATATATATATATATATATATATATATTATAATGATCTATTTTTATTTTTCGATGACGATTTGAAAAATTTGAGCACAGCATAAAACAAAACACATTTATCATTTTTTTTTTCCAAAGACATCTTATTTGGAATGGATTGTCATTAAAACTTTGAACGGACTGTTTCGATTGGCAAGGGGAAAGTTCTAGTGTCCCTTCTAAGATACAAAGGAAATCGGATGGCAAAACCCCCTCACCCTTTTTAGCTTCATTCCCCCTAATTAAATCTAATCAAGCATTCAATTCATCGTCATTAGTTCTTTCAAGTCACCTTGATTATTATGGCGATTTACTTTTTATTTTTCTTTGATTTTTTGAAAAGTGAGCGCACTGTTCAACATGCACATTTATTACTTTTTTCTCCAAAGCCATTTTATCTGAAAGGGGTGGTCCTAAAAGCTTTGGAAAAGAATCTTTCGATTGGAAGTCGATAGTTCTATTGCCCCTTTGTTCAAAATAGTCTAAAGCTCAAATTACTAGGCCTCCGAGGATATTACGACCCACCACAGCCCCTGGGCAAGGGTTGTAAGATATACAAGATGCCCATTGTTTACATATAGGGTTTGTTATTGAGAAAGGAGGGAGGGGGGAGTTTAGTCCTTGGTCTCCAAAAAGGCTTAGAATATTATGGTGAATTTTTCCGGAAAAGTTGAGGGGGTGTTGAATAAAATTGGAACACACTATTTGCATACTGGTTGTCAAAAGGGCGTATAAGCAATATCTAAGGAACGGCTGAGGTTATTAGCTTGAAAATTTCAGATCCATTACTACTACTACTTGTGTGACTGCAACTTTGACTACTTGCAATTGTGAGTGCGACAACCTGCGACTGCAAAAGTGACTGTGGCTAGAAATATTTGTAGCTACATCCACTTGCAACTGTGACTAGTTGCAACTTTGACTTCGACTACTTGCAATGGCAACTTTGACTAATTGCTACTGCGACTACTTGTGACTATGACTATAACTACTTGCAACCGCGACTACTTCTGTTTGTGGCTAGTTTCAGGTTTCATTGAGTGGGATTTTTAAGAAAATCAGAGCACATTATGTGCATGCTGATTATCAAAAAGGCGTATTAGCAAAATATATCAGAAAGAGCTAAAGGCGTTAAGTTGAAATTTTCAGGGCATGTTGGGGAGGACCCTTGCCATTTTTAGATACCCACCCAACAGCAGTAGTTGAAATTTTGAAATCTTCATTTCCTTCAAAATAGTCAGTAGATCAAATAACTATGCCTCTGGGGATGTCACATCCCCAAAAGCCCCTGGGAAAGGGTAATAAACTATTCAATTTGTCCATTGTTTACTTATAGTATTTATCAGTGGGAAAGTGAGGAAAGTTTGATCATGGGTGTTTCTGGGAAGGCTAAGGGTATCAAGGTGGCACTTCAGAGAATGTTGAGGGGAATTTGAAATAAATCAAGAGATACTATGTCCATCCAGGCTATCAAAAGTTGAATACAAAGGATCGGTTAGGGGTACTAACTTGAAACTTTCAGCACCACTACTAATACAACTACTTAGACTACTTACAACTAAAACTGCGAGTGCTTGCGATTGCGTTTACAGCTACTGTTGGCTTTAACTACGTGTTTGCACTTGTGACAACTTGTGACTCTGAATGCGACTAGTTGTGACTGCGACTACTTGTGATGGCTACTGTGACTGCGACTACTTGTAACTGTGACTGTGACTACTTGTATTTGCGACTGCGACTACTTGCGACTCTGACTCCTTGAGACAGCGTCTACTTGTGCCTGTGACTACTCGAGACTGAGGTTATTAGTGACTGTGATTAAGGCTTCTTGTGATTGCTACTGTGACTACTTGTTACTGCAACAACTTGCTACCTTGAATGCTTACGACTGCAAATGTGACTTCTTGCAATGTGCTACTGTGAGTTCTTCCGACTGTGACTACTTGTAACTGTGATTGTACACTACTTGCGAATGTTAATGCGATAAATTGTGGCAACAACTGGTACTGCTTATGGCTACAACTACTGCCATTACTACTTCTGCTACTACTGTGATTGTGACTGACACTGAAATAACTACCGCTACTTCTTCTAGTGCAACTAGAATTGTTAAACTAAATCTAAAGATTTTAAATGTATCCTGCTTGTCAAAATAGATTTATGCCTCCAGGTCGTTAAAAGGGCTTGTCTGCAATATCCCTCGAATGGCTAAGGTTTTTAAATTGAACTTTTCGGCGAATGTGAATTGGGATGTTGAACTAATCAAAACAATGTTATGTGCAATATGTGCTCCAATAAGCGTATCTGCAATATCTCAGGAACTGTTAAGTGTTTTAGGTTTAAACTTTCAGAGATTTTTGAGGTGGGTCTTAACACTAAATCAAAAGACACTTTTTTGTATACAGGTCTATCTGGCGTACATGTCTATCCAAGTCTAAAGAGTGTATCTGTCTGCATAATTGATCTCAGAAACGGCTAAGTGTATAAAGTTGAAACTTCCAGGGTATTAATTAAAAAAAAAAACTTCCGAAAAATAAGTTTTTCAAAGAAAAGTGAAGGCCATTTTAAACTTAAGCTCAGCAGATTCAAGTACCTTTTAAAATTCAAACTCAAAACTACCAGAAATTACTATTAAAGAATAAATGAAACCCAAAACGAACAGAAATTAAATAAACAATCACATCAAAAACATACAACAAGTAATAATATAAATGAATAAATAGATCTTAAAGCGAGTAATACTTAGATTGAATATGAAAATCAAGCTTAAAACGAAAAAAAATATTTTCCTATTGAAGTATAAATGAAACTTAAAACGAACAGAAATTAAGTAAACAAACAATGCAAGTAATCATACAATAGATATTAATGTAAATTAATAAATAAATCTAAAAACGAGTGAAACTTAAATTGAATATGCAAATCAAGCTTGAAACGAACAAAAATCACCACAAAAAAGAGTTTGGGTATGACCTCCTTCTCTCACTGTAAAAGTCTAAAATCTACTGCGTCATGGGCGCTTTAATGAAAACCAATTGTATGACAAATGTTTTCTTTTGTACTTAATATTGAAAATAAACATTAAAATTATAGTAACATTTTGAACTGATGAGCTTTCAGCAATTAATATCATTATACATCAAATATTCAGTTTAATTTATTAGCTCTTTTTAAACTTGTTAAAGACGACTATAGTTTCCCTACAAACAAGTGTTTGGATACTGCCTCCTTTCCTAACTGTAAATAAAAACCAAAAGCCTACTGCGTCATTGGCGCTTACTGAATTAAATAAAAAAAAACGAGTTTTTTAAACTGAAAGTAAGGAGCGACATTAAAACTTAACGAACAGAAATTATTCCGTATATGAAAGGGGTTGTCCCCTCAACGCCTCGCTCTTTACGCTAATGTTTTTTATTCTTTTAAAAAATAAAGTTGTGAGACAGAGTCATACTTTAGCGTAGAGAGCGAGGTGTTGAGGAGGGGACAGCCCCTTTCATATATGGAATAATTTCTGTTCGTTTTAAGTTTTAATGTCGCTCCTTACTTTCAGTTTAAAAAACTTGTTTTTTTTTATTTAATTTCTGATCGTTTTTTAGTTAATGCAGCTTTTATTTTGGCTCACCGTCATTGAATAAGTAAACAAAATTTGCATAAAAATTTTACTTTTCTTTGGCTAAATGGCTGTCTCTAAATTTGGTTCTGACGTTATTTACAAGTCAACTTACGCAACGAACTTCTATATTCGTATATTTTTCTTCTGGCAAAAAATACAAAGTTGTAGATTTATGAGTTTGAAACCTATGTAATAGGGTTTTTTGATACGCTGAATCTGACGGTGTGATTTTCATTAAAATTCTTTCACTTGTAGGGGATGTTTCCCCCCTCTTTAAAAAATCAGGTAAATTTTCTCAGGCTCGTAGCCTTTGATGAGTAATACTAAACTTAATAAAATTTATATATTTAGAATCAGCATTATAAGCCCATTCTTTTGATACATTTATTGACATCAAAATTCCGTTTTTAAAAGTTTCGATTACTATTGAGTAATCTTAGTCAATACCTCGTTCTCCCCTTAGTCAATACCTCGCTCTTTACGTTAAAAGTAAAAAAAAATTAATTCAAAAACCCCTGAATCACAAAGGCCGTAGCTCTTTTGAAAGCACTAAAAAAAACTGTAGCGTAAAGAGTGAGGTATTGACTTGGGGAAGAACCCCCTCATATACGTTATAATTTCTGTTCGTTTTAAGTTCTAATGTTGCTTCTTACTTTCAGTTGAAAAAACTTGTTTTTTTTAATTTAATTTCTGATCGTTTTTTAAATAATGCTTGGAAATCCGGCGCCCCCTTCATAGAAATGTCCCTTACCCCAAAGAAACATCCTCCGCGGAAAGATTCTCCCGAGTAACCTCCTCCTCCAGCCCCCCCCCCCCACCAGAAAAAAATCCTTCCTGAAAATGTCTATGTATTTCCCAATAACCAATACAATATGTAAGCAATGGGCAAAGTTCATAACTTGCAGCTCTTCCTTTGGGAACTGTGGGGGATTAAGTCATCCTAAAAGACTTATTTATTAGATTTTCGACTATGCTGAACAAAATGACTATCTCAAAATTTTAATTGGGTGACTTTGAGAAAAAAATGAGCGGGGGAGGGGGCCTAGTTGCCCTCCATTTTTTTGGTCACTTAAAAAAGGCACTAGAACTTTTAATTTCCGTTCCAATGAGCCCTCCTACGATATTCTAGGACCACTGGGTCAATACGATTACCCCTGGGGAAAAGAAAAAAAACAAACAAATAAATACGCATCCGTGATCTTTATTCTGGCAAAAAATGGAAAATTCCACATTTTTCTAGATAGGAGCTTGAAACCTCTACTGTAGGGTTCTCTGATACGCTGAATATGATGGTGTGATTTTCATTAAGGTTCTATAACTTTTAGGGGGTCTTTCCCCCTTTTTTCGAAAATCAGCCAAATTTTCTCAGGCGCATAACTTTTGATGGGTAAGATTAAACTTGATGAAACTTGTATATTTGAAATCAGAATTAAAATTTGATTCTTTTGATGTATCTATTGGTATCAAAAATTCCTTTTTTTAGAGTTTCAGTTACCATTAAGCCGGGTCGCTCCTTACTTACAGTTCGTTATCACGAACTGTTTGAGACGGATTATATTACAAATATCTTCTTTTCCAATTCATACAGCATTGAAAATAAAAATAAAATTACAGTTAAATAAATTCTTGAACTGATGGATCTTTCAACAATTAATATCATTATACATCACATATTCAATTTGATGTTTATACTTTCCAAGACTGTTCAAGATGCATATAGTTTTCAGTTTAGCGCCAATGACGCAGTAGGTATTAGACTTTTACAGTGAGAGAAGGAGGTCATACCCAAACTCTTGTTTGTGGTGATTTTTGTTCGCTTCAAGCTCGATTTGCATATTCAATTGAAGTTTCATTTGTTTTAAGATTTATTTATTAATTTACATTAATATCTATTGTATGTTTGTTTGCACTGATTGTTTACTTAATTTCTGTTCGTTTTAAGTTTCATTTATACTTCAATAGGAAAATATTTTTTTTTCGTTTTAAGCTTGATTTTCATATTCAATCTAAGCATTACTCGCTTTAAGATCTATTTATTCATTTATAATATTACTTGTATGTTTTTGCTATGATTGTTTATTTAATTTCTGTTCGTTTCGGGTTTCATTTCTTCTTTAATAGTAATTTCTGGTCGTTTTGAGTTTGAATTTTAAAAGGTATTTGTATCTGCTGAGCTTAAGTTTAAAATGATCCTTACTTTTCTTTGAAAAACTTATTTTTCGGAAAGTTTTTTTCTAATTAATTTTCTATCCGTTTTTTATTGCAAAAAATTTCAAGTTTTTGAAAATTCCTTATTTCAAAATCGAACTTTAAAAAAAATCAGATATTCATCAAAGTATCAAAACTGATATCAAAGTAACTATATCAAAATGAAAAAATGGGTTTGTGTCAACCTCGGAGTTTTTATTATCTGATGTTTGAACTATTTGTAACAAAACTGCTATCTCAAAATTTTTATCGGAGGGGTTTGGGGAAAAAGGGCGTGGGGGGAATATATTAAGCTTCGGTCTCTTTTGACTCTTTAAAAATGAACTAGAACTTTCGATTTTCAATCAAATGAGCCCTCTCTGAGTTTTTACGAGTATCTCTTCTATAAGAACCATATATATCCACAGAGTATAACTTACAACGCCTGGGCCCTGGGGGGTTGTGTTGACCCTGGAGTTTTAATATCTGATGGTTGAAGTATTTTTAACAAAATGGTCACCTGAAATTTTTATCGGATGGGTTTATCCCTCCAATACACCCAAAGGCGTGGAGGGTGGGAGGGCCTAGCTGCCCTCTGATCTTTTTTCACTCTGAGAAAATGAACACAACTTTATTTTCCATTCAAATGAACCCTCTCTGAAGTTTATACGAGCATACCTTCCATAAGAACCATATATGACCCCAGAGCAATACTTACAACGTCTGCCCCGGCCCTGGGGGAGGGATGTCGACACAGGAGTTTTTCTTATCTGACCTTTGAACAATTTTTAACGAAATGACCATGCGTAAAGGAGTTTCTGGTATATGATCTTTGAACTATTTTTTAAGAAATGGCTACCTCAAATTTTTATCAGATGTATTTGTGGAAAAAGGGCTTGGGGTGGCCAGTTGCCCTTTGGTCACTTTTGACTCTTAAAAAGGGCACTAGAACTCTTGATTTCCAATCGAATGAGCCCCCTTTGAAGTTTATACGACGACCCCTTCTATATGAAGTGCCTCTGGGAAAAAAAATAGAGTGTGGGGGAGGCTAGCTGCCCTCCAATCACTTTTGAATCTTAAAAAGTGAATTACAACTTTCAATTTCCAATCAAATGAGCCCTCTAGGAAGTTTATACGATCATCCCTTCCATAACAACCATATTTGCTACCAGGGCATAACTTACAACGCCTACCCCCGGGCCCTGAGGGGCTGTGTCGACAACGGAGTTTTTTGTTATCAGAACTTTGAACTAATTTTAACAAAATGTCTATCACAAAAATTTTATCTGATGCATTTAGGGCGTGGAGGAGGGGGGGGGGGTGGGACTAGTTGCCCTCCGATCTCTTTTGACTCTTAAAAAGTGAACAAGAACTTTTAATTTCCAATGAAATGAGCCCTCGCCGAAGTTTATACGAGTATCCCTTCCATAAGAACTATGTATGCCCCTAGAGCATTACTCATAACGCCTGCCTCCGGGCCCTGGCGGGTTTCGTCGACACAGCAATTTTTCTTATCTTACCTTTGAACTATTTTTAATGAAATGGCTATTATAAAAAATTTATCGGATGGGCTTGGGGATATTAGGGTGTGTGGGGGGGGGGGGGCTAGTTGCCGTGGGATATCTTTTGACCCTTAAAAGTTGAACCAGAACTTTCAATTTCCAATCAAATGAGCCCCCTCTGAAGTTTATACGAGCATCCCTTTCATAAGAACCATATACGCCTCCAGGACAACACTTACAACACCCATCCCCCGGGCTCTGGGGGCGTTTTTGTTATCTAATTTTTGAACAATTTCCAAAACACTGTCTATCTCAAAATTTATAGCGGATGGGTTTGGGGAAAAAAGAGCGTGGGAGGGGGGGCTAGTTTAACTCTCTTGACTCTTAAAATGTGAACTAGAACTTTCAATTTCCAATCAAATGAGCCCTATATGAAGTTTATACGAGCATCCCTTTCATAAGAACCATACATGCCCTTAGGGCATAACTTAGAACGTCTTTCCCTGTGCCCTGGGGGGTTCTATTGACACCGGATTTTTTCTTATCCGACCTTTGAACTATTTTTAACAAAATGTCTATCTCAAAATTTCCATCAGATGGGTTTTGAAAAAGAAGGCGTGGGGGGAGGCTAGCTGCCCTCGGATCTCTTTTGACTATTAAAAAGTGAGCTCGAACTTTCAATATCCAATCAAATGGGCCCTCTCCGAAGTTTATACGAGCATCCCTTTCATACGAACAATGTATGCCCATGGGCATAACTTACAACGCCTGCCCCCGGGCCCTGGGGGTTGTGACAACACCTGAGTTTTTGTTATCTGACTTTTGAGCAATTTTTAACTTAATGGTTATCTCAAAATTTTTATTGGATGCATTTAGGGAAAAAGGGGCATGGGGGGGCTAGTTGCCCTCCAATCTCTTTTGACTCTAAAAAGTGAACTAGAACTTTCAATTTCCAATCAAATGATCCCTCTTGAAGTTAATACGAGCATCCCTTCCATAAGACTCATATATGCCCCCAGGGCATAACTTACAACGCCTGCCCCGGGCCCTGGTGGGTTGTGTCGACGCAGGAATTTTTGTTATATGATCTTTGAACTATTTTTAACAAAATAGCTATCATAAAATTTTTAATTGGATGCATTTGGGAAAAAAGGGTCTGGGAGGGGGAGCTGGTTACCCTCTAATATCTTTTGACGCTTAAAAAGTGAACTAGAACTTTCAATTTCCAATCAAATAATCCCTCTTTGAAGTTAATACGAGCATCCCTTCCATAAGACTCATATATGTCCCCAGGTCATAACTTATAACCCTTGCCCCTGAAGACTGTGGGGGGAGTGTCTTGCTTAAACATATAATTTCCAGAAATTTGAACTACGTTGAACAAAATGGTTACATCAAAATTATGATTGGATGTGTTTGGGGAAATGGTGGGCGTGGAAGGGGTGTCAGTTGCCTTAGAATCACTTTAGACTATTCAAAAGGGAACTAGTAATCGAATGAGCCCTTTCTGAAGTTTCTACGACAACATTGTCTATACAAAACCTTATATGCCGCCAGTGCATAACTTACAACCCTTGCCCTGAGGGCTGTGGAGGAGTTTTCATCCTCAAAGACCTAATTTCCAGAACTTAAAACTACGTTTAATAAAATGGCTATCTCAAAATTTTGATTGGATGTGTTTGGGGAAAAGTTGGGCGTGAGAGGGGGGTTAGTTGCCCTCCAATAACTTTCGACTATCAAAAAGGGCACTAGCTCTTTTTATTTCCAATCGAATGAGTCTTTTTGAAGTTTCTACGACAAAGTCTTCTATAAAAACCTTATATGCCCCCAGGTCATAACTTAAAACCCTTACCCTGAGGGTTTTGGGGGAGTATCCACCTCAAAAACATATTTTCTGTCTGGAAATCAACTACACTGAACAAAATGGCTATCTAAAAATTTTGATTGGATTTGTTTGGGGGAATGATGGGCGTGGGGGGGCTATTTGCCCTCCCATTACTTTCGACTATTAAAAATGGCACTAGCCCTTTGAATTTCCAATCGAAAGAGCCTTTTTTGAAGTTTCTACGACAACGCCTTCTATAAAATACCTCATATGCCCCCCAGGGCATAACTTAAAACCCTTGCCTTGGAGGTTGTGGGGGAGTGTCCTTCTCAAAAACATATTTTCTATCTGGAAATCAACTACGCTGAACAAAATGGCTATCTAAAAATTTTGATTGGATTTGTTTGGGGGAATGATGGGCTTAGGGGGGGGGGGTAGTTACCCTCCAATAACTCTCGACTATTAAAAAGGGCACTAGCCCTTTGAATTTCCAATAGAATGAGCCTGTTTTGAAGTTTCTACGACAATACCTTCTATAAAAACCTTATATGCCCCCAGGGCATAACTTAAAACACTTGCCCTGAGGGTTTTGGGGGATTGTCCTCCTCAAAAACATATTTTCTATCTGGAAATCAACTATATTGACCAAAATGGCTATCTCAAAACTTTGATCTGGTGGGTTTGGAGGAATGATGGGCGTGGGGGAGGGGGCTATTTGCCCTCTTATCACTTTCAGATATTAAAAAGGGCACTAGAACTCTCGATTTCCAATCGAATGAGCCTCTTTTGAAGTTTCTATGACGACCCCTTCCATATGAAGTGCCTCTGGAAAAAAATAATAATAAATAAATAAATAATTATAAAACATTGGAGCCGTATGGCCTTTACTATAGGCAATGCTATAGCGTTGCCTCAGATACCAAGGGAGATGTTAAATTCAATTAAAAGAAACTTTATGCATCCAGGTTGTCGAAGCGGGATAGCTTCAATATTTTAAAGAACATTAAATACGTTCTAAGACCACACTGACTCTATCGAAAGTTCTGCTTTGGGTAGTTTTCCCCTAAAAAAACTCTTTCTGGTGCCGTTTTCTTGATGGTATTCAGACGGTTTGAGACCATGGTTATAATTGAACACTTTTTGGTGCTTTTGAACACTCTTGATTCGAATCTTCAGTTCACATTGGAGGTGAACTAAAAATTCGAATCAAGAATCGAATTCTGAAACGAATCAAGAAACAATTAAAAAAAATTCCTTATCTTGAATTTTCTATCTATAAGGCACACAGTCACAATTTTTTTTTTTTTACATTTCTTGTCAATCCACCCTCTTTCTGTGAAAACAGGTATGGTTATTTTGTTAGTCGATAGAGTTTGAAATTTTCTCACACAATCATGTAGTATTTAAAATAAATTAAACTAAACATATTTTATTCTGTAATGGTTACTCTATTAAACTTATTGACAAAATTATGAATAGAAGATAAGTCCTTTCTCTAGTCCATTTGACAAGTGAAAACAAAAATATTTAATCTTACCATATTGAGAAAGTGATTTCTTGACTCGGTGATAAGTATAGAAAAATTTTAAAGAAACATGATATTTCTATGTTCTTCAAAAATGGACTTAGGCTGGATTTTTTTTTTTAATTCTGGGAAAGAGAACCCTATGCTCGAGGGCGGAATTTTCATAGTCGTGTGTTCCTGTAGGAAATTTAACATTGGTAGCACCAGTCAACAGTTAGGAGAAAGACTGCAAAAACACAAGCTTTTAATAAACAATTCTCTAAATTTTAAAAGTAAAACCGATGAATATAATTCTGCTTTGGCTCTATGCACTCTTGAATATCTAGATCATTTAGTTGTATTACCAAGTACAAAATACGTGTAGAAGATTCCACGTTTGGGGTAATTTTTGCTTGTTTGTGTGTGATTTCTTCATTGTAGTAGTGTTTGTTTCAAGTTTTAATGCTTATGTGAGTTAATTTATGCTTGTTTTTAGTTTTAATATCACTCTTTAATTCTTGTCAAAAAAATTATTTGTTTAAGATCTAATATCAAATAAGATTCAAATCATAAGGAAAGGACAGGGAAAAGCCATTGAAGAGGAAATTCTTGAATTTTAACATAGCTGTTACGAAAATTTGAAGTTTATTTGAATTCAACCTGAAATTTTCTGAAATTAGGCAAATTCTTTTGTTTTTAAAATTATCTTTGTTAATTATAAAATATTTTGGTCTTTGCCAGAAGGAAGAGCATAAGTTTATTTGAAATCATGTATCAAGTAGTTTTTTTTTATCTTCAGTCATATTTAAAGCATAAGCATAAAATACAGATAAAAAAGATACTACTGAAACTTGTTTTTATGATCAGCTTTAATATTTAGCTCAGTAAAGTAAGGCTAGACATTTTTGGTTGTTAATATTTCAGTGATAAATTAGATTTCATTTCGTTATTTATTTCGTTTACTCTCTGTTTAATGCCAGCAGTTTATTATATAGATCCGAGATATGATGTTGACCTACTATTGGCAAGGTAGCCTTAGCTACAAAAACTCCTTGAAGCACAGAGCCCTCTCTGGTTAATGTAGTTACGCCCACTCCTTCCAAGTCAATCTGCTTGAAGCTCCTCTCTTTACTCCCTCTCATGAAGTTCTAGTTTCCTCAGAATCCTTTCTTATTGCCTTTTCTCACCCTCTTTAGAGACGAATTGTTTTTTGTTTAGCCGAGATAGGTGACCGTAAATGATTATATTTGACAATTCAAGCGAATTAAAGTACCCACATCCTAGGTTAAGCTTTTTGACAAACACGATATCTGTTAAATCGATGCGTGTATGCGCACACAGAAAAAACTAGAATTTAATTAGGGATTTTTCAGATTGGGTTCTAAAATGTCCAAAGCTGATATTATAGGCCTCAATTTTCCAAATATTTCTTGGATTCCTTTTGAATGACTAAGAGAATATTTACACCTACCACCTTTGCAGACATGTTTGCTCCCGTAGGCTAAGTTTGATGATGACAGTTAAAGTTAATGTTCAAAACTTCCGTACGTTTTAGAAATTGTGAGCCCGCAACAACCCTACCATTTGATCCAGGGTTGAAAAGTTTCTTCATTTTTTAGTGGACGTGATGTTTATCATCGACATTTTAATAAATTTTCGGACAACGTTTGTAAATGCCAATGACGAAGTAGTATCTCATCCTGCCAAAATTGCCGTTCACTACCTTAAAGGATGGTTCACAATAGACTTAGTTGCAGCGATCCCATTCGACTTGTTACTATTTGGATCACAGACTGACGAGGTATTTCTTACGTTTTATCACACTTTTTGAAAATTAGCTTTTTTTTTCTCCACTCGACGATAGCCAATATCTTTTCATTTTTGTGTTGTTTGTTCTTGTACAAAGTAATTGAAGTAGAAAGAAGTCACGAACAATGTAATATTTTTATTAAACAAAATTGCAGCGAGCCTAGAATTTGTTACAGTCCTTGCAGGTCATATTTTAAATGTTGAGAAGCAAATTTTAGAGAAGATAAAAATTTAACCCTCTCATTTCCATTTGTCATTATATTTTCTTAATCTATTGTCCTAATCTATTTTTCTTGATCAGCCGCCATTCTTTTGTTTTGGAAAACCGATGAAAAAAGTACAAAATCTAAATTCTTATATGTTCCTCCCAGCTTTTCTACACAATGCAGACACGTGTCTCACTAATTTGTGACTCTTTCCTACGCATGCCATAAAATTCCCTCTGTTTTGGAAAACAATCTTATGTGTCGCTCAATAGTATAACTGTTTCTGAGAATTATATATAAGTTTTGGCAATCTTTCTGAATTCTGATAACTGCAAGTGCATACTAAATAATTAATTTTTGTTTGTTGAACACACAGGTAACTCACATTGCGTCTAAATGGTTTATTTCAAGGTAGACATGCTTGAAAAATTAGTGGACAAGGAATTTTCAAGTATGGGTGCAATTCTTTTTTTCAAAGTAGGCCGGGGTTCGTCATGTTGTGTTCAGCAAACGTTTAACCCTTTCTTGCCTGAACTATCAAATAGAGTCAATAAAATTCAGATAATACTTAAGGACACATTTTTTTCAAATAAGGTAAAGCACAAAAGAATTTTTTCACTTAAAGAATGAAATAGAACCAGGGCACCATATGGAAGTAATTGATTCTATGCCAATCTACGAAGCAATCTCTAATTGAAACATAACCCTATGTCACATTTTATGACTTTTACTCTGGTATGGGTGTTGACATATTGTCAGTAGCGAAACGTCTTTCCATGTCACCTATGGCAATGGATACGGTCATAAAATTAAAAAACACGCAGGGAATCAATCAAACCTTTGATTCCCATAGGTTGGAGGACGGGATAATTCTGTAAAAGTGTGCCTACTACGTTTTGGGATTTCATTACCGACTGTCAGTCCACCATCAAAATCAGACTTGAACTGGAGCAAATTGGGCATATTTTGTGTCTTGGACTGCTTGTGCGCTCGCCGGCGCAATACCTCCTTCCCTTTCACAATGCTAGGATCTGCGAGGTAGCAGGAGATCATCAAGTACTATTTCTGTACATGAAATTAATCCTGTATGGCTCCGGGAGCATATTACAGCTCCAGGAGTATATCACGTAAATCTAATATACCAATGGACCTATTATATTGTTTGATAGCAAAGACCCCTGAAACATCAGTCGGTGTCTTGGAAGGTGCCTGTCACCGGTTGCGCGTGTCAATTAGGTAAATCTCAACACGGGATGACAGAAAATAGACTGCCTTATTGTCAAACTATTTTATTGCTGTGCAGATAGACTTCATTTCTACTCTCTAATCATGTGATTCTCGACCATGGTGTTTTGATGATTTGTCATTATCTGAGGTAAGCTCTTTCAACCTGTTTGCACAAACAGTGGTGTGTGTGTAAATACCTTCATCCTTCAATAGCTGAACAAAAGGTCTGGAAGGAAACCAGTATCTGTAATATAACTTGTAGTCTAGTTTTTTGGGGGATATGCTCTGTAAGCTTTATCACGAAGATGCACCATGAATTTGAGCTTCGGACAGTAATAATTCCTCTGCAAACCTCGAAATCGTAAAAAAATTACTTTCTCTATATTTTAAGGCTACCTTATAGCATCACTTGTGGACTTGTTTGGGTTATATTGTTTTAGGGAAATCCTAGCTTTAGTGGGGATAATCTTTAGTGGGGAAGACTGATGTTCTTCCTAGGTAATTTATAGGCGTTTTTTTTTGCGTCTGCGATAACTAGGAGCAGAGAGAGAGAGAGAGAGAGAGAGAGAGAGAGAGAGAGAGAGAGAGAGAGAGAGAGAGAGAGAGAGAGAGAGAGATGCAGAAAATATCCACACCTGATTTTCGTTCTTCTGCTGGATGACGACACACGGAACCAAGCCTGTTAGAGAAATCAAAAGTTAGGAATTTGCTTCAGGGACAGAGAAAAACATATCAAAAGGTTCCCCAGCCTAAATTCAACGTATTCATTTAGAAACAAAAGTGACAAGTCTCTTATCCCTGTTGGTAAAAGGGACAACATCAGTGGAACTCACAGAACGGACAACCAATAAAGAGTGTTTGACCTTTAAGAGTGTTAAACAGACACTAAATCACAAAACAGGATTTTGAAAAAAGTAATGGCTGATAAAAAAAGAAATTGGGATTCCCTTGGGCAATGTGATACCTACCATAGCATAAATAAAAAAAACAACAAAAAACATCAAACTTATAGATGGTGCAAACAGAACCATCTGTCCTGGAAGGGTGGAACCCTTTGAGCCCTTTCAAGTCTTTCATATGCAGGTTCAGCCTTCAAAAACTTCTGTGGTTATTTTCAGCTCTGAGGCCCGGTTAAGATCTTCAAAATGAAATGTGCTACACAGTTCTTAAATTTTTTCGGAACCACCTGCAATAATTAAAAAACAGGGAAAATAAGTTATGTCGCAAAATAGAAGAAGAGTTCCCAGAAAAGGAGTTACACTTGCAATGATATGACATAAATAAATCTAGATTTTGGATTATTGTACGAAAATGGGTATTGGGCCATTGAAGAGAATTCTCAATTTCATCCGTAAATACTTTTTCTATTCTTCAACAATTAGCTAATAACATGGTACGTGTTTCTCAATTGTTGCAGCTCTGTAATTACCTTTGGCTTGATCTCCTCCTGGAAAAAGCCCGTGCTTGAAGGCATCTCCCAGCAACTCTCTGTGACATAACCTCAGTGTACGTTCTATTCTTTGTCAATAGTAGGACGGTTAATAATGGCTGAGGCAATAATTTATTTTTTAAGGGAGGGGGAGTAAGGACGGCTTTGTCAAAACTCTGTTAAAAAGATTTTCAACCCCACAGAATTACAATAATCGGACGGGGTTTGACTCACAGGACTCCCAAATCCCTTTCAGTTTAAACCTTATGAGACTTGGATAAAAAAATACAATTTTTATTTGTGCTAAATCACTCCGTTTTCGGCCGAAAATTACTTTAAGCTGATCAGTTGAAAAAACACTAGCACTTTACTGAAAACACGAACCGCGCCCAAGAAAATGCTCTCTTTGAGTCAAAGTCCATAAACAGCATGCAGAAAATAGGTCTTGGCGTTTTCCTTTGTTCCTTAGATTGATTTATTTTTCGTTTTTACTTCTCAAGTAAACCTTACAAATTTACTTTTCTTCTAAATTAGGCGATAAAACCCAAAATTCATCATTCATTTTTTGTTAAAATAGAGTATTTAATATAGGTTGTGCTTCATACCTCTTTTAAACTTTCCCAAAAAATGTTTGTAACTTTGTTACATAGATTGTTCACATGCCGTATTTATGAAACATTTAAGGTTCATTCACTGAGTGTGTCAGGAAATCTTTTGTAAAATAAATTTCGGTTAAGCTTATGTTAGCATTCCTGAATTCTTTTCACAGACTTTCATCAAAATCATGCACTCTCTTTTTCTCCAAACAAGGTCAAATTTTGCTCTTTATATCTATGAGGTTAGTTGATAATCAGACTTGTACAAATTTGGAAATTTGTGAAGGCGGCAAAAAGAAGCATAGTTTATTAAAAAATCCAAAGAGAGAGAAAAAGAAAATGCTTCCATCCCCGAACATGCAACATCTGTCCCTTATTCAAGCACTGGCTTCTTAGACAAACTTTCTTCTATAGTTCAAAGGAGGTGGTAGAGCCAAATGAAGGAAACTTTCTGGAATTAGCCCAAACTTAAATTAAGTAACGACAAACACCACACAACCTTTCCATAATAAAAACAACAACTGGTAAAATAACAAGAAGTTTATCTAAGACAGTGAATTTCTTTTAAATCTTAAATGAATAAGTCGGTCTTATAAAACAAGACCTACAATGAAAAGCGCTCTTTAAATCTAAATTAACAAATTTTTAAATCTAAGCTCTTTAAATCTAATTAATAAATTTTTTAAATTAATTTTATTTCATTTTAAAGGACGTATTTTACTGTAGGTCTTATCTTTTTTTTATAAATATGCTTTGCTGAGCATGTGTTTTATTTCCAAATTTCAGTTCCTGAAAATCTCTGGAAGTTTTTCTGGAGCTTCCAGAGTATCTGGAAAGGATTCTTTTATCATTTCGCAACCGCAAAGGGATTCATTTTGAATGATTTAGTTTTATTCATTACATCAGCGAACAATATTTTTCAGAATTTTTTGTCAGTATTGGCGGCGAAAAAGATTATTTTATTTAGATAGAACCTCGAACAACGCTTCAAGCGAATTTCTTTTCCTTGGCTATTTCTTTGTGGGCTTTTACCATCTTATAACCCCTTTCCCTCTCCCCAAAAGCAATTTGTGTACATATATTAATACACAAATAATTGGAAATCACAAAACCCGAAAATGTATACAATACACGAAATTTCTGTAAGTTCACTGAAGTTTATTTCTCAATGGAGGGGGGAGGGATAGAGGCAGATACTTCCGTAAACTAAAACACAGGCGGAGGGTTAATGCTTGAAGAGGGCATAGGAAGACAAATGGAAAAAAAAACATACAAGAAGCTTGAGATTTCGGGAGTGAAGATTTAGGGGAGAGGGAGATTTTAAATACAGTCTTTGATTAATTTTCAGTTGATTGACTATCCCAGATGTTCATTCACTGGCACTGTGGCCCTGTTAAGCCAAAAGTGCTGGGCTGCAGCTAGGAATGAAGCTTTGTCGTGACGTGATCTATTTTGCGACGCAGAAAAGCGTTAGAGAAACTATTTATACTCAAAAGATCCCCCCTCGTGATAATATACGATTTTTGATTCGGTATTGGTCCATTCTCAATCAGTTCTTGTTAATAGCGAGATTCGGCCAGTGCTAGTTTGAGCCAACGAATTTTTATAGAATTTTCTGATTGGCTGAAAAATGTTCATTGGCTCAAATTAGCGCTAGCCAAATCTCAGAACTAGTAAAATCTCAATTTGAATGGGCCTTATGATCACCTTTGGGAAACAAAAGAAAAAGACGATACAATAATTTTACTAGATTGCAGCCACTCCTGCAACCATGATTTGATCTTTCAATTTCATTTGTCAAACTAAACTAATCTGGACCATGACTACCATGCGAGCCATCTAGCTAAAATAAACTCCGTTTTAAATAGAGTTTATATCAAGCATTTTCCGGAGGCTTCAAGTTTTCTTTTGAAATTACTATAAATTATTTTTCCAATACGCCTTTACTATTAACATGAACCGAAATAATTGCTAAAATTCCTACATTATCTTCAAATGAGATGTTTTTCTCGCTAAAAAGTCTTGTTTTTTTTTCTCAAACAGGTTTTTAAACTTTCAGTTACTATGGCCTGTGGTTGGCTCTTTATTTTGCTGCAGCTATTGCTCCAACTATGATGAATACTAGCATATGCACGGATTTACTTTATTTTTATGAGGATCTCATGAATTCCCAAGCACAGGAAAATCTGATCGTTTGTGTAGTATTTCTAGGTTTTCGTACAATTTTCACACAATCAGAAATCACATAGACAAGGTGGCACGTGCCAAGCGTGGTGGAACTGTTTCAGGCGTCGCAGAAACTGTGCTAAGTGCTGTGGAGTTGTGCTGCACGTGTAGCTTTTTGAGATGTAACCAGACAACGGGGATTAGGCGCCCCTAGGTGTTTTTATATGCTGGCGAGGTACTTCTGCGTTATTCGTTACATACTCGAGAGATGAATTTCGGTTAATCATAATGAAATATACCGAAATATGATGAAATGCAATACTTTAATAACAAAATTATGAAAACGACAATGAAGAATTATGGGGGGGGGGGGGCTCACAGAACGCATTATATTAAATACCAAACTTAACCTAGCCTAACGCAATTAAAACACCATCCCTATATGTTAAATATTTAATAAAAATATACCTATATTGTGGATTTCAACTGAGCCTAAGCTAATTTTCTTCGGAGACTGCCGGCGAAAAACCGGTTATTGTCTTATCTGTAGATCCATATTCTTGAGTGTGTACCGAATGGACAAGTACCGCTGGCGAATTCACCTCCCCCTCCTAAAGTAAATTCCTCCAGTCATACCTGACCGCACACATTCTACATATAAAATTTGAGGAAGTTTTTTTTTTGAAGTCTAAGAAAATTTTATACTTTTTTGGGAATAATTATCACGTGCTTATTAGCCTCGTTTGTTAATTAATTGGTAGTGAAATATTCTCACGGTCCGATTCCATGTTGAAATTTTAGGATTTGGATTGGTTTCACTTAGTTTTGACAAGAATGAAGAAACAAGGATTGATACCGACATGTTTATGAACATTCCTTTCACATTCACAGACTGGCACAATGCCTAAGCCTAATATTTCAAAGTTTAATGAAAAGCGTGTTGCTCTTTATAACAACGAGTATTATTCTTTCTTCTCCTCAGAGGAAAAATGAAAAACTGGACTAAAAAGAACAACAATTTAACTGATAATACGCGTTAATGTAAAAATTATTTCGACAATAGAGATTTGCTATGTTAAAACTTGAAACGACCACAAAATACCTATATGTGAGGCGGTTGTGGCTAATGCTGCTCTCAGCCCACATCTCGTTCTTTCGTTAGTCTTATTAGTTCTTTCCCGAGCAAGGTTGCCAACCCTGGCCTGGAAGAATTTACTAAATCTGAGAGGAAAAATTTACTAAATCATATCTGTTTTTACTAAATGCTCAATTTTTTTTTTTGCGCGCGCCGCTGCCGCCACACGCGCACCATCAAACACCGGTTTTTACTATAGAAGGATAACCAATAGGACTTACACAATCTTTTTTCCTTTTTGCTTGTTTTTTTTCTCTTTTCTTTTTTTCTTTCGTTTTCATAGTATGATTGAAAATTCCGGAAACCTATAAGTTCAAAAATTCTTTTTTGGATTATTTTGATGTACGACTGGATAGGAGTTATATTCCAGATGCGATGTATCCAAAACGTCAAACAATAGTCTTGAATCTTGGATTCTGGAAATCCTGCTGATGAAGCCCGACTTTAACTTTATCAATTCTCTTCAGGTCATAAAATTCAGATACATTGAAAAATTAAAAAGCAATCAACGAAGAAAAACAGCTACAACTCATATTCACGAAGCAATTCAGGCGATGGAGTGCTTAGAATCTGAGGTGTGTTTGAAAGTGAGGGCTTTTGAAATTTGTCCCCCAGTTTCTGTTTTTAGGTTTGAAATCTAAACCCTTCAATTTTGCATTTTTAAGAGGAAATTTGCCAGTTTTAAAGCACTAATTGGGCTGGTCTTTAAATAAGGGATAAGCTGCTTACAAAGAATTCTGGCAAGTTTTAAAGCAGTTAATTTAGGATTTTTTTGAACTGATTTTTTCTGGATTCTCTCTCGTTCGTATTCAAGGGAATCAAAAACCAATACAATCTATGTCACTTCAAAACGGAAATGACGTAATCGGTCACTAGTTTAGTTGTAAAATTATGTAAATTAAAAAGTGCACCTCAAATTGGACTAGGGCTGCCAAGAAAAAGAAAACTTATATAACATACAATAATTAGTTTAAAAAACATAACATTGTGTCAATAGTCTTCATGCCAGGCAAATCATACAAATTGAAAAGTAAGAAGGAAAATATGTAGGCACAATTAAAAAAAGTCGCACTTAAAAGGCTTTAATCGTCCTCGGCCTCATCCGAATTTAAAGTATCCACTAGTGTCGAATTCTGACTGAAGGGATCTACTTGTTTCCATTTCTGGATAGCCCGAGTCAAATCGCTGGGGATCACCAAGTCATGTACTCCACTTGACGACCTGAGAACAAGTTGCTTCGTTTTCATCAGGGACGAAACTCTCGAGACATTTAGCCTATTCCGGTTTTTAGTTTTGATGACCGACAAAATCAGGAACTGTGTCTCTGAGAGTCAGTAAGAACTTGGGCAAGTATGGAGAAAGTTCGTTTCCAGCAGCGTCTTTAAAATGGGACAAAGCTAACTAACAAACATAGCAGCTGTTATGAGAGTCTGGGGAAATTTTCTGAAAACAAATTAAGCCGGCATACCAGTCCTGATTTTAAATAGTTTGCTTTTCAAAGTAAGTATCAAGAAGAAGGCTAGAGAAAAGTAGAGATTTTTAAGCGCTAGGGTTGACGCGAAATCGCAAAAATGAGAGCAATTACAGCCATAATATCTAACATAATCAAAATCAGATTTTGTAATGAATGGACCCTAATTTTTTTTCCTTGAATTTATGGAAAATAACAAAAATTTTGTTTACTACAAATCATGACTTTTTACTAGATTTCGGGAAATTTACTAGATCCTCTAAATTTACTAGATTTTTTTTTTTATTTTACTAGATCTAGTAAAATCCAACTGACAGTGACAACCCTGTTCCCGAGGAGTATTCTAGGAGACAAAGGATGAAGCCAGTTGGTAATGGCAAGTGTAACATTTACCAATGCCATTTCTAAACATACTGAATAAAATTTATCTTTCAAAGCAAATACCTAACACTCTTGAAATAGTAAAAAAAAGTCAAATTTTCGCACAACTTATGGGTAACAGGTTTCATGAAAAAATGTGGAAATCTAGCGCAATAACAAGGGGGTTGAAGAGTGTGGCATCAGCAGCCCCCTCATGTTTAGTATTTTTGTTCAATTAATTTTAAAGTTTCATTTTAGTTTCATTCGAAAGTATTGTTTTTTTTATTAGTTTTACTATCTTTAATTTAAAAGATTAAATACACCCCCCCCCTCAGCAACCGCCGGATCCCCTAAAATTGAAGTAACTACCTCAATGCTTTGATTAAACATAAAAATTGGTAAATAATTTTTTTTTTCAATAATAAGAGGGAAGCTTTCAGTCCTTATCACCCGTGTATCTTGCTTAGTCCTAATGCGATTGTCAGAAAACATTTGAACTGAAAATTTTATTGGACAATATAGACATCAATAAGCTCTACAATTCTTGAGGCATTCTGGCAAATACGTTTCATCACATTTCATTCGTTCATGTGTTTAGACAGTCATTCTTACGGTAATGGGAACAAAAAGTCAAATTTCTGTGTTAAGAGTGGTGTTAAGATGGGGGAAGCCCTTGTCAAATACCGAATAATTTCTGTTCGTTTTGAGTTTAATGTAACTCTTCTCTTTCATTTGAAAAATATCTAATTAATTTTAGGTTTTAAAATGATACCCAAGGTTGTAATAAATGCGAGGAGGGCTACCGGTCCTCGAACACTGTTTTTGAATGAAAACTTGTTTCGCAAAACAATTGTTTGTGAAAAAATATCTTGTCTTATTTGGTCTGTTTTGGTTTTTGAAATAAAGTATAATTTTTCAAAATAAACTACAGTTTCCGCAAAAAGAGATGGACTTTTGCTTTCTCTGCACCTATTCATCAAGCTTCATCCTATATTTTTTACAATATATATATATATATATATATATATATATATATATATATATATATATATATATATATATATATATATATATATATATATATATATTATATATATATATATATATATATATATATATATATATATATATATATATATATTATTTTATTTTTAATGAACATTATTATTTTTAATGTTCGGGTTATTTGTTCAAATCTTCTGTGTTACGGCTCATAGGAAGTTTGAAAACATGGAACTAAAACCTTTTTTTTAGTCTTAGGTACCCTTCTCCCCATAAAGTTGGCCCTAGACGGGTCAAACGGCTTGATCAGACAATTCCATCAATTAATTAATGTGTGCTTCAATCATCCTTCAATTAACCCTTCAATCTTGGTCAAACTTATTTTCAATTTAGTTTTTGAATTTGGCTGTGAAGTGTCTGAAGTTAAACATTTATGAAATGTATTCTGGCACAGACCATGCCTTGACTGTGCTGGTCCTTAAGCAGACAAAAAGTCAATAGGTAACGTTGTTTGTCTTAACACATTTTGCGTTTTTTTTTTTTTTTATCTAGCATCTTTTTACCGAACGTTTTTTTTTTTACCGTTGCTAGTCTAGCACTTACACAGTGGGTGGTAAATATTCTACCGACGCAAAATCAGTCGATCAAATATTTGACCTTACAATCTATTCTTATTAACAACTAATGTTAATTAATGACCGAACAATGAAAAGAAATCCTTAATTTGTGACTGGGATATGAAAGATAGGTCAAATTTAATACCTCATAACCTTTTTTGTAATTAATTCCTGTTGTTGGAGACAAGCATTTATCTAATGAAACATGAGGCGACTGAAGTAATCTACAATCACCTTGCTATCCCCCTTGTAGCAAAAACTGGCGTTGCTTCTTGAATTGATGTAATTCTTGATGTAAATTGGATTCTCGAAGCAGACTGGTCAGATGGGCCGCATTTGCGCCATTTTGGCGCTTTTTTTCAAGACCGTTGCGCATTGAGTTTTTCGAATCAGTGCATTTTTGAAGGGGAAAATCGTTTATTTGGCGTATTTCCACTAGAAAATAGAGCTTTCGGAGCCTTTTCACTTTTAGATGGCGCAATTTTAGACCAAGTAACTGGCAACACTGTATCGAAGCAGTTGCCTGTTAAATAGATGCAAGTGTAGGACTGATTGTTCCGTATTTTTTCATTCAACATTATTGCAATCAAAGAAAATCATTGAACAAAGGCAAATTTGCCCCCCCCCCCTCTTCCCCTACACATTGTAAAATAATGTATGTTCCTCCATATACTGGTATAAATTCATTACACATACAATTCATATGCTGGTATAAATTCATTACACATAAATTCTACCATTCTGGAAACTAGTTGGTTGAAATTTTCTTAATGTAAATGAATTTAAATTTTGTTAAAACAATATTTAGGTTATGGCACATACATTATATTAAACTATTTTTTTATGATAAATACGTTTTGATTTGTTTGGAGTTGAAGGAAGGGGTTAATTTAGCAACCCGCTGACACTTTAAACTTTCTTGAATTTCTGGGCCCTTCCTAATTAAATTATCTAGCTTCTTTTTTTATGCAATCGCCCTCACACTTCTCAGAAAAACAAATTATTTTTTGAATTCCAATTTTTTTTTTTTTTTTTAGATATATTCTCTGCAAACATAATCTCTCGTCAGCAGTCGTCAACGGTAAAAAAAAACGCGGTGTGTATAAGCATGCATTTAGTTCCATAGGTCACCATCTTGGCGTTGGCGTTCAAATAAACTATCGTTTATTTTGCCCTTCGGTTATTATTGAGACGATGGACGGCTGTATTGCTGCTGTCAGCAATGCAGCGTTTTTTTTGTTTTCTTTTTTTTATCGCCCACGTAATACTATCCTGTATACCTCTACGAGACGCTCGGTAAAAAACATCGATGGTGTTTTTGACCCTAGGGGGTAGTATAAAATGAGAAACCACTTCATATCGTATAATTCTCGCATCGTTAAAACAAATCGTATAATTCTGTACGTTTTTTGTTTTAAATATTTTTCAGGAACACTCCCATCACCATTTAGAGGCTTATTCACACTAGCATCACAAATCCATAGTTTAAATACACGATCTTCATCAGATATTTACATACCCCCGACACCGACAGCTAGGTCGGAATTTTCTCCTAGAATTGCGTGTGCTAGAGAGTGGAATGCACTTCCGCAAGAGCTGAGGTTATATAGGTCTCTCGGCTCCTTTAAAAAGAATGTGAAAAAATATCTAAAAGATTAAATATTTTTTTACTAGATTTATTTTATTATTATTATGTTTAGAATTTTTCGATATTATTATTAATTATCATATTTTAGTTTGATACTTCAAGGGGTGTGAGCGGAGGAGAAGTTGTGTTAAATTTATTGTTATTTGATGGCGGTTCGGGGTGGAAATTGAAGAGGACAGGAGGCCACGCTGTATTTAGAGTGTGCAATTATTACGGGCCCAAACGTGCATCAATGCACAAGGAACTAAGTTAAGTGTATTTTTATATATATTTTTTTGAATTAAAACCCATATTGAACTGAACTGAACTGAACTGTCATAAAACAAATAAACTTATGCTCGGACTTCTGTATTTGACTTTCCGAGTTTTAAGATGTTTCTTTCATGGTTGCTGGCGACTGACTTAAGCAATGCTTTATCAAAGTCGACATAGGCTTCAATCAACCCTGTCAACCGCTTGGGTCATTCAAACTTTCTAACAATCACCGTCAATCGATTGACTCAAGCGCATTACAGGCTTCTAGACAGCTAATCATGCTCGAGTCAATTGAATGAAGGGAATTTTTTGTATCAAAATAATCGACTGTATAGGGCAGTGGTTCCCAACTGGTTTTGGGCCATGCCCCACCCAGACATTTCTAAAATCCTGATGCCCCCCTCATGATGGTTAAATTTCGTGTTTTCAAGTTTTGCGTGTATACACCTGAAGGAAGCTTAAAAGGCCATAATCCCCGGGCACTGTGGGGGGTCAAGTCATCCTCAAAGACATAGTTATTAGAGTTTTAGACTATGCTGAAAAAATGGCTATCTCAAAAGTGTGATCGGGGGACTTTGGGGAAAAAATGAGCGTGTGAGGTTGGGTAGCAACCCTCCAATAGTTTTGGTCAGTTAAAAAGTGCACTAGAATCTTTTATTTCCGACCAAATGACCCCTCTGCCGATCTTCTACGATCACTGGTTTGATGCGACCGCCCCTGGGAAAAAAACAACAAACAAATAAACACGCATCCGTGATCTTTCTTCTGGCAAAAAAGGCAAAATTCCACATTTTTGTACATAGGGTCTTGATAGGAGAACTCTTTACCGTAGAGTTATCTGGTATGCTGAATCTGATGGTGTTATTTTCATAATGATCACTTGATGTTTTGGGGATGTTTCCTCCCTTTTTAAAAAAATTGGCATATTTTCTCAGGATCGTGACTTTTGATGAGTAACATCAAATTTGATGAATTTTAAATTTTTTGAATAAGCATAAAAATTTGACTCTTTTGATGTATCTATTGTTACCAAGACTCTGTTTCTTAGAATTTTGACTACTATTGAGCCGCACCGCTCTTTACTTACTGTTCGTTACCACGAACTGTTCGATAAAAGTTTCGTGTTTTTATAAACAGGGATTGTAACTTTCGCTCTCTGGTTTTTAGACGTTCCAAGATTTGATAGTGGAGCTCACCAAGATCTCTTCCTCATTTTTTGGTAGGGGGTTGCTATCGACCCTTTTTAAAATAATAAGGATTTTCTAATGCAAATGGTTTTTGACGAGTAAGTGTAAATTACTGAATTTATATTAGAACCACCGTGAAAGCTGACTCGTTTGATGTGAGCATTGTTGTGAAAATTGGATTTTTAGTTTCCGACTTTGCTGGCAAGGTTTGCTCTTGAACTACGTTTACTACCATGAAAACTAAACAAGAAATATGGATGCAAAAACATGTCATGGCTTCAAAATGACTTTCTCATAACTTATAAAAATAATTGACCAGCACTTGTACTCGCATATCGAAAACGTCATGGCATTATTTTACAACCATGCCGTCTATTGTCTTCGAAAAACCCGTAAGTCCTTTCTTGCACCTCTAAGAGCTTATTCATCCGCCGCTGTGATTTCTTGGCTTAGAGTAGAATTTTTTTACATGCTAAATCTTTGAACATTATCAATAAAAGCTCAGTAAAGTTTTTTGATGCTAAATGTGCTAATTTTGATGCTTACCTAGAAAAATTCCACCAAGAACATTTACTATGCGCGTGTATGTATGTTTGTATTTAAATGTATGTGTACAATAGTAAATTATTGGGGAGTAAAAACTCATTAAGAACTAACAATAATAGTCTGTTGCTTATCAAGTTTTAGTATCATATTTCATCGCCTGAAACTGTTTATAATTTCAAATCTTATTAAATTCAAATTGATTCATACTTTATAGTTTAAAAGATTAATATAGTTAAATCATGTGATTTTTTGGGGCTTTGATGTTATCATATTGCATCGGTCAGTGTGGTCGATCTTAAAGTGACTTCGCTAATAGAGAGAAACAAGGGTCGTCCAATTTCCCCCGATTAAAGTAAATCTTAGAGCGACGCGTGTTGCTCACAGTTCTGCCACACGTGGCACCTTCTCCAGAACGCTTGGCACAGTTCCGCTACGCCTGGCAGACTTTTGCCACGCTTGGCACGTGCCACCTGGTGTGCAAGACTTCTGAAAGTTAGCGCACATTGAGAGAGATGATATTCGCCTAAAAGCTTAACAACTTTGTTATTTTTCATTTTTCAGAAGTTAAAAAATGTATACGTCAACGTGGCCCTTCAATGAGCCTCAAATCCGGAATGTGGTGTCAATATATAGCTACTTCAATGATTGTAATTGGGTCAAAGTAATTCAAGCTAGTCACTGACTTGAACAAATATCCTCGAAGATTTACCGAGATAATTGAAATAATTGACGGTTAAACAGTAGTTTATGGATATAAGCAATTTTAGTAGGAAAAGTTCTCTGATCAAGATTGTGGCAATAGCTAGTAAAGAGCAAACCATAGTCCATAATAATCAAAAGTTTCAAAACATGTTTTGAATACAAACTGTCTAGTAAGAAAAAATTGTCTCTTAAAGAAGTCTTGGGAATGATATCTATAATTTCAGTGAACTTTAGTTGAAAAAGCTTATTCCAACTAAAAAATTATGAGAATTTAGAAAAAAAACGGAAACCTCTCAGAAATGGTGGTGAATCTAAATAAAAATGCTTCACTGGAATAATCACGGCTGAATACTTCACATGAGAGAAATACAGTCCCCTACCTTTAACAATAAGAAAAATCCTTTTAGTGCATGAGTGGTGTTGATGTCTTTCCTTTGTTGTTTTCACTCCAGGGTGGATAGTATAGACCCAGTGGTAATATAATGTTGGGAGAGGACTCATTGGAACGGACACGACAATATTTAATGCCAGTTTGAAGCAGCGCAAAGTTTGTGCCGCATCAAAGTGGTGTTTCTGCAATTTTGTGACAAAAAACATCAACTTCTTTTCAAGATTGTCAGTATGTCAAGGAATAAAAGTTCTGAGATAGCCAATCGCCTTTTTATGGTCTAAAACCCGCAAATGAAGGCTTTCAAGCTTCGTTATGAAAAATAAGGAAAAAAAGGTGAAAAACGAGGAGGACGTGAATGCCACAGGGAGATGTGTTTGTTTATGAATCGTCTGCTGACAAATAGGCTATTGCAATGTCGTAGAGAAATGTGTAATGGCTCAATTCAAAGCTAGTTATTATATTTAAGTGGTTTTTGCACCATTTTAAAATGATATATTACTTACTTAATCCTCATACCGGTGTGGTGTTGAGAGCGTCGTCAGCCTTCTCCACTTGGGGCAGTCTGTAGCAAGGGCCTCTGCATCAGACATCACAATCCCAGCCTGGTCCAGGAATTTCCTGAGACTATCATTGCATCGAAACTTGAGGCTTCCTCTTGGACGTTTCCAGCCACTACTGGTAGGTTCAAAGTCGCAAAGAATCCGAGCCGTAATGTCGGCAGGCAGATGCAAAAGATGTACGAACTAGCGAAGTGTCCGCTCGGCAACTAGGTGTGACAAGGGTGACCGGGAGGTCAAACTTCCTAGGCAATCATTGCTGACAAGTCTGTCCATCGGATTCCCTCGATTGTTCGAAGCCACTTAGATCGAAGAGTGTCAAGACTGTGCTGGACAGCTGTAGTTGCAGGCTAAGTTTAAACTCCGTACAACAGGACCGAATAGATTGACCTTCCAAGGATCTTCATTTGGTGGCTTGTTGGATCATTGACCTCTTCCAAACATGGCTCAGTCTACCGAAAACAGCAGAAGCCTTGGCTGCGCGGGCAAAGGTCAATACAGCCGTCCGATGATATGATAGAACTAAGATAAGTGAATTGGTCAACAACTTCGATTTGGTTCCTGGTGACCAAATAATTAGAATTGTCGGCGTCAGACTTTGGAGGCACTACCTTGACTTTCGTCTTCTTCCAGTTAATGGATAGTCTGGTCCTGGCAGCTTCTCCCAGAAGCGTGTTTAGAGCCATGATCAGCTGTGACTTGGAGTTTGTAGCTAGTGCTATGTCATCAGCAAAGTCAAAATCAGTGGTAGCTGTATCCCCATGATTGAGTCCAAAGTTCAACTTCTGGGCTATAATATAGTTAAGTAGCTCAGGAGCAACTGAGCAACCTTGCCTGACTCCTGTTCTTACTGAAAAGAACGTGCTACGTCTACAGTTCACTTGCACACAGCTCTCAGTCTCTTGAGGCATGGCCCCGAGTAGGTGGACATATTTAGACGGGAGGCCAGTATTAGAAAGGATATTTGATAGAGAATATCTATCAACTGATTCGAATACTGCCTTGAAATCGACATAAGCAATGAAAGCCTGCTGGCGGAACTCATTTGCCTTCTCAATAATTTGTCTTATAGAGAATATCTGCTCTGTCGTTGATTGGCCAGGCATAAAACCAGCCTGGTCTACTCTGCGCTTTCGTTGAAGGTGTGCAGAACATCGCTGCAAAAGAAACATAGAAAAGAGCTTGCCTGATACTGAGAGGAGCGTTATCCCTCTAAAGTTCTTGGACTCCCTCTTGGAACCTTTCCTCTTCCATAGTGGTAGAATCACTCCTATACGCCAGTCTTTCGGAATGATCTGCGAGTCTCGTGTTGCATTGAATAGCATTTGGAACCATAGCAAGACATTGCCCCCACCATTCTAAAGCAGGTCTGCGGAGATTCCACAGATGCCAGGAGCTTTGTGGTTTTTCTATTTCTTCGCAGCATTGTACTTCCACCACTGAGAATTGTTTAACGTCAATAAAGGATCACAATAAAGGTCATTGCGGATCACAGGTTGGGGGATGTCAGGAGTCGCTATAGATGGAGAGAGGGGATGCATTAAGCAGAGATGAGCAGTGCTTATATCACCTTGAAAGGTTGGACACTATGTCTTCAAGGACCCCCCCCCATCCACAGATAATTCGTTTTCTATTGGTTGAGCATACTGGCGCAATAGGTCACGCAAATATTTGTACATTGCTCCAACGTCCTTCCTCAACGCAGCTTCTTGTAGCTCATCCGCTTTGGCGACAATTTATGACTTGATATCTCAATGTACGAGCTGATTCCTGACGCTTTTAAGATGTCGATAGGTCTTCATATCCCCCCGCAGTCTGGCCGGCCTTTGGAATGTAATGACGCCCACAGCCTCCTGTAAAAGCTAAGGCTTTTTTTACCTGAACTTGCCAGCCAGGAATTGTTCTAGCTCCGTCGGTGACTTCAGTTTTAAACGAATCCCGCATGACTTCAATATCTGAAAGCTGGGACAGTCTTCCAAAACGGCCCTTAAACTTAACTGCGTACCGCTCTTTAATCTCAGGAGTATCAAGACAGCTGATAATGCGGGGACCCCAGAAATACCACTTTTTCTTCCCATTTTTAGGGTTTAAAGGGTGGAAAGCATAAAAGGGCATTGGTATAGTCTCCAGGGTTGAAAATCCTTAACTTCATTCTTGAAAAACGGCTCCACTCTATGCGGATCCATCTCCACTGTGTGACGTAAATATCGCAGTAAGTTCCGTCCTTATTCATAAATTAAATAAAAAAAACAAGTTTTTTAAACTGAAAGTAAGGAGCGACATTAAAACTTAAAACGAACAGAATATATTCCGTATATGAAAGGGGCTGTCCCCTCCTCAACGCCTCGCTCTTTACGCTAAAGTTTGACTCTGTCTCACAACTTTATTTTTTAAAACAATAAAAAACTTTAGCGTAACGAGCGAGGCGTTGAGGAGGGACAGCCCCTTTCATATACGGAATATATTCTGTTCGTTTTAAGTTTTAATGTCGCTCCTTACTTTCAGTTTAAAAAACTTGTTTTTTTTATTTATTTTCTGATCGTTTTTTAGTTAATGCAGGGGATGTTTCCCCCCTCTTTAAAAAATCGAGTAAATTTTCTCAGGCTCGTAGCCTTTGATGAGTAATACTAAACTTAATAAAATTTATATATTTAGAATCAGCATTATAAACACATTCTTTTGATACATTTATTGACATCAAAATTCCGTTATTAAAAGTTTCGATTACTATTGAGCCGTATCGCTTGTTTTTTTATTGTTTTTTTTATTACGTATATGTTATTACGTATATGAGGGGGTTCTCCCCTTAGTCAATACCACGCTCTTTACGTTAAAAGTTAAAAAAAAATTTGATTCACAAACCCTTGAATCACAAAGGCCGTTTAATTAGAATAGATAGCTCTTTTGAAAGCACTAAAAAAAAACTGTAGCGTAAAGAGCGAGGTATTGACTTGGGGGAGAACCCCCTCACATACGTTATAATTTCTGTTCGTTTTAAGTTCTAATATTCCTTCTTACATTTCAGTGGAAAAAACTTGTTTTTTTTTTATTTAATTTCTGATCGTTTTTTAAATAATGCTTGGAAATCCGGCGCCCCCTTCATAGAAATTTCCCTTACCCCAAAGAAACATCCTCCACGGAAATATTCTCCGGATTAACCCCCTCGTCTAGCCCCCCCTCCCCCTCCAGAAAAAATCCTTCCTGAAAATGGTTGTATACTTCCCAACAACCAATAAATAATGCTGGCAAGTCCGGCGCCCCCTTCATAGCAATTTCCCTTCCCCCATGAAAACTTCCTTCATGAACAGATCCTCCAACATAACCACCGACCCACCCTTCCCTCCCACTACCAGAAAAAAAACCTCCTGAAAACTTCTGTATACTTCCCAATAACCAATACTATATGTTAACATTGGGTAAAGTTCATAACTTTTAGCCCTCCCTCTGGGAACTTCGGGGGATTAAGTCATCCTAAAAGACATATTTATCATATTTTCGACCATTCTGAACAAAATGGCTATCTCAGAATTTTGATCGGGTGACTTTGGGAAAAAAATAAGCGTGGGAGGGGGCCTAGTTGCCCTCCATTTTTTTTGGTCACTTAAAAAGGGCACTAGAACTTTTAATTTCCGTTCCAATGAGCCCTCCCACGATATTCTAGGACCACTGGGTCGATACGATCACCCCTGGGGAAAAAAAAAACAAAAAAAAAACAAACAAACAAACAAATAAACACGCATCCGTGATCTTTCTTCTGGCAAAAAATGTAAAATTCCACATTTTTGTAGATAGGAGCTTGAAACCTCTACAGTAGGGTTCTCTGATACGCTGAATATGATGGTGTGATTTTCATTAAGGTTCTATAACTTTTAGGGGGTCTTTCCCCCTTTTTTTGAAAATCAGCCAAATTTTCTCAGGCGCGTAACTTTTGATGGGTTGCACTAAACTTGATGAAAGTTATATATTTGAAATCAGCATTGAAATCTGATTCTTTTGATATATCTATTGGTATCAAAAACCCGTTTTCTAGAGTTTCGGTTACCATTGAGCCGGGTCGCTCCTTACTTACAGTTCGTTACCACGAACTGTTTGATAGTCATATGAAAATGAGAACAATGCTGAAATGATGACTAAGGTTTTTGATAAATCATCAGCAGATGAGGAGCTTTTTAAGTAACAATAGAGATAGAGCCACGTCAAAATGGTGTTTTCTTGCATTTTGTGCCACAAAACATAATTCTTTCCTCAAACAGTTCAGAATGCCGAGATTTGTCATGGTCTTAAAGCCTTAACTGGAGGTTTTGAACAACTTTACTTGAAAAACGAGAATTTTGCATGGTGAGCATCCATCTTCTTACTTTTCGCTACTTTTTTTTCTGCCAAGGCTAGCAAGCTATCGCAAGGTCGCAGAGAGTTGTTTAGTGGATTATATAAAAGCTACCGTCTCTATCTCCGTGCCTCTTAAATTTGTCTTAACAACTCGGTCGTAAACTGTCAAACGGAGTGGAAAAACTAGGAAACGTAATAAGAGTAATCCTTTATTCTCCATGGTCGAAAACCTTAAACCGGAGGTTTTCAGTCCTCCCCCCTCTCTTGTATACTACCTCTCCCAGCATTCGCAGTACGTGAAAACTGAAAAACCTGGTTTGAAGAAAAAGCGCCTGATGAAATAGATTGTCATTTATTTATTTTCAGTTCCATGAAAATAATATAGTTTTAATCCCCTATTTCTTAAAGTTGAAAGGTCACTACACTCCTCTTGGATTCAAAGACACACCTCAAAGTTTAACACATGTTAAGGCAAAGTTTAAAAGAATTAGGAAGTAAAATCTATATTTAATGTCTCATTGTTGCAAAGAATCGTGTAGAATTTTTCAGTTTCATTGCCTAAGTAAAAAAAAAAAAAAATTCTTGCTGCAAGGTTTATTTTGTGAATTTAAAAATACAAACAAAAACTAATTAGAAAAAAAACTAAATTTATCATACGGAAGTAAAGAGCGAATTTGAAACTTAAAACTAACAAAATTTACTGCTTTGAAGTTATGCAAGTAATTCCTACAAAATGAGATCAGATAAAATGACTTGTGATATCTTTTTGATATCGGTAGGACCCTAAAAACCAGCACTTACTGAAAACTGAGCTTGCTTGAATTTTTAGAGGAATTATAATTGAATTCCTAAATGTCTGCTAAATTTAAAGTGTTATACATTTTTCTTTTATTTCCTGCCTGCTGCTTATGTAATTTTTTATTGGGCTATTTTCTTAACTTGGTTTTGTGTTTTCAGTTAAGTCCTGTTCTTTAGAATGCTATTGACACTGGATAGTATCACGACTCGGTTTGTTTGAGCAAGTTTTGCAGATATACTTTTCCTAATCTGCGAGGCAATTATTTTTTGTTCATTATAAATTTCAATTTAGTGCTTTTTTTGTTCAGAAAAACTTGGTTTATCATAGCTTATAATTAACTACATTTATTTTCAAGACAACAACACTAATTGGTTTACTGAAAACTGCACGTCTGCTGCGGTTGGTCCGAGTTGCAAGGAAAATTGATCGATATTCAGAATATGGTGCTGCCGTCTTACTTCTTTTAATGGCTACCTTTGCACTGATCGCTCATTGGCTAGCTTGTATCTGGTAAGTTTTTATTTTATTTTTATTTTTTTTTTCTACAGCATGTCCAGAGATATTTCCTAAAGTGACAAAATCTAGTTTTATTAGTTATAAAAATAAATGTAAAAAAAACAAGTATTTCAATGAAAATAAGGAGCAGCATTCAAACTTAAAACGGACAGAAATTATTCCGTATATGAGGTAGGAAATGTTGCAAAACGTTGCTCTTCAAGCTATAGTTTGACTTTTTGTCCCAATTCTTTACAAAGGACACCTGAAACACAAGGGCCGTTGTATTGGAGCAAGATAATTGGAATAAACTTTCTCGAAGTACTAAAAGTTTAGTGCAAAAGCGAGGGATTGAGGAGAGGACAGCCCACCATCATATACAGACAAATTTCTGTTAGTTTTAAGTTTTATCGTTGCTCCGTACTTTTAGTTTAGAATGCTTGTTTTTTAATTTATTTTCCAACTGTTTTTCAAATAGTGCTGGGAAATCCATGAAAAATTCCTCCCATCATGGAAAAATGATCTGTGTAACCCCTCCCCCCTCAGAAAGCTCCGGCGGATAGTTCCACCTGAAAAAATCTCCTTATTTTTATTTTTGGTCTTTTTTCAAACCATGCCAGAAATCCCCCCTCCGTGGAAAAATTTTCCCGGAAATCCCCCTCCCACAGTGGAAAGTTTCTCCTATGCAAAATTCTTCCATGGATAATTTCTGTCTCGGGAAATCTCCCCTTCCTTAGAAAAACACCACAGATAATTCCATCTCCCCCCCCCCTGGAAAAATTTTCCCCGGAACATCTCCAGATGTAAAATTGAGTCACTAAAGAGAAAGTAAGACAAATAAAAATATTTTCAGATAGGAATTCTGTCAAATTCTCTTTGAATAATTTCACCTGGAAAATTCATCCCCTGAAACCTCCCTCCCCACGAAAATTTCTTCCTATGGAAGCCCTCCCCCTGTGGAAAATGTCTGTATGCTTCTCAGTAGTAAATACTGTATTGAAACTAAGGGCTTCATAACTCACAACACTTTTCCCAGGGTCTGTGGGGGGTCATGTCATCCACAGAGGAATAGATATTGGACCTTTCATTTATGTTGAACAAAATAGTCATCTCAAAGTTTTCATCGGATGACTTTGGGGAAAAGGGCGTGGAAGAGGGCTTATTTTCCCTCCAATCTGTTTGGTCACATAAAAAGGGCACTTAATAACTCTTTATTTACGTTGAAATGAGCCCTCTTCTAGGACTTTCTAGGATCTCCTAGGACCATTGGTTCATTGCGATCAACCTGGGAAAAAATAAAAAAAAATTAACACACATCCATGGTTTTTTTTCTGATATATAAAAAAATTACACATTTTTGTAGATAGAAGCTTGAAACCTCTATATCAGGGTTCTCTCACACGCAGAATCAGATGCTGTGATTTTCATTGGGATTCTTTGACTTTTTGGAGCCGTTTCTCGTACCCTTTTTTTTTAGCACCAGACAAATTTTCTTTGGCTCCTAGTTTTTGATGGGTACAATTAAATTTATATAGCTGTGTATGTTCTGAATCAGCATAAAGCGCCAATTCTCTTGGTGTACCTATTTTTATCAGAATTCCAATCTTTAGAGTTTCGGTTACTATTGGGCCGAGTGACTCCTTACTTACACTTTGTTACCAGGAACTGTCTGATAAACTGCTAATTGCACCAGAACTCAATGACAATGTTAGATGTAAGTCACACAAAGAATATCTAAGATTTATTCTGACATAAATAGTGTCAAGAAGGACATTTTTCTTCTTTTTTTCTTTTGCTGGATGGAAAGTAAACTTAGCGGGGTTAGGGTCCTCTTTGTATGTCCAACAATTCTTTTTCTAATGCCTTACCAGTAAGAAATCTCTTAAAGTAGTGAAAGCTAGCTGGTTGAAAACACAGCTGGGTGTGAATACGTAATTTTTTTTTTAATATATAGTAATGGGTTACTCTGTTGAAAGGACATCAGCTAGGAGAAATAAAGATATACTCACATGGTATTACCAGGTACAGTTGTAAATTAAAAGTATATCCTCTTAAAGCTGGTAAACACCGGACTTTTTAGCATAAGGTCCTTTATGTCTTTACTATTTATTACCCTAAGCAATAGTGCAATTTTTATAAAGCTTTTAGCACTAATATTCTGAAGGTTGCAACCCTCACTCTGCTGTTGCAAGATCAAGCTACTTGACTGGAAGGCAACACACCCTTTAAAAGTCTAATATAACTGGAAGCAGCCAACAAGTTTTACGTAGAAGTGTTAAATGCAATTCAGGATTAATGGGAGAAAATACTGATAGAGCAGATTAACGGAATCGCCAGCAATAATACATACACTCTGTTTTAATAGCCCTGTCAAGATTTTTTACGAATACTTCTAGAGGCCCAAGTAAGAACCCTTTAATTGAAAACTGACAAACTAACGTTAAGGTTCTTCGCTCTTTGAATGTATGGGCCTGTTTTCATCTAAGTAAAATTCAAACCAAAGCAAAGATTATTAGATCCTCTAAATCCAAGGTGAGACAATTTGTGTCACCCATCAAATGAATTAAGACGTCCTATGTTTTATAGTCGTCCAAATATATCCCTATAAGGATCTTTTAAGAATCAAACGCTTAATAGATGAATTTGGTAAGTGCATTTTAAGAGCGTTTTGTCAAAACATTTGGCCTAAAAACCTACTATTGCCTAAAAAGAAACCGATTGGCACAAAAAAAAACACAACCTCGCTCCCCGTCTTCTTTTTTTCCAATCTTCGAGTGATAAGACAGAAAGAAAACTGATCGGCAATTTGGCGGGCTAGACTTCTTCCTACCTTTGGACGAAGCAATTACCTGGACAGAACTGAAAAATATAAGACTTTTTGTGGCAATGAACTGCAAGGAATGAGTGACTCTTGGTAATAGTGGTCGTACTCTAAAATAAAAAAATTTTTGACAAGAAATGGCACCTTATAATGACAAAGCCAACAATACCAATGGCAATTATGGTGGTTTCAAATATCTTAAATGTTATTAAATTTAAAATTACCAATCAACTAATTACTTCCAAATTACCCTCTTGTTCATCCATCCAAAGCACTATACCACAACTATTATCAAAAAGCGTTGCAAAAATTTTCAAATTAAGCTAAAATCTAGATTCTTATCAAGAAAAATCAAAAAGATTTAAAATACTCTTTCCTTAAGCAATGAAAAGACTTGGTTAATTGAAAATGAACAGAAATTAATTTATTTTATTTTTCCACAAAAGAAGTTTTTCAAAGAAAAGCAAAGAGCTACATTTAACCAATGATAAGTAGAAATAAAGTCACATAAAGTCTTTAAACGACCACAAATCACTATTAATAAATAAATCAAAACCAAATTGAAAAAGCAATATACAATAAATAACCAACTCAAACTTAAAATGGGCAGAAACTGCCATAAAGAAGAGTAGGGCTAACGCCCTCTCTACCTTCTAGAGACCAGGACGTAGGTTGGACTTCACTGAAAACAAGATATATTTTAAATGTTTTCTTTTTTTAAACTTCCGTAAAGGTAAAGTTTTTGAGACTTTCATGACTGAATCAATTAACCTGTTAATCAATATTAATTTGTTGCTTTTAGTAATCTTGGCTATTATGGTTATTTTTTAATATTAACACATAGCTCGACATAAAAATTGTTTTCAGTAAAGTGCAAATTACACTCTGGTCTTTCAAACTACTTCCTTTTTTAATTTCTCGTCGTCTTTCAGGTACGCTATTGGAAACGCAGAGAGACCGCTTCTCAAAAGTAAAATAGGATGGCTTGATTATTTGGCTAACTCTACTCATCAGTACTATAATCCAGATAGTACAGGTGGTCCTAGCATTAAGGTTGGTTTTCTTCTAATACAGGCCTTCCTAAACTGTGGGTCACGACCCCCAAACGGGGTCGCGTAGCAAAATCATGGGATCGCAAGAGATTTTAAAGTCAAATATTTAAATATTAAAGTCAAGTATTTATAACATACTACAGGAAAATACATATATTGTAAAGTTGATGAATTTTTAAAGACTGAAGGTCTAGAATGAAAAAATTGCTGTGGAATATGCACAGATGGTGCAAGAGCGATGACGGGCAGAAACACTGGTTTTAAATCATTTTTCAAGCTACTCATTATGACCATATAACTTTTACTCACTGCCTTATTCACCAAGAAGCCCTTGCAACAAAAAAATTAGCACCATAATTGAACGATGTGCTTCAGAGTGCTTTTAAGATTATAAATTTTATTAAGAGCAATGCCCTTAACAGTCACTTATTTTCAAATCTTTGTAAGGATATGGATTCCGTCTATACAACTTTATTATTACATGCAGAAGTAAAATGGTTGTCAAGAGGTCAAAGTTTAAGAAGATTATTATTATTAAAAGACGGAACTGAAATATTCTTAACCGAACGAAAATGTGAACTTGCTACTTTTCTTCAAAACGACTTATGGCTATCCAAGCTGTGTTATTTGTCGGATATCTTTGCGAAATTAAACGATTTCAATTTGTCTCTTCAAGAAAAAATTGCAATTTATTTACTTCTAATGATAAAATTGAAAGTTTTATTAAAAAATTAAAATTTGGAAAGATAGGAAAGGAAAAAAAATTGTTCGAAATATTTTCCGGTGTCGATAATTCTATAATCAAGTGAAATCATTGGAAAACTTTTATTGCAAAAATTATTTTAGATCACTTAAAAGCGCTAGAAACCTAGTTCCGTACATATTTTACATTAAATATTGATTTCAAAATGGTAGCTTGGATTCAAAATCCGTTTTGTATTGATTTAACTGTGATTGACCTTATGCCACTTAAAGCTCAAGATGAATTTACTGAGCTTTTGAGTGATTCAAACTTAAAACTACAATTTCCAAGAAAGCCCTTGACTAAATTCTGGATCAGAACTAGAACGGAATTTCCCACAATTGCAGATATGGCATTATATGTTCTTCTGCCATTCAACACCACATATTTATGTGAAGTTACTTTATGAGCTTTAACACATATCAAACCCCAATACCGTTCATCGCTAAAAAAAAATGTTGAAGAGATCTTACGTCCAGCAGTGTCAAACATTCCACCAAGATTTAATTTGTTATGCAATAAAAAGTAGGCACATCCATCTCACTAAAGTTTTTTCTTTCATTTTAATTTAATATTTACTACCCAACGACTGCGTTCGAATATATTCGATTGAACTAAGACGGTCAGAATTCTCTTTTATTTATGTTATTGCAAAAAATTCAATTTTGATGAAAAATAGGGCATATAATTTTAGTAAGCATAATAAAGACATCTTTTCAACTTCTCTTGAAATTTTATTTTAGATTTTAGTGTGTTTTTAAACGAATTCTAAAACTATGTGTTTTCATATGTGTATGTATATGGTTACCTAATAAATGAATCATCAAAAAATATCTATTTGTCTTTCAATTATATTTATATGGGGTCACCAGGAAACTTGCAATCAGAAATTGGGTCTTGAATGAAAAAAGGTTAGGAAGCCCTGCTCTAATATGCACAGCCTCTCCGTGAAGCTTTGTCAATTGTTTGAAATAAGACAAAAAAAAAAAAAAATTGAATCATCCTTCTTTTTAATATGGGTTTTAATAGGTCGAAAACACTACGTGAGATGATGAAGATCATTATAACTATATACTTCGGATCTCTAAAGGCATCACTAGATTTTTTGCATGTTTTCAGCTAAATTCTATACAGTTTAATGTACATGTAATTTTTTTTTAACTTTATGCTAAGTAAGTTTACTTATCATAGGTAGCGCGATTGCGCTGCCTAAGTAAAGAGGAATATGGCTTTAATATATTACTTGCTTATTATTTTTACACCAGGTGAATGACCCCAAACATCTGGTTCAAGGACTGTAAATTATGAAAGTTGACCATTGGTTACAAGTAGGTTTTAATACTGAGAAGGTGGTTTCTTTGAACCTTGGTGCCCAAAAAGGTGTCAAACGGGCGTATCCTCAATACGTCAGGAGCTTCTAAGCTTATTAAGTCCAAATTTTCAGGATTTGTTGGGGGGGGGGGGGGGGTTAGTTGTTGAACTAATTCAGAGGACGCTGTGTACATCTAGGGTGTAAGAAGGGTATACCCGCAATATCTCAACGATTAAGGGTATCCAGATGTAAGTTGCAGGGAATATTGAGGAGCAGCTTGAACTGAATTGAAAGAAACAATGTGTATCTAAAATGTATAAAACGTGTATCTGCAAATTCTCGGGAAAGGCTAATTGTAGCCTACATAGTTGAACCTTTCACGAAATATTTGTGGGATGTTGATTCAAACTAAAAGACACTTTTTTCATCCAGGTTGTCAAACATGCAGTATCTCCAAATAGCTCAGAAACAGCTATGGGCATTAGTTTGAAATTTTTCAAGGAATGTTGAGGGGCATGTTACATTAACCAAAAGACACTATATGTATCATTAGATGAAAGTTGGACTAAAGGGGGAATTTTGACGGGTAAGTTGAACTGGATCGAAAGACACTATGCCCATCCAAGTGTCAACTGTACGAGTCCAGGTTTTAAAAAGGGTATGTCGATAATTTGTCAGGAACAGGTATGGCCATTAACTTGAAACTGTCAGGGACTGTTGAGGGGGTGTTGAATTCAGGCTACCAAAAGAGCTTTTCATTTTGGTTACGTATTATCGCTCATTCAGTATAAAGCCAAGTTAAATTTGTTTTCTTTTTCTAGGCACGCTATGTTACTGCGCTTTATTTTACTTTCTCGAGCTTAACGTCCGTTGGCTTTGGCAATGTTTCACCCAACACCGACTGCGAGAAGATATTTACTATTTGCGTTATGCTTGTTGGATGTAAGTATTACTTTCTACTATTTATTCCAAGCATTTACCACTCAGACGTAACTGACCTTAATTATAATAACCCTATATATCTTAAATCTTTTTTTAAGGCAGTAAGAAAGTAATTACCCTGACCTATCAAACAAAAAAAATTCAACACAATAACGCTTACTTCGTAAAGGGCGTTGTACCTACCATTTTTTCCGCCTGATACTCTTGAATGTCGAACATAAACTTCGAACAGGGCTCTTAAATAACAAAATAAAAGTTCTTATGCCCCATTTAAGATGCGAAACCAACCAAATAACAATTTGTTGCACCCTCATGTGCCCTTGGAGCCAATTTTGACATTGGATAAACATTCCAAGGTAGATATTTTATTTGAAATGGTCGTAAAGTCGAAAAGACATTCCTCTGGGAGTATATTAATTCCTGCAGTCCTAAAAATAAAAAGTGATACCAAAAGTGTCCAAAAATTAAAATGAATAATCGCATAAACCGTAAAAGCAACAGATATTGCTATGGATGAACAGATGAATACTAAAGCGAACAGAAATTAAAACAAACAATCAAGTCAAGCCTAAAACAAACACAAATTGCCACAAATAAGAGCAGTTCTTCCCCCACACCCATCCCCTAAATCCTCAAATTGATAGTGTCGTTTGTATTTTACTGATAGCAAAACTTAATTTAAATATATTTTTTTTTTATCACGATAACATTTAAAAATGAAAATTACTTAGGTTTCAAGGAACTAAAATTACTATATTTTAAACAATCAATCTAGTTCCATCAGTCTGGTAAACTGCGGTAGTTTTGTCCTTATTTTTTGTTTTAAACACACTCCTTTTAAATATATAGAAAACCAAATGGTAAATCATATGTTGTTTTGTTTATTCCAAATGTTTAACAAACTAAACACAAAGTAAGATTAAATTGTAAATTAAAATAAACTTTTGCAAAACTGAAATTTTAATAATAATTTATTTTTTCCAAATGACACTCTTGCCTTTAGAGGGCCTAGGGTACGGTAGGCCTACTCTTATTTGTGATAATTTCTGTTCATTTCAGGATTGACTTTATTGTTGTTTTTTTGTATTTCTGTTCACTCCAGAAATTGAGGAGGGGACTGTTCCCTAAACCCCTATTCCTTATGATGAAGTCTTTAATGCTGTTGTAGAAGAACTCAAGATTCCAACAAATATGAACTTGATTTTTGTTTAGAACGTTTGAACTGAAAATCGTATTATTTTAAACAAATGCACATCAACAAGCTCTCCTTCTATTTTTGAGGTGTTAGAAAATAAATTAGATTTTAATTTACATAAGTTACTCGCGTGCTTGGGCAGTCGTTCCTAAAGTATTTGAAATAGAAAGTCAAACTTATAGTGTGAAAAGTTCGTTTTGAAAGTTTTAGTCTCACTATTTTTTTCCATTTGAAAAAAAAAAAAACTAATTTTCTTATTCAATTCCTTCTGACCCTTTTCTACCATCAAGATGACAATCTTTTGACCAACTTCTCTTTGTAAATATAATTTTCATTAACACCTACTGACGAACTCCTTTGAAGGATAGTGCTATTTGTCTTGCTATAAGTTCAAAGACAAATGAAAATTGACCCCTAAGAGCATTTTTTCTAGTGTTCTATCTCCATTTTATTAAAAAGAAAGTAAGTATTGGGAATGGAAAGCAATGAATCTTGGCCATCATATAATAATATCAGGATAGACAAGTTACTCCTAGACATGTTTGAATCGAGGCAATGATCGTAGAATATTGGAAGAGAGTTGCAGTGAACAGAAATTGCAAATTCTAGTAAGAAATAATTAAGTATTTTCCATGGAGACTCTGAGCCCCCCCCCCCCCCGTTCAATCGACGGATTTTATAGCTAAAATTTTGGAGAGTTGCTCCTTGTTTAAAAGAGAACCATTTAAGATTGTTCAGTCTATAGTATGGGAGGGAAAGGGTATAAACATGGCGTGTCAGAACATTGTCCAAAAACGAGTTAGACCCGAAATTTTGATGCATGGCTACTGACACTTTTAGTGCATAAATGAGAAACAGATTTTTAGTGAGATATTGTGAAAAACTAAGTCCTGACTGGTGCCAGCACGAGTTAAATCCAAGCTATGGACCTAGTCTCTGGAAAAACAAATCTTGATAAGACAATGATAAGACAAATCTTGATTGTCGCTAAAACGAGCTAACTTCTCAATCGGTTCAACCACAAGCTAAGTCTTGACTCAGTAAAAAAAAAAATTGACTCGTTGCAAAAACGAGCTAACCTCTGACTCGGTATGAAACTGAGCCAAGTTTTGGCTCACTTCAAAATCAAGGTTAGTCCAGGCTACGCTATTTCAGAACCGAGACGTAATAATGACCAAATCTTGACTCAAAAACGAGCTGAAGAGTCAAAGTTACGGACTGATTTACTTTAAATACTTACAAAATCCTGATTTAGTGCAAAAAACCATTTGAATTCTGAATTGGCGCAAAAATGAGCTAACTCATGGTTCTTTACAAAAACAAGCCAAGTTCTAGCTTGGTGCAAAAACAAGATTAGTCCAACCTGCGGAACTTCGGTTAAGTGAAGCAAAAACGAGCTAAATCCTGCTCATGACAAGAAAAAAACAAAGCCAGGACCACGTCAAAACATCTTTATACATTCTTAGTAAAAAGACAAGCAAAAACTGGTTCAATTACGTTTAATTACTGACTCCGTGCAATTACGAGCTAGGATTTTAGCAGATCTACTCCATGTAAAAAAAAAAGATAACTAATTATTTGATGAAAAAAGGACTGAAGTGATTAAATAGCGTTAGAACGAGCTCAGTCCGTACTCAATGCAAAAACAAGCTCAGTCCAATCAGCAGACTGATTGAATCAAACTTCAAATAAGTCAAAACTCGTTCACAAAATGAGTCAGTTTTTAAACTGTTACTAAAACTACCAACTCCAAGGTGCTGTTTGATTTGAACCCAACTGATTTTAAGTCTGGATTATCTATGAAAACCAAATGAATCTTAATTTAGTGCAAAACTAAGCCAAATCGGAGCTATAGGTTGATTTGATGCAGAAACGAGGTTTGTCCAAAGTCAATATGAAAAATGACTTTGTCTTGACTCGGTGCAAAAACAAACTGAGGCCTGATTCGGTACAAAATTCTGCCAATCATCTGTTTTATACGTTGGCCTCTTGGGAAAAAATAATTCTTGGGAGACGTTGACATAGGAAACGAGTTTTTCAAATATATAATTTTTCTTCGTGGCTGGTTTCTTTAAGATGATTTCAGTTTGTAAGTTTTAGCTATTTGCTGCATTCCGACAAAACATGAAACCCCTAAAATACAAGTAAAATACTGGATTATGAAGGTTGAATTTTAATGCCCTCACATTACATAGAAGAGGGCTATCAAGAAGCAACACAATTCTTAAAAGATTAAATGTAAGCTGCTTTTTTTCAAATGAAAATGAAGAGCGATGTAATGTCGCTCTCCGTAAAGAGCGCCGCCAACGTCAAAGCCTAAAAGAACCAAATTACTCTATTATTAAGAGATATTATCTTGTGCTTGATTCGTCCCTCGTTCTTTACCCTAAAGTTTAGATTTTGACTTATTGAGGGCGTAACATGGATCTGTATTTTTTTTTTAAACGCATAGGGTTTTCGCCATTTTTTTTTTTTTTTCAACATAACAAAACAATTAAAAGTGCCAACAAAGTTTTATCTCTCTTTCTACTTCTTTTTTGCTGCATTCAATTTTTCTTTGCTTTGAGTGTAATTTTTCAGATTTGCTTGAATTTTGTATACTTTGTTTCAAACAGTTTGTGGTAACGAACTGTAAGTAAGAAGCGACCCGACTCAATAGTAACCGAAACTCTAAAAAACGGAATTGTGATACCAATATATACATCAAAAGAATTGGATTTTTTATGCTGATTTCAAATACATAAGTTTCATCAAGTTTAGTCTTACCCAACAAAAGTAACGAGCCTGAAAGAATTTGCCTTATTTTCGAAAAAAGGGGGACAAACCTCCTAAAAGAGATAAAATCTTACGGAAAATCACACCATCAGATTCAGTGTATTAGAAAAAAGTACTGTAGAGGTTTCAAGCTCCAATCAGCAAAAAATCTGGAAATTATTTTGGCATTATGAGTCAACTGTCGACGAGAAATCAGCCAAAAATTTTAACAAGTGCTCAAAGTTAACTAAATTTTGTTTATAATCTAGGAACAAAAGCCTAATAAAACATAAGACCTAAATCTTTTTTCAAAGTTAGTATGTCAAAACTGCTACACTTTCATTTTGTCCGAAACCTATAGAAAATGAAAAGTGTTTGAAAAGAAAAAAACATGTTTATTTACCTTACATGTACATATGTCTGTTTATCCAAAGCTTCATAATTCACAAGTTGTTAAAACTATATTCATAATTAATATATCTACGAAAACCCTGCTCTTATTCTCAAACAGTTTTTGTTTCATTTCTTTTATATATTAAATAAAAAAAACAAGCTTTTTTTTAACTGAAAGTAAGGAACGACGTTTAAACTTAAAACGAACAGAAATTATTCCGTTTATGAAGGGGGCTGTCCCCTCCTCAACACCTTGCTCTTTACGCTAAAGTTTTTTTTATTGTTTAAAAAAACTAGAGTTGTGGGAAAGTCAAACTTTAGCGTAAAGAGCGAGGCGTTGAGGAGGGGACAGCCCCCTTCATATACGGAATAATTTCTGTTCGTTTAAAGTTTTAACCTCGTTCCTTACTTTCAGTTAAAAAAAAACTTGTTTTTTGTATCTAATTTTTGAACGTTTTTGAATTAATGCAGGTTTTGATTTTGGCTCACCGTACATGAATAATTAAAACAAAATTTGCATATTAATTTTACTTTTATTTGGTTAAATGGATTTCTCGAACCTTGTTTAATTTTATTTACGAACGTTTTATTAGTAATAAATATGCGTAACTTACGAATTAACTTACGTAACGAACTTCTATATTCATAGATTTTTAATACGTATATTAGGGGGTTCGCCCCCTAGTCAATACCTTTCTCTTTAAGGTAAAGTTTGAATTTTTTTCCAATTCTTTAAAAATGACCCTTAATCACAATCAGTTGATCAGTTGAAATCAGTTGAAAAACTTGTTGTTTTTTTACTTAATTTCTGATCTTTTTCTTTAATAATGCTGGGAAATCCGGTGCCCGCTTCATAGCAATGTCCCTTCCCCTATAAAAACTTCCTTCATGGAAAGATCTCCCTATATAACCCCCGACCCCCCCCCCACCTACCATAAAAAATCCCCCTGAAAACGTCTGTATACTTCCCAATAACAATTATTATATGTTAACATTGAGTAAAGTTCTTAACTTTCAGCCCTCCCCCGCGGACTTCAGGGGATTAAGTCATCCTAAAAGACATTTCTATCATATGTTTAGCCATGCTGAACAAAATGGCTATCTCAAAATTTGATCGGGTAACTTTGGGAAAAAAATGAGCGTGGGAGGGGGCCTAGTTGCCCTCCATTTTTTTGGTCACTTAAAAATGGCACTAGAACTTTTAATTTCGTTCCAATGAGCCCTCCCACGATATTCTAGTACCACTGGGTCGACACGATCACCCCTGGAAAAAAAAATAATAACAAACACGCATCCGTGATCTTTCTTCTGGCAAAAAATGCAAAATTCCACATTTTTGTAGATAGGTGCTTGAAACCTCTACAGTAGGGTTCTCTGATACGCTGAATATGATGGTGTGATTTTCATTAAGGCTCTATAATTTTTAGGGGGTCTTTCCCTCTTTTTTCTAGAATCAGCCAAATTTTCTCAGGCGCGTAACTTTTGATGGATAAGACTAAACTTGATGAAATTATATATTTGAAATCATCATTAAAATCTGATTCTTTTGATGTATCTACTGGTATCAAAATTCCGTTTTTTAGAGTTTCGGTTACCATTGAGCCGGGTCGCTCCTTACTTACAGTTCGTTATCACGAACTGTTTGATCAGAATAACATACCTGAGCTAGATGTATAAAGGCATCAAAGAGAGAGAGAGAGCCAGGAGTTTATACTTGAGCAGATTCCTAATTTTTTTTTTCGTCTCTAGATTATAACCAAACTTTTCAGTTAGGAATAAGCTAATTTTATGTAGTAGCTATTATTAGTTGACTAATTTCTCATCAACATTTTATTCATAATGCCAAATAAAGGCAATAAAAAAGAAGAAAAAAACTGTTGCAGATAATCTAAGACCATATTTGGCTCATTAAGAGGGAATGGGTGAAGCCAATGATTGTTTGGTTTAGACTAGGCCTAATTTAGACAGATAATCAAATGCCTTGTGTTAAACAGTGTAGTTTTTGTTTTCTGTTTAACCCACTTCATCTAATAATTTAAGACTATTATCAAAATAATTCCCGAACAGGCAGTAATCGTAAAGGCTGATATATTTCAGTACTCATAACGTAATGAAGGGGGGGGTGGAGGAGAATTCTGCTTTACAATTGTGTTGACTAGTATTTGTGCACGGCTCTGGCTTCAACAAGGTATGACATGCCCACTGTTCTACTGAAAATTCATCTACGCATCCTTTACTTAAAAATTTAGCCATTACTAGAATCTGTTTTCGTAATTTGGGATCCTTGCCCTTGTATCCCGAATAATCTAGAATATAATCTTGGATCCCTTGGATCTACAATAATCCCGTTAACCCTGGAGGTAGATTTGTTTTTGAACCGTCCTCTACTATATATATATATATATATATATATATATATATATATATATATATATATATATATATATATATAATATATATATATATAATATATATATATATATATATATTATATATATATATATATATATATATATATATATATATATATATATATATATATATATATATATATATATATATATATACATATATATATATATATATATATATATATATATAATATATATTATATATAATATATAATATATATATATATATAATATATATATATTATATATATATATATATATATATATATATATATATATATATATATATATATATATATATATATACATATATATATATATATATATATATATATATATATATATATTCAATGTTTTAATTCTACAAGAATCATTTATAACGAACATTGTAATTTCCCTTCTTTCATCCTCATCTTCCGTGTGTTTTTACTTGGCGTTCTTCCATTATTTTTGGGAAAGACAAAGTGGACTGTTATCCCCTATTAATCGAATGTATTTTCTGTCATATTTCTTTTGCGTTGGTTAGTTTAATACAATCTTTTATTTGGCAGTAATGCTATGTTATGTATACGGATCAATGTCATTAAATCTGAATGCCTTTTGTGGAGAGAACCTAACGCTTCCGTCTTCCGATTAGTGTCAGATGCCACGGGGTTACACATTTAAGCTTCTTCACAACACACTCCTTTCGACAAGAGATCCAATATAATAGCAAGGGACCCAGCCAACGAAATTCTAAGACCACAGGCTTCAACGAGCAGAAGAAGGCTCGAGATATTTATCAGGGGCAGAATTGATTAGGTACTGAAAACCAATATAGATGGGTGCAATGAGAATTATTTGTGCCAAAGAAGATATTACCTAATTTATATAATAAGCTACGTAATCAGATGTATTTTTTGGCTAGGTTTGAACTTAGGATGTGATATAGAATAAAGTACCGATACCAAGAGAGCAATGAAAAAAAAAATTGAAGAACACAATCAGATTGAGCTTCCTAACCTAAGAGGTGAAACCGAAGACCAACTTTTCTGTATTTGCATTAGAGTGTTTTTAAAGAGGAATTAGACAATGCTATTGGGGCTGCACAGGAAGGTGACGACATGTTTGCAACCCAATTCCGTTAATGGCGTCAAAAGACAAGCCACTTGGAATGAATCAAAGCCCGCAGGTATTACATCCTAGCTTTGGCAGAAGTGCTTCAAAAGTTAAGAATCAGCTGCAGAAATAGAGTTCTTAGTGAAAAACGGGAAAGAACAAATAATCTAAGAAAATGAGCACAAACACATTTCCAGGCGAATTAATACATTTTATGCATAAGCACAGTAAACATAAGAAAAACCGACGAAGTGAGTGTAGGTCTTGAAGCACATTTTCTGCATTTACAAAATAAATTTCGATATCCTGACGGAAGCGAGGATGCGCTACAAACAACAGGAGCAGCATCTTGTCCAGAAAATTGCCATCCATAGCTGAAAGGGCATGGTACACATGGTTTTTGCAGTCAATGAGGTATTGTATACTGTAAGCTGATTGTAAGAACGCTTACAATGTTCTACAAACACCTCCTCTGTAGAAGGCAACGCTTTTAGCTCCTTCTAATGAGGTTGTTAGTGTAGCCTATTTGTATATCAGTGGAGGAAAACCGATTGAGATCCCTTACATAAGCTCTGATTATCAGCTTTCTTGCAAAATCTTGGAAGGAGGACATACTGGCTTCCGTGATGGTTTCATATCTCACCTTCTATATTGTGCACTAAATCTCCCTGCATACACCGCTCTTCTTTGCTACCTAAAAATGTTCATTCTCCTTTTAGAAAAAAATTAACTCATTCTCTCACACCCCGAAATGCAGTAAATGGATAACGGGTTTATCAATTGCTTCTTCGTTCACTGGATCTAAAGGCCACTGAAGACAGAACAATTTGGAAAGTCCACAAGGAATTGAAACACAAAATTCTTTTCAGGAAAATTTTTAAAGAGGCGAGGGAATTGTTCCCCTAGTATCACAACTATATCATTATCGTTAGCACGAATAGTCCAGCCTTTTTTTGAAATAAAAATTGACTTTTTATTACACACCGAAAAAAGGCTTTCGCTTTTCTTAGCAGGACTAGTAAAGAACGAACTATCTCGTCATCGGTACCCAGGGCACCTTTAAAGTACTTGCTATAACGTCATTTGTGGTTGAAACCTAAGATTATGACGTTATTATTTATCTTGTATGTAGGATTTATCTTCAAAATAAACCCTTAAACAGCTCTCCATTATATTTCAGTGCCCCGATAGCAGTGGAAACAAAAATCGGAAAGAAAAAAAGAGTGGACAAAAGTGCTTCCCATGCAAAGAATAAAGTAATTTTTCTTGTTGTTCAAGCCAGGGGACTGTAAGTTTCATGTGTAAGTTTTTGGCCATGGCAATTTCAATGGTGTTCTCTTTATTTTGATCCGGTTTGGTTTCAAAATAATTATTTTTGGGTTATTATTGACCAAGTTTCGTCCTTTACTAGGTCTTAGATGTCGCTACATCCACAATGAGAAATATCCAGCTGAAAATTGGTGTTGAGATATTAAATCCAGGTTTAGATTTGAATATTGCTTTTTACTTTCCTTTGAAAGCCGAGGTCAGAAAAATCTATGAATTTAGTTCAACATTCACCCTCCATCAGTCCTTGCAAGTTTTAACTGGATAGGTCAGCAAGTCCTAAAATGTGAAATATATATTTTCGTGTCGCAAATTCCTTTTTGGCTACAGGATAAAATTGACAATTTTTTATTAAAAGGTATTAACCAGTACACAGACCGGTCGTATTAGGTCATCTGATATGTCCACTTTGCCATAAGTCTTGAGACATTAAAATGCATGTTTTAGGCTTCAATTTTGCTCTTTATTTTCCTTTGGAAGTCCAAGTTCAAAATAATCTATAGATTAATCATTGCTTGAAAGTTTCAACTCAATAAGTCCAGCCAATCCTGATATATTTAACATGTATTTTCCTGACTTTTATATCCCTTTTTGGCCCGGGGTAATAATTTTTTTTAATTTTGTTAATTATAGTTAAGTCAGCTGTATTTTCTCTTATTCTCAATGATTTATATTTTACACCTCTTAAAGCAAAGATAGCAGCTAAGCGCTAATTTTATTGTCATGTTTTAGTAGTCACGAAAGTCCTCAAGTGATTGGTAATATGAAAGTAACTAGAAAAACGGTAATTGATCTCTGGTTGTTACTCAAAGGTATATCGGAAGTTAGTTCATGACTATTAGGGTACCACCCATTATTCAAGAGCTATTTACTACTAACTTGCCTAATTTGCTGCGGGTAATTACTGCTTCTTTCTCTCCTTTTTTTTTTTTTTTTTTTTTTTCTAGCAGCGCTCTATAGATCGAACAGGGTAAGAGATAGAAATCCTAACATTTTTTCTAATCTTTGGATCGCGAACCAGAGAAGAAAAGCTCCTTTGAAGTTAGTGAAATTTCTAAAAGTTTTGAAGGATTTTTCCTAGCCTATTAAATAGTATTGAAATGAAATAAACTCGAACAAACTGTAAATGCCCAAGCTCCAAGAGTAAACTTTGCTGGGATTGTATAATTTTGCATTTGTGTAGAATATACGAGGTAAAGTTTCTTGAAAGAATTATTGTGGAAACGTCAGTTTCGATTCCCCATTTCTTTATTTTCTTCCGTTATTTATCAAATACAGGGACAAATCCAAGTGGGCTAGGGGGTTTGACCCCCCCCCCGAGGTTTTTCCCCACTGGTAAAATCTTAACAAAATGAATATGAAAAAATTTTGATGTATTTTAAAAAAAAATTTGTAACCCCCCCCCACCCCGAAAAAAATCCAGTATATGGCCCTGATCAAATATACCTTTCATTTAAGTAAAGCATCAAAGCTCAGAGGATGGGCCTTTTATAAACACAAACCACTGAATAATTAACTAACTATATGTTATATGTCGATATCTTAAGCAAAACCGTAAGTATCTCGTTACATATTTCAGAAATAATAAGGGATATCTAGGTTTTGAAAACCCCCACTAAGCTCTTATTTTCTTCGTTTTAAAGTTTTTAATTTTAATACCCGTTATATTTTAGTGGGCTAATGCTGTGAAGAGAAAGCAAGAATAAATAAACTCTTCTATGCAAGAAATAATTTTCAAAGTTGTCATCCCGCATAAATATTCTATCAAACGGTTCGGGATGCCGAACTGAAAAAAAAAAAAAAAAAAAAAAAAAAACCAGTAATTGAAGCTTATAAAATGAACGTTTGGAAACAATTTAAACCTAAATAAATCCTAATAAAATTTGAATAATATTAGAAAAAGGTGGGTTAGCCTCTAAATTGGTATAATAACCTTCTGAGTTATTACACCATCAAAATATAACATCGTCAAATTATGGGTGCACAAGAACTCATTAGTAGAGTTTTCAAGCCTCTAACTATAATATTGCTAAATTTCATTTTTCTTTTTTTTGTTCATGTTGCGGGTGCGTGTTTGTTTATTTATCTATTTTTTTTCTTTTTTTTTAGCTGATGTGATTGAATTACACCAATGATCATATTTTTCGAGTGTTAGAAAGATATAACGAGTTCTAATGCCTCTTATGATAGCCTAAAAGGATCAGGAGGCCACATTTCCCCTCTCGCACCATTTTTTTTTTTGTGAGGGTCAAATTCAGGTAAAAATTTCAAGTTAGACATTATAATTTGAAAGGTTGAAATAAAAAAAAAGAAAAAATAAACTCCAAAGGTAACTTGTAACTTGCAGCACCCTTGGCAAAAGACCAGAGCTATCGAGAATTACTTATTTCTGATAGAAGTTTTCATGAATAAATTTTCAGAGAAAGGAAGGCCTACGACAAACCTAGACATTTCGTCCTGCGGATATTTTGGTCAAGATTATTATCTAGGTATTTTTCAAGATATTCCGGAAAATGACCCAAAATTGCTCAAAACGATGTATCTCAATGTATTGCTTATCAGGAAAATTAGAAAGGTGAAAATGGTACGCTTTGTTAGAATGTTGGATCACATATAAATAATGTCTGAAACAATATAGAGTTCCTAGAACTTTTCTTTTATTATATAAAAAACAAATTACGAAAATGTAATTTTAAAATTTTTAACAAAATACGTGCAACATTATGAAATGAATATTGAAAGCATAAGTCGTCATTCATGATTAAATGACTCTGCCCTTTTCCTCTCTATATGCTTCTAAAGCTATGATCACAAAGGCTGCTCAAACCGAACCAAGAGTAGAATCCTAACAACGAGTCTGCCTTGACGGGTAATTTAGCTCCTCCTTCAAGGCTACCTGTGAGGAGCAATCATCTCCTACTTGGCTACTTGGCCTATATTACCTTACGGGTTCTTTGAGCTGACTCGTTGGAGGGCACCACACACGTCTTTAACCGGTACATTTTTAACTTTGAGATATAAGGTTTTATATTACCACGATATTGAGTTACTTCCGGATTCACGCTTTCACTTCCAGGTTAAAAGTGCCTTACAATTGAAATACCTGGATCTTTACATGATTAATTACTCATCTGTCTTCAGTTATTTTTTTTGCACATGTACTATGATTGATTGATTGCACACCTGTCCTCAAATATTTTTAACACAAATGACACAATAAGGCCGTTAGTTTTTACAAACGGTGATCCCCCCCCCCCCTCCACCGATTTTTTATATCTTACGATTGGAAGGACTCATTGGGAATTTTCTGTTAATCTAGCCCTTTGAAGATAATATCATTTCTTTTCAATTCTGAACAACAATATAATTTTTATAAACAGGGACTACCCGTCCCCAAGTTAAAAAGGATTATAGAGGTTATGGAAAGTCAATAATTAATAGCCAAGCATTTATTGGGGTTATCGAGATGAAACTAACGGAGATTGTTAAGATGAAGAATTTTGAGTTAAATTCATAGATTTTTTTTTAGTTTGGACCTTCAATGAAAAGTAAAGACCGATATTAAAACTAAAAATATTCATTTTAATATCTCAAAATGAATTAAAACCTTAACATTTATAATTATATTATAAGATTGTTCAATATGGCAAGCAAATTCTGATAAAAAAAAAAGAATTTGGATATTTTGATCATCCCTGGTCAAAAAGAGTTAAAGATTCTATGAAAAATTACTAATCAATATTCAAGGAACGATTGGATTTATTGGTACGAAACATTCGTTGGGATAAAGGGGAATAAGTTTTGAATTAAGTCCATAGATTATTTTGAACTTGGACCATCAATGGAAATTAAAGAGCAATATTTAGACTTAAAGAGTACACAAATAAAGCATTCGAGAGGTTTCCAAAGGCAGACCTTGAGGCAAATTGTCGTTCGAGTGCCATGTAACGAGAGGAAGTTTCTTGCGTTCAAAAAGAGTGTTCGTAGCGCAGAGATTGTTCTACCTGACAAGCTCCAGAAGCCTTTCTCAATTAATGCATTTGTCGCTAACAGTGTGGTGCCCAATTACTGTGGCTGCATCAGGGTCTGCTCTGCCAAGTCGCGCGTTCCAATCTATGGCGATGAAGAGCAAGTCGCGCCTTGGTGTCTTCTCGATAGGGCTTTAGAGGTCGTAGTAGAAGGCATCTTTGAGTGTATCACTACAATCCCTGTTGGAGCATTAAAAAAAAAGCAAGTTTTTTTTAAACTAAAAGTAAGGAGTGATATTAAAACTTAAAACGAGCAGAAATTGTTCCGTATGTCCCCTCCTCAACGCCTCGCTCTTTACGCTAAAGTTTGACTCTGTCTCACAATTTTATTTTTAAAACAAAAAAAACTTTAGCGTAAAGAGTGAGGCGTTGAGGAGGGAACAGCCCCTTTCATATACGGAACAATTTCTGTTCGTTTTAAGTTTTAATGTCGCTCCTTACAGGCTTCCTTCCGGAAACCTCTCCCAAGAGAGGCAAAAAATCCCATCCCCATTCTTGAACCTGTAAAGACTAAAACAAAAAGATATTTTGGCAGCTTTGTACCAAAAACCTCCAATACCTCTTAATGAATTTTTTTTTATAATCTTTTGACACTTTTGTTTTTCTTTTCTATGACTTATTATATTATATGCCGTTTTATGACTAAATTAAATAAAAAAACAAGTTTTTTAAACTGAAAGTAAGGAGCGACATTAAAACTTAAAACGAACAGAAATTATTCTGTATATGAAAGAGACTGTCCCCTCCTCAACGCCTCGCTCTTTAAGCTAAAGTTTTTTATTGTTTTAAAAAATAAAGTTGTGAGACAGAGTCAAACTTTAGCGTAAAGAGCGAGGCGTTGAGGAGGGGACAGTCTCTTTCATATACAGAATAATTTCTGTTCGTTTTAAGTTTTAATGTCGCTCCTTACTTTCAGTTTAAAAAACTTGTTTTTTTTTTTAATTTTTGAAAGTTTTTGAATAAATGCAGGTTTTGATCTTTGCTCACCGTACATGAATAATTAAAACAAAATTTTCATATTAATTTACTTTTATTTAGTTAAATGGCTTTCTCGAAACTTGTTTAATTTTATTTACGAACGTTTTTATTAGTAATAAATATACGTAACTTACGAATTAACTTATGTAACGAACTTCTATATTCATATATTTTTAATACGTTTATTAGGGGGTTCGCCCCTAGTCAATACCTTGCTCTTTAAGCGAAAGTTCAAATTTTGTTCCAATTCTTTAGAAATGACCGCTTAATCACAAAGGCCGTTAATTAGAATAAATAGCTCTTATGAAAGTACTAAAAAATCTTTGGCTTAAAGAGCGAGGCATTGACTACGGGGTGAACCCAATTATATATGTAATTATTTCTGTTCGTTTAAAGTTTCGATGTTGCTGCTGTTGCAGTTGAACTACTTGTTTTTTTATATTAAATTTATGATCTTTTTTTAAATAATGCTGGGAAGTCCGGCGTCCCCTTCATAGCAATGTCCCTTCCCCCATGAAAACTTCCTTCATGGAAAGATCCTCCCACATAACCCCTGACCACCCCCCCCCCACTACCAGGAAAAATCTCCCCTGGAAACGTCTGTATACTTCCAAATAACCAATACTATATGTTAACATTGGGTAAAGTTCATAACTTTCAGCCCTCCCCCCGGGAACTTCGGGGGATGAAGTCATCCTAAAAGACATACTTATAATATTTTCGAACATGCTGAACAAAATGGCTATCTCAAAATTTTGATCAGGTGACTTTGGGAAAAAATGAGCGTGGGAGGGGGCCTAGATGCCCTCCATTTTTTTGGTCACTTAAAAAGGGCACTAGAACTTTCAATTTCCATTCCAATGAGCCCTTCCACGATATTCTAGGACAACTGGTTCGATACGATCACCCCTGGGAAAAAAAAACAAACAAACAAATAAACACGCACCCGTGATTTTCTTCTGGCAAAAAAAGCAAAATTCCACATTTTTGTAGATGGGAGCTTGAAACCTCTACAGTAGGGTTCTCTAATACGCGGAATATGATGGTGTGATTTTCATTAAGGTTCTATAACTTTGAGGGGGTCTTTCCCCCTTTTTTCGAAAATCAGTCAAATTTTCTCAGGCGCCTAACTTTTGATCGGTAGGATTAAACTTGATGAAACTTATATATTTGAAATCAACATTAAAATGTGATTCTTTTGATGTATCTATTTGCATCAAAATACCGTTTTTCTAGAGTTTCGGTTACCATTGAGCCGGGTCGCTCCTTACTTACAGTTCGTTACCACGAACTGTTTGATTTTTACCTTTAATGTATGACCTGTTTGATATGACATTATTTTAGCTACTTTAATATTTTTCTTGATTGTTTAATTTTTATTCGTCTATATTTTGTCTGTTTATATTTCTTAATGTTTCGGTGTCCCTGATCCTAATTTTACTGATGTGCTTGTGATCGTTGTTGTTTACTTATTTTTATTTTTTTTTTTTTGTTGCACGAACTTATATTTGCCGATTTATCGCGTGTGAAAAATTTTAAAAATAAAGCAGCCTTATTCTATTCTGTCCTTACTTTCAGTTAAAAAAAAAACTTGCTATTTTTTATTTACTTCCTGAACGTTTTTTAATTAATGCAGCTTTGATTTTGGCTCACCGTACATGAATAATTAAAACGAAACTTGCATATTAATTTTACTTTTTTTTTGGCTAAATGGCGTTCTTGAAATTTTGATCTGACATAACTTATGAATTAACTTACGTAACGAACTTCTATATTCGTATATTTTTATTACGTATATTGGGGGGAGGGGTCACCCCCTAGTCAATACCTCGCTCTTTACACTCGCTCTTTTGTTCCAATTCTTTAAGAATGACCCCTTAATCACAAAGGCCGTTAATTAGAATAAATAGCTTTGATGAAAGTACAAAAAAAACTTTAGCGTAAAGAGCGAGGTAATGACTAGGGTGCGAAACCAATTATATACGTAATAATTTCTGTAAGTTTTAAGTTTTGATGTTGCTCCTTACTTTCAGTTGAAAAATTGTTTTTTATTAATTTGATTTCTGACCGTTTTTTTTAAATGATGCTGGGAAATCCGGCACCCCCTTCATAGCAATGTCCCTTCCCCCATGAAAACTTCCTCCAAGGAAAGATCCTCCCACGGAACCCTCGACCCCACCCCAACTACCAAAAAAAATCCCCCCTGAAAACTTCTGTATACTTTTCTATAATGAATACTACATGTAAACGTTGGACAAAGTTCATAACTTGCAGACCTTCCCCTGGGGACTGTGGGGGATTAAGTCTTCCTCAAAGACATACTTTTTGTATTTTTCAACCATGTTGAACTGAATGGATATCTTAAAATTCTGAACGGGACTTTGGGAAAAATGAGCGTGCGAGGGGGCCTAGTTGCCCTCCACTTTTTTGGTCACTCAAAAAGGGCAATAGAACTTTTAATTTCCGTTCGAATGAGCCCTCCCGTGATATTCTAGGACCACTGGGTCGATACGATAACCCCTGAAAAAAAACACAAATAAACACGCATCCGTGATCTTTCTTCTGGCAAAAAAAAAAAAAAAAAAAAAAAAAAATGCAAAATTCAACATTTTTGCAGATAGGAGCTTGAAACTTCTATAGTAGGTTTTCTGATACGCTGAATATGAAGGTCTGATTTTCATTAAATTTCTATGACTTTTAGGGGGTGTTTTCCCCTTTTTTTGAAAATAAGGCAAATTTTCTCAGGCGCGTAATTTTTGATGGGTAAGAATAAATTTAAATTTATATATTTGAAATCAGCATAAAAATCTTATTTTTTTTATGTGTCTATTGGTATCAAAATTCCGTTTTTAGAGTTTTGGTTACTATTGAACCGGGTCGCTCTTTAGTTACAGTTCGTTACCACGAACTGTTCGATGCACACCAATGATTGATATGTGGCCTCTGAGTATGATTAAATAAAAAAAAACGAGTTTTTTTTTAACTGAAAGTAAGGAATGACATTAAAACTTAAAACGAACAGAAATTATTCTGTATTCTGCATTATTCTGTATCATTCCCTGCTCTTTACGCTAAAGTTTTTTATTGTTTTAAAAAGTAGAGTTGTGAGAAAAAGTCAAACTTTAGCGTAAAGAGCGGGGCGTTGAGGAGGGGACAGCCCCTTTCATATACATAATAATCTTTTTTCGTTTTAAGCTTTAATGTCGCTCCTTACTTTCAGTTAAAAAAAATTTTTATTATTTAATTTCGGAACGTTTTTGAATTAATGCAGGTTTTGAATTGGCTCACCGTACATGAATAATTAAGACGAAATTTGCATATTAGTTTTAATTCTTTTTTAACTAATAATAAACTTATAATAACCTAAGTATGATTTTTGTTCCATTTTTTTAGGAATGACTCCTGAATCACAAAGGTTGTTTAATTAGAATAATAACCTCTTTTAAAAGCTATAAAAAAACTTTAGCGTAAGACTGAGCTATTGAGGAGACCCCCCTCACATGCGTAATATTTTCTGTTCGTTTTAGGTTTTAATGTTGCTCCTTACTTTCAGTTGAACAAACTTGTTTTTTTATTTGATTTTTGATTGTTTTTTTAATAATGCTGGGAAATCCAGCGCAAAATTTCATGGACATTTTCTTCTTCCATGAAAAATTCCTCCATGGAAAGATCCTCTCCGTAATCCTCTCCCTCCAAACCCCCTCAGCCACCAAACGTCTGTATACTTCCCAATAACCAATACTATATGTGAACAATAGGCAAAGTTTATAACTCGCAGTCCTTCCCCCGGGGACTGTGGGGGATTAATTTGTCCTCAAAGACAGAGTTATTAGATTTTTCGACTATGCTGAACAAAATGGCTATCTCAAAATTTTGATCCGGTGACTTCGAGAAAAAATGAGCGTGGGAAGGGGCCTAGTTGCCCTCTAATTTTTTGGTCAATTAAAAAGCTCGCTAGAACTTTTAATTTCCGTTCGAAGGAGGCCTCTCGCGACATTCTAGGACCACTGGGTTGATAAGATTACCCCTAGAGAAAAAACAACAGCAAAAAACAAATAAACACGCATCCGTGATCTTTCTTCTGGCAAAAAAATAAAAAATCCCATATTTTTGCAGAGAGGAGCTTGACACCTCTATAGTAGGATTATCTGATACGATGAATCTGATTGTGTGATTTTCAATAAGATTCTATGCATTTTAGGGGATGTATCCCCCTTTTTGAAAATAAAGCAAATCTTCTCAGGCTCGTAACTTTTGATGGGTAAGATTAAACTTGATGAAACTTATATATTTAAAATCAGCGTAAAAAACGGAATTCTTTTGATATACCTATTGGTATCAAAATTCCGTTTTCTAGAGTTTCGGTTACTATTGAGCTGGGTCGCTCCTTACTTACAGTTCGTTACCACGAACTGTTTGACTGTCACGAAACTAAATGATACTGAATCCCAGGTCATCACACAATTTGCAATAGGAGCATATAAGAAGAATCCACCCCCATGCTGGCTCAGGCCATCAGTGGAGCCCAATTTGTACAACTGGAATGAATAAGTTTCGGACAGAGCACCATTCATTCGTATTTCAGACACGAAACAAATTCAGACACGCAAAGGAGTAGCTGCTTGGATTCTAGCTTGCACCTTCGAACATTCCACGTAATAATATTCAGATGCTTACTTGGTCGAGCGGCAACATGAAATACAAATCAATAGTTATTGTTAACGTTCATTTTCAGAGGGATATTGAAGAACCTAATTAGTTTTTCGAGAGATTTGAGGAGACTCCAAAAACCTGAAGAATGGTGGAATTGCTGATTTGTATGCTAAGCGACAGTATACAATGGAACTCTGAGTTGCTGCTTCCAGATTGCTTAAAGTGTCTGTCATCAAAGTATCAAAGAAACAATTTGCTTACCAGAGAAAATCTTAGTTCGTAAATTACATTCCCCCAAACACATCCAATCAAAATTTTCAGATAGCCATTTTGTTCAACGTAGTAGAAAGTTCTGAAAATTAGGTCTGTGAGGATGACAACCCCCCCCCCCCAGCCCTCAGGGCGAGGGTTGTAACTTATCTCCTGGGGGCATATAAGGTTTTTATTGAAAGCGTTGTCGTAGAAACTTCAAAAGGGCTCATTTGATTGGAAATTGAAAGGGCTAGTACCTTTTTTAATAGTTGAAAGTGATTGGAGAAAAACTAACCTCTCACGCCTACCATTTTCCCAGACAAATCCAATCAAATTTTGAGATAGCCATTTTGTTTAACGTAGTTGAAAGTTCTGGAAATTAGGTCTTAGAGGATGACAACCACCCTCACAGCCCTTAGGGTAATTGTTGTAATTTATTCCCTGGGGGTATATAATGTGTTTATAGGAAGTGTTGTCGTATAAACTCAAAAAGGGCTCATTTGATTGGAAATCGAAAGGCCTAGTGCCCTTTTTAATAGTCGAAAGTTATTGGAAGGCTTGACATTTTTATAGTAAAGATCGATGTGGTTATAATGTATTATTTTGTTGTTGTTGTTGTTGTTTAGACCAGGGCACTTTTTATCGAAGGAGTTGTCGTAGGAACTTCGAAAAGGGCTCATTCGATTGAAAATAGAAAGGGCTTATGCCCTTTTTAATAGTCGAAAGTGATTGGAGGAAAACTAATCCCCCTCCCACGCCCAACCTCCCATTTGACTTTACGTTTAAAAACTAAATGTTGCCATAAGATTAAATCAAAATGCACTGTGTTAATGCTAAAATAAGGCATTCCCAATAAGGCATCTCAGCAGTATCTTAAGAACGACTGAGGGTTTTACGTTCAAACTTTTGGGGCTGCTTCTGCTCTTAAAATTTAACCAAAGCAAAATAGCGTAAGTGTATCCAAGCTATCAAAGAAAGTAAACAGATTTTTTTGCGAATGGTATCAAGTTTTCCATTTCAGGTCAACTAGACGAGGTATGAAACTAAAGGGAAAACAAAGTTTTTCCAAGGGAAGTAACGAGCGAAGTTGAAACTTAAAACGGACAAAAATTATTACTTCATAGCCTATTTAATATATATTAATATAACTCGTGATGAACGGCATTTAGGCGGTCGTATAAACATCAGAAAAAAAACATCAGAAAAAAGCATCAGAAATAAAAAAAAGTATCTTTAATTGTTTTCACTTTTATAACATTAAGAAATCAGAAATCATGGGATGTTTTCACTTTTATAACTTTAAGAAATCAAAAATTAACTAAGATTTTAAGGAATAAATATCAGCATATGTGTATAAAACTGACAATGCACATTCATTTGAATTTTTTTTGAGTAAAGTACAAATTATATTCTGGCTTTTAGAAAGCATAGGGGTTTTGAACCCTACTCATATTAATTTCTGCTCGTTTTTGAGTTTGAATGTTATCTATTTTAATTTCTGTTCGTTGTGGGTTTTATTTATTTATCGATACTGATTTGTCGTAGTTGTATGCTTGGTAGATTCTTTGATTCTATTTTTGTAAATTTTTGGTTTAATAGAGTTCTTTACTTTCTTTTGAAAAACTTATTTTTTGGAAAATGTTTTTTTAAAATTAATTTAACATAAATGATAGGCACAAATAACATAAACTATGATCAGCGACATCACGAAACACTTAAATGAAAAACTACATTAACCTACTAATAGTGCTTAATACTTAGAAAAATGGTCATTGAAAAAAAAAACCCTTAACACCTGGAAAAAACACTTAAATGAAACACTACATTTACTTTATACTGGGATTTATTCATTTATTTATTTATTTTTTTTAGTTAACAAAATTTCCAGATACTTCGCTATTCTTCTGTAATTTTTTAGTGGACTTATACCTAGAAATTATAAATTTCCTATTTCCCATATATTCTGTCACTTGTCTTTGTCTTGTCTCGCGCTAAGCTTAAAAAAACTAACGAAGAAACCGGTTTGTTCTCGAGTTTTACACAAATAAAATTCCGTGGGGGGGGGGGTTATTTACCGGGGGATATTTTCCGCGGGAGTATTTTCTACGGGGGGATATTTTCCGGAGGGTATTTTCAGTGTGTGTGTGTGTGGGGGGGGTATTTTTCTTGGGGGAGGGTATTTTCCGTGGGGGGATATTTTCCGCGTCGGGGGGGGGGGGATTTTTCTGGGAGCATTTTCCGTGAGGGGGCATTTCTGGGGAGTATTTTCTGGGGGGTATTTTCCGAGGGGTAATTGCCGGGAGGGGGGGTAAACTCCGGCCACCCAATAGCTTGATGGCTAATAGAAAAAGGGAAGGCAGTCACTTTGGAATAGATTGTTTTTTTTTGGAGGGGAAATAGCAATTTTTCAAATAAAAGAGGTGAATTGTGTGACTACGTGGGTCCGATTACTATAATATCAAGTTCAAGACCCCAAAATTGTTTCTTCATATATACAGAGCTAAACAATATTTGTTGCACTCATCTTATGAAACACTAATTATAGGCTATACTAAATTGTTTTTCTGCAGTTACTAGGATATTAATTTCTGGTTCTGCTTAGCAGAAACAATGACTAAAGTGAAAAACTGCCTTATGCTGTTATTTTTTTAATTAGCACTGATGTACGCCAGTATTTTTGGAAATGTCAGCGCTATCATTCAGCGATTGTATGCAGGAACAGCAAGATATCATACTCAAATGCTTCGAGTCAAGGAATTCATCAAATTTCATCAAGTACCAAATCCTCTAAGACAGCGCTTGGAAGAATATTTTCAAGTAAGTACCCGCAAAATGTTTAAGAACTAATATATTTAACTAATATATTAATATATATTAAATAGGCTGTAAAGTAATAATTTTTGTCCGTTTGAAGTAAATATCAATAATCTAGTGTTAATAAAGTGTGTTAATATAATGCATGCCTTAAATATAGAGGTATACTGGGTAATATTCAGTCTTAAATTGTAAGAAATATGCTTCAGTATCACTTAAAATGAAGGTCAAATAAGACATAATATGAACTCTGGAAATCCGATTATTTCTCTCTATACAAGAGTAAATTTCAAGCTATGATACAAATTCTAAAGCTAGTCTATAGTCCTAATAGTATCAAGATGGCCTTATTTCGAACTTGTGTACAAACTAATCATGACATGTCCTTTTAAGAACCAAAACGAGAGCCAGTCATTGAACTGAGCCATTGTGCAGAAGTTACACCAAATTAAACGTAAAAAAATAAAGACAATCCTAAAATGGATTGTTGCTTTATTTTAAAAGGAATTTATCCTGAAAGGGATTGATAATATTTTGATTCTATAAAAAGTGTCCTTAATTGGTTTGCTTTTACTGTAACGAAACTCCTATATTATTTTGTGTTTTCAGTAAAGCGCTAGTTTTGTATAATTATAAAAGCATAGGGAAACATAATTCGTTGGTTTATTTGTACTAGTTATATTAATATATATTAAATAGGCTGTAAAGTAATAATTTTTGTCCGTTTGAAGTCTCTAATTTGCTCTCTACTTCCCTCGGAAATACTTTGTTTTTAAAATTAATCTTTGTTCGTTTTTGATTAAAATTTAATGCAGAAACAAAGCTGCCATGATCTTTTTTCATTTATTAATTTAAAAAACTTTTTCCACAAAATAAGTTTTTCTGTGCCAAAACTCCTATATTATTTTGTGTTTTCAGTAAAGCGCTAGTTTTGTATAATCATAAAAGCATAGGGAAACATAATTCGTTGGTTTATTTGTACTAGTTATATTAATATATATTAAATAGGCTGTGAAGTAATAATTTTTGTCCGTTTGAAGTCTCTAATTTGCTCTTTACTTCCCTCGGAAATACTTTGTTTTTAAAATTAATCTTTGTTCGTTTTTGATTAAAATTTAATGCAGAAACAACGCTGCCATGATCTTTTTTCATTTATTAATTTAAAAAACTTTTTCCACAAAATAAGTTTTTCAAAGAAAAGTAAAGAACTCCGTTAAACAAAAATGAGCAAAAATAAAATCAAATAATATACCAAGCGTGAAACTACCACAAATCAGCATCGATAAATAAATGAAACCCAAAGCGAACAGAAATTACAATAAATAACCGAGTCAAACTCAAAACGAGCAGAAATTAACATAAATTGGGCTCAAAACCCCTATGCCTTCCCAAGGCCAGAACATAATTTGCACTTTACTGAAAAAAAAATACAAATGAATATGCATTGTCAGTTTAATATACATATACTGATATTTCGTAATCAAAATGTTAATATTATTTGATTTATTAAAGTTATAAAAGTAAAAACATTTATATTTTTTTCAGTAAAAACACTGTAATCCACAACACTGAACAAAATGGCTATCTAAAAATTTTGATTGGATGGGTTTGGGGAAAAGGTGGGCAAGAGAGGGGGGCTAGTTGCCCTCAAATCACTTTAGACTATTAAAAAGGGCACTAGACCTTTGAATTTCAAATTGAATGAGCCCTTTTTCAAGTTTCTACGACAAAAATTTCAATAAAAACTTATATGCCCCCAGGGCATAACTTATAACCCTTGCCCTGAAGACTGTAGGGGGAGTGTCCTGCTCAAAGATATAATTTCCTGAACTTTAACTGCGTGGAACAAAATGGCTATCTTAAAATTTTGATTAGATGTGTTTGAGGAAATGGTGGGTGTGGAAGGGGTGTTAGTTGCCTTCCAATTACTTTCGACTATTAAAAAGGGCACTAGCCATTTAAATTTATAATCGAATGAGCCCTTTTTGAAGTTTTTACGACAACAGGTTCTATAAAAACTTTATATGTCCCCAGGGCATAACTTACAACCCTTGTCTTGAGGGCTCTGAGGGGGTTGTCATCCTCAAAGCCCTAATTTACAGAACTTAAAACTACGTTGAATAATGTAGCTATCTCAAAATTTTGATTGGACGTGTTTGGGGAAAATGTGGGCGTGAGAGGGGGGTTAGTTGCCCTCAAATCACTTTCGATTATTAAAAAGAGTACTAGCCCTTTGAATTTCCAATCGAATGAGCCCTTTTTCAAGTTTCTACGACAAAGCCTTCTATAAAAACCTTGTATGCCCCCAGGCCATAACTTACAACCCTTGCCCTGAGGGTTTATGGGGGTTGGGTTGTCATCCTTAAAGACCTAATTTCCAAAACTTTCAACTGCGTTGAATAAAATGGGTATCTAAGAATTTTGATTGGATGTGTTTGGAAAAAGGTAGGCGTGAGAGGGGGGTTAGTTGCCCTCAAATCACTTTCGATTATTAAAAAGAGTACTAGCCCTTTGAATTTCCAATCGAATGAGCCCTTTTTCAAGTTTTTACGACAAAGATTTCAATAAAAACCATATATACCCCAAGGACATAACTTATAATCCTTGCCCTGAAGACTGTGGGGGGAGTGTCCTGCTCAAAGGTATAATATCCTGAACTTCAAAGTGTGTGGAACAAAATGGGTATCGAAAAATTTTGATTGGATATGTTTTGGGAAATGGTGGGTGTGGAAGGGGTGTTAGTTGCCTTCCGATCACTTTCAACTATTAATAAGGGCACTAGCCATTTCAATTTCCAATCGAATGAGCCCTTTTTGAAGTTTCTACGACGACGCGTTCTTTAAAACCTTATATGCCTCCAGGGCACAACTTACAACCCTTGTCCTGAGGGCTGTGGGGAGTGTCCTCCTCAAAAAACATAATTTCTATCTGGAAATCCACAACACTGAACAAAATGGCTATCTAAAAATTTTTATTGGATGTGTTTGGGGAAAAAGTGGGCGAGAGAGGGGGGTTAGTTGCCCTCAAATTACTTTCGACTATTAAAAAGGGCACTAGACCTTTGAATTTCAAATCGAATGATCCCTTTGTCAAGTATCTACGACAAAGATTTCAATAAAAACTTATATGCCCCCAGGGCATAACTTATAACCCTTGCCCTGAAGACTGTGGGGGGAGTGTCCTGCTCAAAGGTATAATTTCCTGAGCTTTAACTGCGTGGAACAATATGGCTATCTCAAAATTTTTATTGGATGTGTTTGGGGAAATAGTGGGCGTGGAAGGTGTGTTAGTTGCCTTCCAATTACTTTTGACTATTAAAAAGGGCACTAGCCATTTCAATTTCTAATCAAATGAGCCCTTTTGAAGTTTCTACGGCAACGCGTTCTATAAAAAGTTTATATGCCCCCATGGCATAACTTACAACCTTTGTCCTGAGGGCTGTAAGGGGGTTGTAATCCTCAAAGACCCAATTTACAGAACTTAAAACTACTTTGAATAATATGGCTATCTCAAAATTTTGATTAGATGTGTTTGGGGAAAAGTTGGGCGTGAGAGGGGGGTTAGTTGCCCTCCAATCACTTTCGACTATTAAAAAGGGCACTAGCCCTTTAAATTTACAATCGAATGAGCCCTTTTTTGAAGTTTCTACGACAACGCCTTCTATAAAAATCTTATTTTTCCCTAGGGCATAACTTACAACCCTTGCCCTGAGGGTTGTGGGAGGGGGTGTCCTCCTCAAAAACATATTTTCTATCTGGAAATCAACTACGCTGAACAAAATGGCTATCTCAAAATTTTGATTAGATGTGTCTAGGGGAATGATGGGCGTAGGGGGAGGGGCTTACTGCCCTCCAATCACTTTCGACTATTAAAAGGGCACTAGCCCTTTAAATTTCCAATCGAATGAGTCGTTTTTGAAGTTTCTACGACAACGGCTTCTATAAAAACGTTATATACCCCCAGGGCATAACTTAAAACCCCTGCCCCGAGCTTTGTAGAGGACTGTCCTCCTCAAAAACATATTTTCCATCTGGAAATCAACTACGCTGAATAAAATAGCTATCTCAAAATTTTTATTGGAGGTGTTTGGGGGAATGATGGGCGTGGGGGGGGGGGGGGCTAGTTGCCTTCCAATCACTTTCAACTATGAAAAAGGGCAATAGCCCTTTAAATTTCCAATCGAATGAGTCGTTTTTGAAGTTTCTACGACAACGGCTTCTATAAAAACGTTATATACCCCCAGGGCATAACTTAAAACCCTTGCCCCGAGGGTTCTGGGGGAGGGTCCTCCTTAAAAAGATATTTTCTATCTGGAAATCAACTACGCCGAACAAAATGGTTATCTCAAAATTTTGATTGGATGTGTTTGGGGGAATGATGGGCGTGGGAAGGGGGCTAGTTGCCCTCCAATCACTTTCGACTATTAAAAAGGTCACTAGCTACTCCAATTTCCAATCGAATGAGCCCTTTTCGAAGTTTCTACGACAACGCCTTCTATAAAAACCTTTTATGCCCCCAGGGCATAATTTAAAACCCTTGCCCCAAGGGTTGTAGGATATTGTCCTCCTCAAAACATACTTTCTATCTGGAAATCAACTACGCTGAACAAAATGGCTATCTCAAAATTTTGAATGGATGTGCTTTGGGAAAAGCTGGACGTGGGGGGGGGGGGCTAGTTACCCTCCAATCACTTTCGACTATTAAAAAGGGTACTAGGCCGTTGAATTTCCAATCGAATAATTATAATATAATTTCTAATTATCACCGATCTAGGGGAGATAAGACAGTTCTAACAAATACTGCAAACAACCTTGACAGCTAAGAAAAATTTTCAGTCTATAACATAAAGTTATACACTTTATGTTATCCCTACTTCACAAAATAATACACATTTTTTAGGAATGTTTGTTTGTTGATGAGCAAAAAGCTGTTTTTACTCGGCTGACTTCGCCTGAAAAAGCCATAATAAAGACAGGGCTTTATAAATCACCTACTGACAAGCAGAAACTAGAAGGCTACTGTAGCAAAAGAAAGCTGTTTAAGGGCTCATTTAAAACCTTATGTTTATACTTAATCGCTTTTTATAAATTTGACTTGATAGCACATTCACACAAAGTGAACTTTCGGTTGTTTCCCCATTAAGTGCTGAACAAGTGCTTTTTCCAATGAAATGACCAAAAAAGGTGATTTCAAAACCTAAGCAAGAGCAAAAACTAAGGGGACAAGGACGTCCCTTGCCCTCAATTACCGCCGTTAGAACTAGTACACAGGCTTCATCACAGAGTGAAGTTTGAAGGTTCAATTCAAAACTGTTAATCAATCAAGCTTAATTTTTGGTAGATGTTTAGTTGAAAAGTTTTTAGTTTTAGTTAATTTGTTTTCGCAATAATCTTTTACTTTTAATATGACTAGTTGATTTTTGAAACTTACTAAGAGGGTCTGGAGGGGGAGTATATGTGACGGGATCTTATAAACCTCAAGTTAAGGGCTTAGAGCCATAATTATTGCAATGGTACCGTTTTATGCTTCCAAACTCTTCCACTTAAGAAGTGGTACCAAAAGTGCCGTTTTTACTGCTCTATGGCACTTAAAATTGATAAAAAACACGTAGATATGAGTAATAGGTTTAAAATCTGCCTTCCCGGGATATGTCTTATAAAATGAGTGCATCACGCTTACAAAAATAGTGTATTATCTGAAAAGTAATCATAAGAAGGGACAAACCAAGACTGAAAAAAAAAATCCAAGCTGGAATCGAACTCATGATAATCTAATTTGAAGTGTAGTGCTGTACTGACAGAACCACGCCTCTAATAATGTAATTTAATATATTGGTGTTTGTAGGACTTTAATTGTGTAGCTTACTAAGGGGATTGGAGGAGGAAGTTGCAGGAGGTGTTCTTGCAAACCTCCAGTTAAGGGTTTTGGCCCATAATTATTACAATGATACCGTTTTATGCTTCCAAGATTTTCCACTTAAGAAGTGGAACCAAAAATGTTGTTTTCAGTGCTATGTCTCAGTTATGAATGGTAGAATTGATAAATTGCATGTAGATATGAGCAATAGTTTTCAAGTGAGCCATTAAACATACTCTAAAAAGTTCTAGTAGCCCACTCGCCCTAGCTTTTCCCTTGAGACATGGCACCAAAAGTGCCGTTTTTAGTGCTATTTGAAACTGGCAATTAGTGGAATTTATAGGAATAACGTAAATATGAGCAATAGTTTTTATATGAGCTATTAAAAATCTATCTAAGATGTTCTGGTAGCCCGCTAGCCCCACCCCTCGAGAAACGGCATAAAAGTGCCTTTTTTCGTGCCATATGGCACTTGCACACGGCGAAATTCATATAAACCACGTACACATGGGAAATAGCTTTGAAATGAGTTCTTCAGCATCTCCTTTTAACGTTCTAGTAGCCCGCTAGGCCTGGAATAAAGAAGAAAAAATGACCGTTTTAACATTTTTAACTTTTAGTTACTATGCGCTGTGGTTCGCTCTTTGCTATGTTGCAGCTAATACTTCAACCATGACAAAGAGTTCATTGCAAATTCTCCTCAGAAAAAAGTTAAAAATAAATTCTGTGAAATCTAATAGATGGTAGAATTTTTAAAAACCTAGTAAATATAAGCAATAGCTTATAATTGAGCCATTAAACATCTATCTACGACGATGTGGTAGCCTGCTAATGTTTCAGTAGCTTACTGATGAGCAGACGATATGAAACTTACAAAGGGGGCTAAGAGGTGAGTGTATGGGAGGGGTTCGTGTGAACCTCCAGTTAAGGGTTCTGGAACATAACTATTATAATAATACCTGTTTTGTACTTCAGAGCTTTTCCGCTTAAGAAGTGGCACCGTAAGTTTTGTTTTCAGTGCTATATCGCACTTAATAATATAAAGTTAAAAAGAAACAACACGTATATAAGAGCAATAGCTTAAAAATGAGTCATTAAACATAACTTTTATAAGTTCTGCTAGCCCAATAGCCCCACAAAAAAAAATGTTTGAGATTCAACAAAAATTGTTTGTAATGTTTATCAACAACAAAATTGGAATTTCAACAGCTGAAATTGAAAACTGAACACCATTTTGGAATTCCAGGGTCATTATAGAATTTCCAATTTGTTGAGAAACAAAAATGTTGAATTCCCATACCCGAATTGAATTTTCAATTTGTTGAAAAAACAACATGTTGGATTTTCAGATCCTTATTGGATTTACATCTTGCTTTGCTGGATTTCCCGTTCTCTTATTGGATTTCCATCACTAGCGTTGCTCAATTTCCTAGGTCTACAGTCTAATATCTAGTTCTCGGGATTCAGTTCCCCTTTCTTCTTTCTGAAGCATCAATAAATACCAAAAAAAAATAATCTCATTTATTTTACAAGAACAGAAAATTACAACAAAAAATTTCTCCCAGATAATATGACACGTCTTAACGGCTGCATTTTTTCATGGTGAAAATCAGTAAACCAATGGCGAAGTAGCAGGCCGACAGAAGACACTTGAGTAAGAAATATCTTCCAATCAGGGAAACAGTGACACACGGACCTGAAATGAAGATGAAATCAAATCAAGGCACAAATAAAAGAAAGAACCCTTTTTTCTACCTCCAGAGCTGAACGGTTGCAATAATAATTCCACGAATTCTGTATTTTCTGAATACCTTTGACTTACTCATCAGATCTCATCAAATCTCTTATTCGCCACCTCATCAAATCTGCGTTATAAAATTGAAACCTTGCAAAATATATCTTCTGCTTAGATGAAGTACAACAAAATTGTTTTCAGCTTCACTACTTTGCTCAATGCCAATTTATAAGGTTTTAAAGATATGCAAATACGTTTCATAAATTTTGAAGAAAAAAACATTGATATGGCTTAAAATTCTACTCAAATAACAGGAATTGCATTTTCGGAACTAAACCTTGAGAAAAAGAAACTGATAACTGAAAACTAAGGTAAAACGTTGTTTTGTCAAAATTTCAGTAAGTATAGACCTGTCATGTAGGCAAATTTAAGGACCATCTAGAGGGAGATGGAGTGGAGGTAGGTACTTCAAAATACCTTCCCGGCACATACTTTGGTACTTATGTACTATCTGGAACACACGCGTTATATTATATAAGGAAGATACGGGTTTCTTTCGAAACGAGTTTCTTTCAATAGAGAAATGGATTGTAAAGTGTGGTTTGTTATTGGGTTTACAATATTTAAACTATTGTTTTTTGGGGTTTAGGGGGAAAAAAGGTACCTAGGTTTGGTTAGGTATTTAATATATGCTGTGCTTTACCCTCCAATCCCCCCTAATGTGCAAATATTTAGCCGAAATTTGTTTATAAACTATTATATTTTTATCCTACTTTGTTTTACTTCATTAGCATCAACCAAACTTCACTTTTCGCGTGTGTTCCAGATAGTACATAAGTACCCATACTTTAGCCTGTAGACCCATCCTTGAAAGTTTCATTTTCCTAACCTAACCCCTTTCCAAGAGAGCCAAAAGTAGCTAAAGTAGAATTGGTACTGTTCTATTAGCTGTAAGCCACGCAAGATATATGATAAAAGAAACTAGTCAAACAGGTTCTTTCAACAGAGAATTGGATTGCGAACAGTGGTTTCTAACTGCGTTTACAAAATTTAAACTTTGTTTTTTGGGGTTTAGGGGGATAAAAGGAACCTAGGTTAGGTTACTTATTTAATATATGCTATGCTTTACCCCCCGCCCCCCTAATGTGCAAACATATAACCAAATTTTTTTTTCGAAACTATTATATTTTTTATCCTATTTTGTTCTATTTCATTAGTATTAACCATAATTCACTTCTCGCATGGTTTACAGCTATTTGAACAGTACCGTAGAATTTTACCAAACATTTTTTTTATTTATAAAAATAAGCTACCTTAAAAATTTTGGGAAACATAACACACAAGTTATCAATATTAATAAACTAAACTGAATACTTACCATCCCAATCAGACTGTCTTCTCTCTCTGATCTCTCTGAATCAGAATGTCTTCTCTCTCTGAACTGAATTATCCCTAGGCAAAATCGTCGCTTCGTTGTTGAAGGGTCTTAACACTATATCAACTTCTTTATTATACGTTTGGAGGTAGTTGAAGGAGATTATTTTTTTTGTCAAATTGATCTCAAATCATAACATTCGACAACAAAATAAGAGACAAATTAGGTCTTGGGAGGAGGTTTAGTTGCCCTCCAATCTTTATGGTCTCTTAAAAATTACACTAGAACAAAATAAAAAACAACAAACAGAAACTCATCCATGATCCGTCTTCTGGCAGAAACATACAATTCCACATTTGTGCAGATAGGAGATCATAACCCCCTCAATAACATTTTCTGATACGCTGAATCTGAAGGTCTGATTTATATTAAGATTTATTGACTCTTTGGGGGGCGTTTCTTCCTTTTTCGAAAATCAGGCTCCCTGTTTTCAAAATCCCTTAATCCATCAAAATTCCTTTTTCTTTTGAGGCTTGGAGTCTTTGGTGAGTAGATATTAAACGCAGTGAAATTTATATATTTGTAATCTGCATAAAAACCCAATTCTTATCAATTGTTATCAAAATTTCATTTTTGAGTTTCGGTTACAATTTAGCTGATTCGATCCTTAATTACAGTTTAACACTGTGAACTGTTTGATAGAACTTATTGGGCTAACGTCCTATTTTTTAAATAATCCTAAGCACGATTCATGCTATTAAAGTGTAGTATTTCTGAGTCCAGTTGAAATGTGCACTATTTTAGACAAGTCTCTTTTTTGGGGAAGCTTTTGGTTCCTTTACGTGTCAAACAGTTCGTGGTAAACGAACTGTAAGTAAGGAGCAACCCGGCTCAATGGTAACCGAAACTCTAGAAAACGGTATTTTGATACAAATAGATACATCAAAAGAATCACATTTTAATGCTGATTTCAAATATATAAGTTTCATCAAGTTTAATCCTACCAATCAAAAGTTAGGCGCCTGAGAAAATTTGGCTGATTTTCGAAAAAAGGGAAAAAGACCCCTAAAAGTTATAGAACCTTAATGAAAATCACACCATCATATTCCGCGTATCAGAGAACCCTACTGTAGATGTTTCAAGCTCCCATCTACAAAAATGTGTAATTTTGCTTTTTTTGCCAGAAGAAAAATCACGGGTGTGTGTTTATTTGTTTGTTTGTTGTTTTTTTTTTGTTTTTTTCCCCAGGGTGATCGTATCGAACCAGTTGTCCTAGAATATCGTGGAAGGGCTCATTGGAATGGAAATTGAAAGTTCTAGTGCCCTTTTTAAGTGACCAAAAAAATGGAGGGCAACTAGGCCCCCTCCCACGCTCATTTTTTTTCCCAAAGTCACCTAATCAAAATTTTAAGATAGCCATTTTGTTCAGCATGTTCGAAAATATTATAAGTATGTCTTTTAGGATGACTTAATCCCCCGAAGTTACCGGCGGGAGGGCTGAAAGTTATGAACTTTACCCAATGTTAACATATAGTATTGGTTATTTGGAAGCATACAGACGTTTTCAGGGGAGATTTTTCCTGGTAGTGGGGGGGGGTGGGTTGGTCAGGGGTTATGTGGGAGGATTTTTCCATGAAGGAAGTTTTCATGGGGGAAGGGACATTGCTATGAAGGGGACGCCGGACTTCCCAGCATTATTTAAAAAAGATCATAAATTTAATATAAAAAAAACAAGTATTTCAACTGCAACAGCAGCAATATTGAAACTTTAAACGAACAGAATATATTACATATATAATTGGGTTCACCCCGTAGTCAATGCCTCGCTCTTTAAGCCAAAGATTTTTTAGTACTTTCATAAGAGCTATTTATTCTAATTAACGGCCTTTGTGATTAAGCGGTCATTTCTAAAGAATTGGAACAAAATTTGAACTTTCGCTTAAAGAGCAAGGTATTGACTAGGGGCGAACCCCCTAATAAACGTATTAAAAATATATGAATATAGAAGTTCGTTACGTAAGTTAATTCGTAAGTTACGTATATTTATTACTAATAAAAATGTTCGTAAATAAAATTAAACAAGTTTCGAGAAAGCCATTTAACTAAATAAAAGTAAATTAATACGAAAATTTTGTTTTAATTATTCATGTACGGTGAGCACAGATCAAAACCTGCATTTATTCAAAAACGTTCAAAAATTAAATAAAAAAAACAAGTTTTTTAAACTGAAAGTAAGGAGCGACATTAAAACTTAAAACGAACAGAAATTATTCTGTATATGAAAGAGAATGTCCCCTCCTCAACGCTTCGCTCTTTACGCAAGAGTTTGACTCTGTCTCACAACTTTATTTTTTAAAACAATAAAAAACTTTAGCGTAAAGAGCGAGGCGTTGAGGAGGGGACAGTCTCTTTCATATACAGAATAATTTCTGTTCGTTTTAAGTTTTAATGTCCCTCCTTACTTTCAGTTTAAAAAACTTGTTTTTTTTTATTTAATACGTAAAGGACCGAAATACCCTTACAGGCGTCTTCTTCTCTTCGATATATTTGCTTACTTGGTTATTCAGCATAAACAGCAAATTTATGGCAAATCCAGGGAAGAACTTTTTGTTGAAACGCTTTCTGGGTCTCATTACAAAAGTAACGTTCATCGCAAAAACAAAAATTTTTCCCACAAAAGGATTATCGTTATTTACTAGAAAAAGTTGAATTCAGAAAGCAATAGATTTTCACTGTTAGTACTGTTAAGATTAGGATAGTATCGTAAGAAATTTTCTACCTACAGAAACTCACAAAAAATGTATTTAAAAAAAGCGATTGTAAAAGTTAAAAGATAATTTTTGTACATAAATTTTTGCGTGTTCATTTTGCAGACAAGAAAGCTCAACTTATTTCAAAGTAAAAATATATTTCCTTATTTTTATAATTATCTTTTTATACTCAAAATTGAATTACCATTCCCCTTTTTCTGCTATAATTCAAATATTTGAATTGAACTTATACTGAACATATTACTTTCAATGGCCCTATAGTCAAATTTAAAATGATATTCATGAAACTTAAAACTACTCTTGAAGTTCAAACCGTGTTGATTGATATAATCTATTTACGGTGAAACCCTTGGAGAAATAGTACAAAAAGTGCCATTTTAGTGCCATATGGCACTTGCAGATACCAGAATTTATAAAAAGCACGCAGATATGAGAAATAGCTTTTGAATGAGCCATTAAGAATCTCTCTATGATGTTGTGGTAGCCCGCTAGACCTGTTGAAAAAAGAAAGAAAAAAAAAAAAAAAAAATTGGAGACAGATCAGTGGTGCAAAAAGATCATCGGTGAAAGATCACCAATTCAAAAAAGTGATTTTCCTTCTTGTTCAGGGAGGGGGACTGTAACTTCCCTGAACAAGGTTTTGACCATTTTGATTCCAATGATACACTTTTCATTTGATCTGACGCCATTTTCGAGGGGTTTGAGGTTTTTTTTTTCGAAATCACCATAAATTTCTTTTCGCAATAAACTTGTACTTTTAGCCTAAGACGAACCGAAATAATGGTTAACGTTCCTGAGTCAGTGTCAGATGGGAATTTTTTTTCACTAGGCAGTTTTTTTTTTCAAAACGCGTTTTTTAACTTTTGGTTACTATGGGCTGTGGTTCACTCTTTACTAGGTTGCAGCTGCCGCTGCAACCATGACACCTTGCCGGGACATGCCTTAAAAAATGAGCCTAGAAAATGACTGAAAAAAACAACAGCGGTTACCGATACTCCCGATACGATACATGCGATACCAATACGCCCGATACCGGTACGCGCGATATCGATACGCCCAATACCACATACAGCCCTTCCCCAGGGACTTTGGAGGGCCATATCATCGTCAAAACCATATATAAGATAGATAAGATAAGATAACGTGTATTTCAAGCCAAAATGAGGTCATGTACACAAATAACATACAAGATTAACAAATTACAGCGCTCGTCACAATAATAAAGAAAAAAATAAAATAAAATAAAAACTACTCTCTTCTTTTTGCAAAATACTCATCAAGATATCTTCCCACTAGACAAATAAATTGTGACGACGTACTTTTCAAGGCATCAGGAAGCAGCACTCCATCATTCCCAAATAAATTTTCCCTTACCCCCAAAGACCTCGACAACGACTCAGACAATGCTCCAAATTCTCCTCCTCTTCTTGGCAAAGAGGGCAAGCAAACCTGCCGTCCGGGACACTTTTCCTCCTCTCAAAAACTTTCAATTTCGAACGAATCGGAAGGCAATTAGATCGTAGCTGCATCCAATATATAAGGTATCTAGACGGTAAATTTAACTTAAAGTAAAATTCCTGACCATAAATTATCTTTACCTCATTATAATACCTTAAAGTTTCCGAATTCTTAATCTCCTCACCCCATTTCTGTATCGTCTGGTCCTCCAGCCCCCGCTTAATTTCCTTGTCCATCTGTAATTGTTGACTAGTTGGTCCAAGGCCATCATTCCATGCGAAAGAAAAACCTGTCTTATCCAATACCTCTTTAACTTTAAAAGGCCAAGATCTTTTCCTATGTAGCTGAAGTAACTCATCATATGCAGCCTTCAGTAACCTATCACTGGGTAAGTGTACAACCCTTAGCCAAAATTTTATCATTTGGACTGTCCTATAACTTTTAAGAGACCAGTCCAAGGTCTCCTTTAAGAAACTGGGTATGGGTCATTCTATGCAACCTGTACAATCTCTTAAAATAACCTAGCTGAACGCTTTCTAACTGGGCAGCGTTCTCATGTCCCCAGATCTCTGCCCCGTAATGAAGAATCGGTATAATCTTAGATAAAAAACCCTCTTATGCAAGGACAAATTCTTTATTCCACTAATTTTATTCCTGAAAAGTGAAAATGTTGCAGCTCTTCCCCTATTTAACACTTCTTTAATATGAGAACTCCGTCCACCATTACTTTGGAAGATATAACCAAGATACTTTATTTTTTCAACTACTTCTAATTGTTGTCCTCCAAATACAAATATATTATCTATTGTTTCATTCCTTTTACTGAAAACAACCACTTTAGTTTTCATAACGTTCAGCTGTAACTTTTTCATTTGTAAGTATTCCTCAATTAAATCCAGTAACATCTGAAGCTCCCTTACCGACTTCACCACCAATGCAGTGTCATCCGCAAATAGTAACACCGAAAAATTAATTTTTCCAAGACACAGCTTTGGAGCCCATTTTTCTTCCAGAAACTCCACCATATCATTCAAAAACAAACCGAACAGTCTCGGGGACATGGCGCTGCCCTGCTTCACTCCTTTCTTAAGGTCAAATAGCCTGACAAATCCCGAACCTCCAACCCTGACCATAGACATAGTCCCAGAATACATACCAACAAATAAACGAATAAAACTTAAAGGTAGACCTACATCTCTTAAACACTTTTCAAGGAGAGCTCTATCTACATTGTCGAATGCCTTTCTTAAGTCTAGAAACGCAACATACAGCTTTTTCTACCTGATCCATACTTCTCTATCAGTGCACTTAACACAAATGCTCTATCCGACGTACTATGCCCTTTCCTGAAACCCCCCTGCTCCTCTTTAATTACCCCATATCCCTCCAACCATTCATCCAACCGATTGTCCAAAATCTTTTCTAAAATTTTACTAAGTGTAGGCGCTAATGCTATCAACCTATAGCTATCATGATCACTAGGACTACCTTTCTTAAATAGAGGTACCATAATCGACATATTGGACCTTTGAACTATGATAAACAAAATGGCTATCTCAAAATTTTCATAGAACTAGTTGGGGGGGGAGGGGGCCTGCAGGAAGGGGGGCTATTTGCCCTCCGATCTTCTTGCTCACTTAAAAAGAGCACTTACAAATTTAATTCCCTTTTGAATGAGCTATTTCACACCTCTCTATGATGCTTTAGCCACCCCCTAGCCCTGCTAGAAAAAAGGGAGACAGATCAGTGCTACCCATGCAAAAAAGTCATTTTTCTTGGTGTTCAAGGTGGGGGACCGTAATTATTCTACGTAAGGTTTTGGACCATTCTGATTCCAATGGTGCACTTTTTATTTCGATTTGACGCTATTTCAAGGGGTTTCAGGCTCTTTTTCAAAATCACCATAAATTTCCTTTCGTAATAAACTTTTACTTCTAAGATCAACCGAAACAATAGTTACCATTCCTGATTTGGTGTCAGATGGCAATTTTTTCTCGCCAGACAGTTTTTTTGAAAACACGTTTTTCAACTTTTGATTACAATGGGCTGTGGTTCGTTCTTTACTAGGTTGCAGCTGCCGCTGCAACCATGATACCTTCCAATCATGAAAACAGTGACAGAGAGACCTGAAATGAAGATGAAACCAAATCGAAGCACAAATAAAAGAAAGACTTCCCCCTTTTTTTCTACCTCCAGAGCTGAACGGTTGCAATAATATTGCCACGAATCCTATCTTTTCTGAATACCTTTGACTTACTCATCAGATCTCATCAAATCTCTTGTTCGCCGCCTCATCAAATTTGTGTGTTATAAAATTGAAACCTTGCAAAATAGATCTTCTGCTTAGATGAAGTACAACAAAATTGTTTTCAGCTTCACAACTTTGCTCAATCCCAATTTAAAAGGTTTTAAAGATATGCAAATACATTTCCTAAATTTTGAAGAAAAAAAAAACATTGATATGGCTTAAAATTCTACTCAAATAACAGGAATTGTATTTTCGGAACTAAACCTTGAGAAAAAGAAACTGATAACTGAAAATTAAAGTAAAATGTGGTTTTGTCAAAATTTCAGTAAGTATAGACCTGTCATGTAGGCAAATTTAAGGACCATCTAGAGGGAGATGGAGTGGAGGTAGGTACTTCAAAATACCTTCCCAGGACATACTTTGGTACTTATGTACTATATGGAACACACGCGCTATATTATATAGGGAAGATGTGGGTTTCTTTCGAAACGGGTTTCTTTCAATAGAGAAATGGATTGTAAAGCGTGGTTTGTTATTGGGTTTACACTATTTAAACTATTGTTTTTTGGGTCTAGGGAGAAAAAAAAGTACCTAGGTTTGATTAGGTATTTAATATATGCTGTGCTTTACCCTCCAATCCCCCCTAATGTGCAAATATTTAGCCGAAATTTGTTTATAAACTATTATATTTTTATCCTATTTTGTTTTACTTCATTGGCATCAACCAAACTTCACTTTTCGCGTGTATTTCAGATAGTACATAAGTACCCATGTTTTAGCCTGTAGACCCATCCCTGAAAGTTTCATTTTCCTAACCTAACCCCTTTCCAAGATAGCCAAAAGTAGCTAAAGTAGAATTGGTACTGTTCTATTAGCTGTAAGCACGCAAGATTTATGATGAAAGAAACTAGTCAAACAGGTTCTTTCGACAGAGAATTGGATTGCAAATAGTGGTTTCTAACTGCGTTTACAATATTTAAACTTTTTTTTCGGGGTTTAGGGGGGGGGGAGGTACCTAGGTTAGATTACGTATTTAATATATGCTATGCTTTACCCCCCGCCCCCCTAATGTGCAAATATATAACCAAGTTTTGTTTTTAAATTATTATATTTTTATCTTATTTTTTTATTTCATTGGCATTAACCAAACTTCACTTCTTGCATGGTTTACAGCTAATAGAACAGTACCGTAGAATTTTACCAGACTTTTCTTTATTTATAAAAATAAACTATCTTAAACGTTTTGGGAAACATAAGACACAAGTTATCAATATTAATAAACTAAACTGAGTACTTACCGTCACAATCAGACTGCCTTCTCTCTCTGATCTCTCTGAATCAGAAGGTCTTCTCTCTGAACTGAATGACCCCTAGGCAAAATCGTCGCTTCGTCGTTTAAAGGTCTTAACACAAAATCTACTTCTGTATTATACGTTTGTAGGTAGTTATAGGAGATGATTTTTTTTTTGTCAAGTTGATCTCAAATCATAACATTCGGACACAAAATAAGAGACAAATTAGGCCTTGGGAGGAGGTTTAGTTGCCCTCCAATCTTTATGATTTCTTTAAAATGACACTAGAGCAAAAAGAAACAACAAATAGAAACGCATCCGTGATCAGTCTTCTGGCAGAAACATACAATTCCATATTGGTGCTAATAGGAGATCATAACGCCCACAATAACATTTTCTGATACGCTGAATCGGAAGGTCTGATTTACATTAAGATATATTGACTTTATTGGCTAGTTGCCCACCAATCTTTTGGTCACTTAAAAAGGGCACTTACAAATTTAATTCCCTTTCGAATGAGCTATTGCATACCTCTCTATGATTCTCTGGCCACCCCCTAGCCCTGCTAGAAAAAAAGGGAGACAGATCAGTGCTACCCATGCAAAAAGTCATTTTCCTCGGTGTTCAAGGCGGGAGACTGTAATTATTCTACATAAGGTTTGGACCATGCTGATTCCAATGGTGCACTTTTTTTCGATTTGACGCCATTTTCAAGGGGTTTCAGGCTCTTTTTCGAAATCATTATAAATTTCTTTTCGCAATAAACTTTTACTTCTTAGATCAACCGAAACAATAGTTACCATTCCTAATTCAGTGTCAGATGGCAATTTTTCCTCACTAGACATTTTTTTTTTAAACATATTTTTCAACTTTTGATTACTATAGAATTTGGTTCGCTCTTTACTAGGTTGCAGCTGCCGCTGGAACCATGAATAAGACGAATAAATTTTCTAGTCCCTATCTTAGCTTTTTCTGATCTGCTTTCAGATTTCTTGTAAGAACCTTTTTACTGATACTTTAAATAGCACGTTCCCCGTTTCATTTTGTCTTTTATAAATGTCTGATGTTATTTGTCTTTCAGTATGTAGGTAATAAAATATTATTAAATTTTCAATTAATTAAAAATAGTCCAATGTCTTATGTCCATCTTCTTTCAGTTTAATGCAATTTAATAGTGAAGTACGTCATCTGGCAGTCAACAAGTCGGTTTTTTTCTTTTGTTCGCCAGTTCTACTTTTGTCTGCACTGTTAAAAAAAAAAAAAATATATATATATTTTCTACATCAGAACACGATTGAAAATTAACATTATATTTAATGTAGACTTTTTTCTGTAATTTTAAACAGCTAAGTATGCGTACTTCTTCTAGGCTAGTTGTATCCCAAGAGTCTTTAGAGGCTCTAAAGTGGTGTAACTTCATCATTCGTAACAACTACTATCGTGTATTTCATGTCTTCTGGTCTCTGCTATGGTTGTTCAATATAAAACACTGCGTTTCAACATACATATCCCCACAGTTTTTGCTTAGTCATTTACAATATAATTTACGTTAATGGTTTTTCAGTCTTTTGTTATAAATTGTGAAGGCTCACTAAAAATGTATAATTTGCTTTAGAGAAATTATATTGGTCAAAGCTGCCTGTCTTTTTAGCTTCGGAACGTATGCTCGATTCCCACCAATGGCAAGCTTCTTATTGTAACTTGTGTTTCTTTCCCTGCAACTTTCCAAGCCCAGCAAATACTTATTCAAAGGAGTTTATGAAAGTAGAAAGTAAATAGGATAAAGAAAGGCGTCCTCGAAAATTAAAGTTCAGTTGGTTGAATACAATTTTAAAGAAACCCTAAAGCCTCCGACTTGAGGAAAATATCTGCCAGGTAGCATTAGTATGGACCATAGAGAGTCATCCACAAGCCTAGTAGACATTAATTTCCCCTTAGAGATATAACAGATCAAAAAGTAATTACATAGTCGTTTCATCTCCATATTATGAAAGAGACATTTCTCCTAATGGATACAATTTAAACGCAGCCATAACGTTTAATGTGAGAACATTTAACTTTAAATATGATAATGAAGACACAATAGCATATAATATTACAGTATTTGATTCCCGAATGAAGATCTGGAAACAAAACGTTTCCAGGATCAATCTACAAATTAAGTCAATCTGTCTCATTAGACGTATGAGGAGAGATCATTTTGGTTTGCTGAGTGACACATAAGGGCAAAGAATGATGTAGAGCTAAGGCAAGTACTATTTGCTATCATAGTTACTACTACAGGTAGGATAACTCATGCTATTAAGTAAAGAGGGAAGGGGTTTCAATGTTTTACTTACTCAATGTGTTGTTATTTTTTTCTACCAAGCCACTTCATCAGGAAGAGATGGTTCTAGAAACCTCGAAAGGGCTCGTTCAATCGGAAATTAAAGTTTCTAGTGCCTTTTTAAGAGCCAAAAGTGATTGAAAGGCGAATAGCCCCACTTTCGTGCTCTGGTGTGCTATTTACTCCCCATCAATTCATCTGTGCCAAACTTTAGGATAATCATTTTTTTTGTTTTTAAAAGTCTAAACGTTAAAAAAATATGCTTTCACGGATGACTGGACTCCCACAATCCCTGGATTAAAATCAGTCAATTATTTTCAATTATGATACGTTTTGATTTCGTTGTTCAGGCTGATTTTCATTGACTCGCTGCTCTTCATTTGTATTTTTGACTCCCTCAGTTGTTCATTGTCGTATGTCTTCTAACTGCGTGCGTCTTTGCTCTTCATTTTCATTTTAACTGGCTCTAATTGTCGTTTTCGCATATATTCTAACCGCCTGTGCCTTTGCTCTTCATTTTCATTTTTGACACGTTACTTCAGGTGTTGGTTCCAAAGAATCATCATTTATAGTAGCTGCAACTGCAAATTTTCGTTTTTCTGGGCCTTCCAACAGACATTATATTATATAATTACCTGTTGCGTTGGAAACACAACCATCTTATCTATGCTATGCATGAAATCATATAAAAATATTCTTATATGATGCCATATATGGTGTCATAAGAAATGTTTATATGATGTACTATGTACATAGTACATAGTACATGACTTCATTTGCAAAAACCAAGATTCAGGCTCGTAACGATTTTTCTCAGACTTCTGACCTATCTATATTGTTTTTTAATGCGAGAATATATTAAGATACCAATTTTCCCGAATATATATATATATATATATATATATATATATATATATATATATATATATATATATATATATATATATATATATATATATATATATATATATATATATATATATATATATGTGATCAGGTCCCCTGGGAGGGAGCCTGGTGTGGAGGCTCGCTGAAAAGGTGGCCTCATCGCTGCCGCAAAATTTTTAAAAGTACAATTAAGACACTATACGAGAAATAAAAAAAGTTGAATGTGCATTTTTTTTTTCCTGCTTTGAATTTTAAAAGCGCCATGTTTATTTTTCTAAATCAGACTTATATTTAAGTCGAACACCAAATTTTTTGCATTGAATTAAGAAAAAGGTGTTGCTGTTTCGTATGTTCTCTTGCATTACACATGAAAGAGATATTAAAAACCAAATCAACGAACAAATGTATTTTTCACTTAGTTGCATTTTAATTTTGAATAAGGAAATGTATACCAATCGAATACCCGTTAGAATCATTTCTTTGTGGGCCTTCAATGAGTGGGAAAACCCTATTCTTGACTAAAATATTTCAAAACCGTAATAAAATATTTCTGTAGAATCCATACAGTATATACTGTTGTTATTTTATATAGCGAAAATAATGTGATAAAATAAAAGTTATTGCAGCAAACCAAAAACTTGTACAACGACTTGATGCATTTAATAAATTATTTGAAAAAAACTACGTTTTCTAAAGAGTTAAAGAGGCTGAGTTACAAGGTCGAACCTTAAAACGTACAGGGATTAGGAGGCACAGTTGGGGGGCTGCCGCCCCCCGAACCCCCCGCTTTCGCAGCCTTTAAATAAAAAAAAAAGTTTTTTAAACTGAAAGTAAGGAGCGACATTACATCTTAAAACGAACAGAAATTATTCCGTATATGAAAGGGGCTGTGCCCTCCTCAACGCCTCGCTCTTTACGCTAAAGTTTTTATTGTTTAAAAAAAAGAGTTGTGAGAAAGTCAAACTTTAGCGTAAAGAGCGAGGTGTTGAGGAGGGCACAGCCCCTTTCATATACGGAATAATTTCTGTTCGTTTTAAGATTTAATGTCGCTCCTTACTTTCAGTTTAAAAAACTTTTTTTATTTATTTAAAGGCTGCGAAAGCGGGGGGTTTGGGGGGCGGCGGCAGCCCCCCATCTATGCCTCCTTATCCCTGTACGTTTTAAGGTTCGACCTTGTAACTCAGCCTCTTTAACTCTTTAGAAAACGTAGTTTTTTTTCAAATAATTTCTGCACGTTTCTGTACAGTTTATTACTTATTATTGCTTGACTAACTGTTAGCTGATTGTGTCAGGAGTTAAAGTTGGGAGGCTGCCGCCCCCAAACCCCCCGCTCTTGAACATTCTTGTGTTAAGGCTTTTAATTCCTGAATACTCAAATCACGTCGTACAGGGTGCCTCCTAATCCCTGTATGTTTTAAGGTTCGAACTTGTGACTCAGCCTCTTTAACAGCCCCCCAACTGTGCCTCCTAATCCCTGTACGTTTTAAGGGTCGACCTTGTAACTCAGCCTCTTTAACTCTTTAGAAAACCAAATTTTTTTCAAATAATTTAAAAAAGAAACTGAGTTTCTTTTTTAAACTTTAAATTCAGTATATAAAAAATTTCCTCTGACGGTGAATCGAACCCGGGTCTTCCGCCTGACAGTCAGGAGTATCGACCGCTGTACTAGTAAGTGGAATCTATTTTTGACGCAAGCAAATCCCCACAAAACTTTATATTTGGTTTTTGCAAAACAGGGAAGGAGTGATCAAATTGAGCTGAAATTTCGAAGATAAGCTCCCAGGCCCCAGGAAAGCTTATCCTCTAAATTTCAGCCCGATCAGACAACGTTAAAGGGGGGCTGTGGTGGGAAAAATTAGCATGGGCTCTTATAGGAAAACGAGGTTTTTCGTAAATGTAAATTCGGGGGATAATTTTTTCGGTCTGAAAATATCAAAAGGCCCTAACAGGTCGAATTCTGCTTCGAATGAGTCCTCATTCACCCGGATCAGTTGCCAACTGTGGCCTGTAGGCGTGGATAACAAAAAAAAAAGAGAAATGAACTTTAAGTGGCTATATTTGGTTTTTGGAAAACAGGGAAGGAGCGATCGGATTGAGCTGAAATTTCGAAGATAAAATCCCGGGCCCTAGGAAAGCTTAACCTCTAAATTCCAACCCAATCGGACAACGTTAAAGAGGGGCTGTGGTCGGAGGGTCGAAACTTCCGGCCCACTTTTACCCATGAAGATAAAGTCGGAGGGGGTGAAATTTTGCACGTTTCTTAGTTTGAGCTTGGGCTACAAAATGCGATTACCGCTGTCTCTCTGCGACCGCTAGGACCGGAAATTGCTTAACATTGTGGTGGGTCGCCTCTTTATAGAGGCACAAGTGTGCCTCCTTGATGACTTGATGTATTTAGATATTGCATCTGTTCACAGTGCAGTTTCACTACGAAAAAATTTCTAAAGAGTTAAAGAGGCTGAGTTACAAGGTCGAACCTTAAAACGTACAGGGATTAGGAGGCACAGTTGGGGGGCTGCCGCCCCCCGAACCCTCCGCTTTCGCAGCCTTTAAATAAAAAAAAAAGTTTTTTAAACTGAAAGTAAGGAGCGACATTACATCTTAAAACGAACAGAAATTATTCCGTATATGAAAGGGGCTGTGCCCTCCTCAACGCCTCGCTCTTTACGCTAAAGTTTTTATTGTTTAAAAAAAAGAGTTGTGAGAAAGTCAAACTTTAGCGTAAAGAGCGAGGTGTTGAGGAGGGCACAGCCCCTTTCATATACGGAATAATTTCTGTTCGTTTTAAGATTTAATGTCGCTCCTTACTTTCAGTTTAAAAAACTTTTTTTATTTATTTAAAGGCTGCGAAAGCGGGGGGTTTGGGGGGCGGCGGCAGCCCCCCATCTATGCCTCCTAATCCCTGTACGTTTTAAGGTTCAACCTTGTAACTCAGCCTCTTTAACTCTTTAGAAAACGTAGTTTTTTTTTCAAATAATTTCTGCACGTTTTTGTACAGTTTATGACTTATTATTGCTTGACTAACTGTTAGCTGATTGTGTCAGGAGTTAAAGTTGGGGGCTGCCGCCCCCCAAACCCCCCGCTCTTGAACATTCTTTTGTTAAGGTTTTTAATTCCTGAATACTCAAATCACGTCGTACAGGGTGCCTCCTAATCCCTGTACGTTTTAAGGTTCGAACTTGTGACTCAGCCTCTTTAACAGCCCCCCAACTGTGCCTCCTAATCCCTGTACGTTTTAAGGGTCGACCTTGTAACTCAGCCTCTTTAACTCTTTAGAAAACCAAATTTTTTTCAAATAATTTAAAAAAGAAACTGAGTTTCTTTTTTAAACTTTAAATTCAGTATATAAAAAATTTCCTCTGACGGTGAATCGAACCCGGGTCTTCCGCCTGACAGTCAGGAGTATCGACCGCTGTACTAAAGAGACACAATTGTAATTGTTTTTTAGTAAGTGGAATCTATTTTTGACGCAAGCAAATCCCCACAAAACTTTATATTTGGTTTTTGCAAAACAGGGAAGGAGTGATCAAATTGAGCTGAAATTTCGAAGATAAGCTCCCAGGCCCCAGGAAAGCTTATCCTCTAAATTTCAGCCCGATCAGACAACGTTAAAGGGGGGCTGTGGTGGGAAAAATTAACATGGGCTCTTATAGGAAAACGAGGTTTTTCGTAAATGTAAATTCGGGGGATAATTTTTTCGGTCTGAAAATATCAAAAGACCCTAACAGGTCGAATTCTGCTTCGAATGAGTCCTCATTCACCCGGATCAGTTGCCAACTGTGGCCTGTAGGCGTGGATAACAAAAAAAAGAGAAATGAACTTTAAGTGGCTATATTTGGTTTTTGAAAAACAGGGAAGGAGTGATCAAATTGAGCTGAAATTTCGAAGATAAGCTCCCAGGCCCCAGGAAAGCTTATCCTCTAAATTTCAACCCAATCGGACAGCGTTAAAGGGGGGCTGTGGTCGGAGGGTCGAAACTTCCGGCCCACTTTTACCCATGAAGATAAAGTCGGAGGGGGTGAAATTTTGCACGTTTCTTAGTTTGAGCTTGGGCTACAAAATGCGATTACCGCTGTCTCTCTGCGACAGCTAGGACCGGAAATCGCTTAACATTGTGGTGGGTCGCCTCTTTATAGAGGCACAAGTGTGCCTCCTTGATGACTTGATGTATTTAGATATTGCATCTGTTCACTGTGCAGTTTCGCTACGAAAAAATTTCTGTAACCGTCGAGCTTCACAATTCATTTCATCATAGCCAATGCATAAGAACCAAGGCTATAAATTGTGCATATTACTTACAGAGTTGTTCCTTACTCAGGTTCGCTAATCATAGGCAGCGGAATAGTGCTGCCTAAATAAAAACCGATGTTGGCACAATGTATTATTTTTGGTTTCTTTCTTTCTTTTAGACCAGGGCACTTCGTATCGAAGGAGATGTCGAAGAAACTTCGAAAAGGGCTCATTCGATTGGAAACTGGAAGGGCTTGTGCCCTTTTTAATAGCCAAAAGTGATTGGAAGGCAGCTAACACCCCATCCACGCCCACCATTTCCCCAAACAAATCCAGTAAAATTTTTTAGATAGCCATTTTGTTTAACGTAGTTTAAAGTTCTGGAAATTAGGACTTTTAGGATGACAAACCCCTCCCTCCCCTCCACAACCCTCAGGACAAGGGATGTAAGCTATGTCCTGGGGGCATATAAGATTTTTATAGGAAGTGTTGTCGTAGAAACTTCCAAAAAGGGCATATTCGATTGGAAATTGAAAAGGCTAGTGCACTTTTTAATAGTCGAAAGTGATTGGAGGGCGACTAACCCCCCTCTGACGCCCATCATTTCCCCGAACACATTCAATCAAAATTTTGAGATAGCCATTTAGTTCAACGTAGTTGAAAGGTCCGGAAATTATGTCTTTAAGGATTAGCAGCCCCCCACAGCCCCAAAGGCAAAGGTTGTAAGCTATGCCCTGGGAGCATATAAGTTTTTTTTTTTTTTTATAGAAAGCGTTGTCGTAGAAACTTCAAAAAGGGTGCATTCCATTGGGAATTGAGAGGGCTAGTATCCTTATTAATAGTCAAGAGCGATCGGAGGGCAAATGCCTCCCCCACGCCCATCATTTCCCCAAACACTTCCAGTTTTTAATAGTCGAAAGTGATTGGAGGGTAACTAACCCCCTCTGACGCTCATCATTTCCCCGAACACATTCAATCAAAATTTTGAGATATCCATTTTGTTCAACGTAGTTGAAAGGTCCGGAAATTATGTCTGATGATTAGCAACCCCCCCCCCCCCCCACAGCCCCCAAGGCAAAGGTTGTAATCTATGCCCTGGGGGCATATATTTTTTTTTATAGAAAGACTTGTCGTAGAAACATCAAAAAGGGCGTATTCAATTGGGAATTGAGAGGGATAGTGTCTTTATCAATAGTCAAAAGCGATCGGAGGGCGAATGCCTCCCCCACGCCCATCATTTCGCCAAAAACTTCCAGTCAACATTTTGATATAGCCATTTTGTTGAACGTCGTCGAAAGGTCTGAAGATTATGTCTTTGAGCATGACAACCCCCCTCCCCCCACAGACCTAAGGGCTAAGGTTGTAAGTTATGCCCTAGGGGCATATAAGGTTCTTATAGAAAGCGCTGTTGTAAAAGCTTCAAAAAGCTCTCATTTGATTGGAAATTGAGAGGCCTATTGTCCTTTTTAATAGTCGAAAGTAATCAGGTGGAGAATCTCCCCCCCTCCTCACGCTCATCATTTCCTCAAAAATTTCCAATCAATATTTTGATATAGCCTTTTTGTTCAACGTAGTTAAAACTTCCAATCAAAATTTTGAGATAGCCATTTTGTTTAACGCATTTGATAGGTCTGGAAATTATTTCTATGAGGATAACAAATCCTCCAGCCCCCACGGCAAGGGCTGTAAGTTATGCCCTGGGGATATATAAGGTTTTTATAGAAAGCATGGTCATATAAACTTCGGAAGGGGCTCATTGGATTGGTAATCATACGGTCTAGTGCTTTTTTTAAGAATCAAAGTGATCAGAGGGCCGCTACCCCCCCCCCCCACACACACACACACACATACACACGTCGTATTGTCCAGAAATGCATCTAATAGAAATTTTGAGATAGCCATTCTATTCAAAATATTATAAATATCATATAACTAGACTTTTTGGGGTTGAAACACACCCAAGAGATTAATGGCATGGGTTTTAAGTTATGCCCAGGGGGTATGTAAGGTTTTTATGGAAGGGATGGTTGTTTAACATTAGAAGAGGTTCATTCTTTTTTCCCTGAAAAAGAATTATGTCAATCTAAAATAAATAGAAATTAATTTAAAAACTTTCTCCACAAAATAAGTTTTCAAAAAAAAGTAAAGAACTGCAATAAACCATAAATGAACAAAAATTGAATCAAATAATCTACCAAGCATACAACTACCACAAATCAGTATCAATAGATAAATAACGCCCAAAACAAATAGAAATTAAAATAAATAACAGAGTCAAACTCAAAACGAGCAGAAATTAATATGAGTAGGGTTCTAAAACTCTATGCTTTATAAAAGCCAGAATATAACTTATAAAGTTTATAACTTTAAGAAATCAATATTAATTAAGTTTTTAAGGAATAAATATCAGCATATGTATTTTAAACTGACAATGCACATTTGTTTTCAGTAAATTCATTTGAATTTTTTTAGTCAAGTACAAATTATATTCTGGATTTAAGAAAGCATAGGGTTTTAGAACCCTAATCATATTAATTTCTGCACGTTTTGAGCTTGACTTTGTTATTTATTTGTATTTCTGTTTGTTTTGGGTTTCATTTATTTATTGATACTAATTTGAGGTAGTTGTATGCTTGGTAGATTATTTGACTCTATTTTTGCTCATTTTTGGTTTAATGGAAGTTCTTTACTTTTTTCTGAAAAACTTATTTTGTGGAAAAAGTTTTTTTAATTAATAACTCTAAACGAGCAGATATATGCCGGTGTTCCTAAATTCCTGCTTTCAGCATACAATCAGGCGACAAATGTAAATGTCTTTTACTTAATCTGAATTTGGTTACAACGGACGATTTGCGTCTGATTGCCAACAGTTTTACCAGTAAAATTAACGTAAATCTTCTATTGAACAAAGAAAAAGATTGTTCGTTGAGCATATAACACTGAAGAAGCTACATGAAAATAAATGTTTATTTTCCGATCTGGGGGACTCTAAACCGTGATTTAAGAAAGCTATATTGATGGTGTAATCGCTGAATTTATTAAGCTCATAAGGAGACTCTATTAAAATTTAACTGAAGGCAATTTTCAAATGCCAGAAGTAGCTCGACAACATCGATCCATTGTGCGTGCGTTTGCAAAGAGGGAAATCAGTCAAAAACAGAGAAGGAAGGGTCTTCTCCAAGCGGGTGGAAGCTTCTTCATATTTTTATTACAAATAATTGCAGGACTTATAAGCAATTTTTTACAGTTGGAAAATAATGGGTAAGCCCTACAATTTGACTCCAAAAGAACTCATATGTTCACCAGTGGAGCTCTTTGAGGATATACTTACCAATTTTATCAATGATAAGAGTAGCCAATAGCAGACAATAGACGACTACTAATGCTTCAAACTGCCCTTCGACGAGTGGACAACAGAAAGCGTACAGAGAGAAGCCAATTCATGTTAGCGTGATGACTGCATTGGCTTTTGTAAACAGTTCCAGCACTGGAGGATTATTGAATTTATCTCCACACAAATTCGAAAGTTTTTAAACTTTTGAATCTTGTTTTCAAAGTTAATGTAATTTCTCTCTATAATCTTTCGTTTAATAAACCTTATAAATCCTGTAGAACTGATAAGCCAGTTCCTGGATCATTATTCATAAACTATTCAAAAATGGAATAAAGGACTCTATACTTTCCAAAACTCGTGGTATAATTTTATTGGGTTTGTCGGGCATTCAAGACTTGAGCCTTATAATAACAGAGACTGGGCGTTTAGAGTTTGCTTTAGCCGATGTATTGACAGAGAGCGTTGAACTTATCTCTCCAAGTCAACTTGAAACCTACTAGAAGTTATGCCGCCGGCAGTTTTCTACTCTACTGATTTTGGCAATATAAACACCAATCAAATAATTGATGTATTTAATAGAGATCCAATTGTGTCCATATACAAAACCTATTTTGTGTTCTCAGATTTAATCGAAGACATTCTAAGTGCCAACACTATTATCATAGTTAAAAGTAACACATCAAATATGAAAAGTGGACACTGGCTTTGTTTTTGTCAAACTAGGAAATGTGTAGAATTTTTCAATCCTTCTGGTCTACCCTACACATTCTATAGTCCTCCTACCAAGACCTTATGTTCAGCTGCACGAGCGGTCAGATGCACAAGGGTTCAGTCACAATGGTCTAGCTGCATGGGATTTAGTTACACAAGGGTTATGTTGCATTCGAACCATTTTTTTTCCAATTCACAAAAGGGTTAAGGCAATGAAATCAGAAGAAAAAAAAGATGGCAGATCATCCAGGCTGATATTCAAGGTCCTTCTTAGATGCCAAAAAAAAAAAAAAACAGAAACAAGAAGAAAAAAAGGTCTTGGAACAAGACCAAAGCAAAGCAAAAGAAAGAAGAAAACAAAGCAAAATGTGTTGTTCAAAACCGGAAGAGAGCGCAAAATTTGTTGACCGATATCTTCGGGTCCATGCATATTTCCATCTAGCGGTGTGTGATATATTCCACTGCCGTGGCTACATCTACTAAGAATTTCTCAAATTTTACACGAACTTACCTCTTTTGAATTATTTTATGGTGGAAAACGTACTCTGCTATTTGTATAATATCAATTTCGGTCCCCTAAGACTAAAATATAACAGCATTAACGATGATGCATGTAAATTTGTTTTTTAATAAAAATTATCTTCAGATATCTTGTTCCTCTTCAATATGTAAAAGCTCGTCATTAACAACAACTGGAGGTGATAGATAACTTTCATTTACCTCATATTGATCTTACAGAGAAAAATCAGGGTCAGGTTTCCTACAATGAAGTTTAATTTCACTCTTATGACATAGTTTTCAAAAACATGCATAATTAGCTATTTGCACAACTCTATGCAACCCCAAAAGACCCATAACTTAATCCAAATTCCATTATTTAAACTATAAAATAAGTCAATGACCTAATTGTTGTGCCACGTCTGTTTTAAGGGGGTATTTTGATATGCATGGGGTCCCTAAGGGCTATTCGGTGGTTAGGGCAATTATTTGTTGGTCAAAGAGTGCACCAAAAGCTTTTGGGGGCCATTGGATCAGCTGGACCCGTTGGGATGGCATTTTTGGAGAGGTTACTGAATCTGCTATTAAGCTCAGGCAGATTCAAGTATTTTTTAGTTGAACCGAAATAAATTCTACTTTATTTTCAACATTTTTTTTCTAGCACGCTTGGACATACACGAATGGCATTGATATGAGCCTTGTTTTGAAAGGTTTCCCGGAAGGAATTCAAGCTGATATATGTCTCCATTTGAATTACAACCTTTTACATAATTGTAAAGCATTTGATGAGGCATCACCAGGTTGCTTAAGGTACGTATTCCTCCTTTCTTTTCCCCTGGAAACTAATTTTGGTTACTAGGCTGAATCATGTAAATACAAAAGGGGAGCTCCCCAATTAATGTTGGTGTGAAGAATTTCTTTAAGGAAAACTGACAAATTTTTTACTTTTTTTTAATACTACTGACAATCTCTCTTCTAGTTGCTCGCAGAGGTAGAGCGTCAAGGCCGTGCCATTCCTACCCGAAATATTGATTTTTCTGCGGTTGATCCTATATTTTTTATGATTTTCCTAGCAATTTGGATATTTTTTAATATTTTATTCTAAAGTCTCGGTTCAAAACAATTTTATAAATGCTTAACCTCCCCCACCCTAAAAGAATATATATATATATATATATATATATATATATATATATATATATATATATATATATATATATATATATATATATTATATATATATATATATATATATATATATATATATATATATATATATATATATATATATATATATATATATATATATATATATATGTTGTTTTATTGACTAACACAGGCATTCTTAAATTTCAAAACGGACCTAAATTGCTACAATATATTTCCCTTGTTGTTCAAGCCAATGGACTATAAGTTTCCTATATAGGGGTTTTGTACAAGGCGGTTCTAATAGTGTACTTCGTTTTTGATTTAGTTCTAGTTTTAGGAGGTATGACCTATTTCATTTTTTACTATGGGGCAGGATCGTCTCTTACTAGGTTGCTAGCTACTGCTGCAACCCGGATTGCTAGCTACCGCTGCAACCCGGACTAGTTATCGCTGCAGCCCCGAATAGTTAACTCTGCACCCCGGACTAGTTACCGCTGCACCCCGGATACAAGCCTACACTATATTTAAGTTGCCAATACAAGTTAGTATAGGCAAGAGTTCGTTCTTTATTATAATTTGTAAAAAAGATTTTATATTAAAAATTGTTTTTGTTAATTACAAAAGGTTTCTAAACACAGCAATTTTCTTTAAAATGAGCCATTAAACAGCTCTCTATTATGTTCCAGTACCCCGCTAGCTGTGGGGAAAAAACGGAAAGAAAAAACAAAACCTGCTGTCGATGTGGAATATCGTAGTTCAAGCAATTTTTCTTGATTTTCTAGCCAATATATTTCACTTGTTGTTCAAGCCAAGGGACTTGAAGTTTCCTATATAGGGATTTCGGACAAGGCGGTTCTAATAGTGTACTTCGTTTTTTGATCCAATTCTAGTTTTAGGAGTTAAGACCTATTTCATTTTTTACTATGGGGCGTGATCGTCTCATACTAGATTGCTAGCTACCGCCGCAACCCGGATACAACCTGGATTACTATAAAAATTCAGAGAATCAGGCAGTAAACTAAGTCCTTTAAGTGTCATAGTATGCTCTTTACTAGGTTTCACCCATTTCTACAGTCTTGATACCGATGAAACTTATATAATCACTATTTATGATTAACTAGACTGATCCTTTACTTACTGATTACAAACAGGAGCTTACGGCTCTTTCTTCTTTGGAATAGTAAGAGACGAACTTTAAAAGAATCAAGCTGCTAACTAAGTCCAATACATGTAATGGTTTGTTTTCCGAATGATCGACTATTAATGTAATGAAAGTAAATATAAACAAAAGTATCTTTTGAAAGTTTTATAGTAAACAACTAACTCTTGTCCTTGGTAATTAAAGTGTTCATGGTTGTTTAAAGTAAAGAACGAACTCTAGCCCATACTAAAATATGTGATAGCTGCAACCTAGTGAAAGATGAGCACAGCTAATAGTAATGAAAGCATGGTTTCAGCAGCTACCAACCTAGGAACCTAGTAAAAGTTACATTAAACAACAAACTACAGAGTAACTGACATTTTATTTTAAAATGTCAGTTACTATAGGCTATAGCTCGTCCTTTATATAATTTCTTTTACTACAGTTCGTTCTTCAATGTAAAGTCTAAACAAAACTTCTATTAATAGTCACTACATGGGTTCCTCATGGCTGACACTATTTATGATGAATTATATCGATCCTTTATGTCTCAATAACTATACCGATACTTTATATAATCGCTTACTATGGGGTATAGTTCGCTCTTTAAGATAATACTAGGTTGCTAGCTACCGCTGCAACCCGGATAATACCATTAAGACCTTGCCTAGCTATATACCTGATTACAGACAGGAAAAATATTGATTTTGTTTAAAAGTTTTTTAATTACAAAAGCACATAGAGGTGACAGATTCCTTATATTATAATAACAAAAGCTATTACAGTGCTATAGAAAAACGCAGTTTTTCGTAAAAAACTGAGTATATTTTAATATTTTTTTAATTACAAAAAGGTTTTAGCCCTATCAATTTCCATTAAAATGAGCCATTAAATAGCTTTCTACGATGTTCCAGTACCAAGCTATCTGAGGTGGGAAAGAAAAAAGATAGAAAAAAGAAAAAAGATGCCGTATATACAGAATATCGTGGTTTCAGCCACTTTTCTTGATTTTCAAGCCAATATATTGTCCTTGTTATTCAAGACAAAAGACGGTAAGTTTCCTATATAGGGGTTTCTGACAAGTTGGCTCTAATAGTGTACTTCTTGTTTTTATCTTACGACTTTTAGGAGTTATGGGTTATTATATTTCTTAGCATTGGACATGATCGTCTCTCACTAGGGTGCTAGCTACCGCTGCAACCCGGATATGCCTATAATGCGGATAAAATACTTTGGAAATAATAGCTGAAGGTTAAGAGGTAAGAAATATATAAAATGAAAACCCATGACAAGCACGAATAAAGTAACATAATAAGCCAAACGTAAAACACACAGAAATTGTCATAAATTAATCAATGAAACACAAGATGAAATGAAATAAAACAATATTCCAGCCACTTTTAAAGCCTGAGAACGAACATAAATTACTACTAATGAACCAATGAAGTCTGAAGTGATCAGAAACTGAAGTGAATGATCAAGTCATTTCCAAACGGACAAAATTTGCCATAGATAAGATTGGGGCTCTTGCCCCATCAAACTTCGAGAAGGCTCTACTGTGATTTGTAATTTACTGAAACAATATGTATTTTGTGACTTTGTGAGTGTGTTTTTGTTGGTTATAGCAACAAACAATAATTAAAAATCAAAATTATCCATTTCACTAGAAAGAAAAAAGTAATTAGAACGAATACATTTTGCTACTTTCAATTTACTTTGAATTTACCTTAAAAGGCACGTGTTGTGTTAATTCTTTCCTTTTACTCCATTTTTCTATAGTATGGAAAACTCATGCCTAAATAAAGCGTTTGAAGTGTCAGTTGGTGATTAATTATAATTAAGTTATAACTTTTGAAGCAATCTGTTTTATCTGCTGAAATAATATTTTAAACTGGTAAGTCCATATACATTTTGCCAATTGGCATTTTATAAATTTTGAAGAAATGGATTTAAAAGGAACAAAGTATTAATTAAATTGAATTGTACATTATACAAAAGAAAAAAATATTTCTTCAAATATAACCATTTGTAAAAATTAGTTCCAGAAAGTTTAAGCAGTATTCAATTTTGGATGTTATAATGAGAATTATATGAAAATTATAATGAAAATTAATGAATGTTATAATGAAAGAGGGACGGTTGTCCTACTTTTATTTTCTGTTACTTTTTAAATGCCTATTGTTTTAAGTTTGACTTGGTTTTCAATGATAATCTCTGTTCGTTTCAGGCTTAATTAATTCATTGACTGTAACTTCTGTTTATTTAGTCTGATGTATTATATGACTTTGGCACACCTCGTTTAGGTTTTAGTATCGTTCTGCACTCTTTTTATTGAAGATGTATTTTTGAATATAATTGTTCAATTTATTTCTGTTGTTTTTAATTTATATAGTTTTATTACGGGCTTTATAAATTTTTGGCAGAATTAAAATCTTCAAAAATAGATGTAGTTAGTGCGATAATTTTTTGTTAACATTCTTAGAAAAATTTTGATTTGGATAGGGGCATTTTCAGTAACAAGTTGATAATCTGTATCCTCTTCGCGCAAAAGAAATCATGACACCCATTTTGAAATCTTGAATACAAATTTATTTCAGCCATTCATTTTATTAAAAGTATCTTATAATGTTCTGTTTTCTTTTAAGCATTAATGTATTAAAATATCTAAATGGATAGACCTTTCATAGGAAAATTCCTGTTTTGCTGCCTTTAAAGGAAGTTAATTTTATGTTTTTCCTAAAATAGTTTTCTGTTTTTAAGGATATATTCATTGAATAAAATCTTGAAAGTATCATAACAACCAAAATATTTTATCTGCAAGACATCATGTGTGATTATTTTGTTATAAAATCAATTGTTGCCTCTATTTCTGAGTTAGCCTATTATAGCAATTATAAATGGCTTGTTTTTTTTATACGAACCAAAAAAATGAACAGAAATGCCCAAGCTATGCCGACAGGGAGCTAAGCTTGAACCGAAGGTTACCTATTGTCCAATAACTTTGCCATCCAGCATGACATCTATTACTAACTAGAAAAGTGACAAAATATGAATCAAGTTAGACCAAGAACGGGACAAAGGAGGCCAGTCCCATTGAGGCGAATATAGACTACCCTACTGCAAAAAAATAATAATAATATACTCGCATCATCAAAGATCTATAATATATTCTAGTTGTTTTAAGTTTGTTTGTTACGAAATAGATTACAAATCTTATCTGGCCCTTTCACAATAGGAAAAACTCACGAATTGTGGGAAGTGGTAGACAAACATGTTTCAAAAGCCTTCTCTTGCATACTTTCCGGGAATGATCCATTGCCTTGTCAATTGTTTTAAACAAAAAGTTCTAATATTAATCTATTTATCTGAAGCAAAACTAAAAGTGCGTTTCTATAATTTCCGGACCCTGTGGTAGGTTTAAGGAGGTGAGCACTAGTACTGCCATGGATATAGTTTAGTTTTGTGCTGTTTCCCTTTACATTTTTAACAACCTATTCAACAAAAAAAAACACTTCTTGAAAATTTTAGCCTGCAAGTATGTCCAGCTAACAAACAAAGAAGAAAAAAAAAAAACTAAACCGAAGTCATTCTATTTTTAAAAATTAGGGGGGGGGGTATCCCCCCTAACTTGTTTTTTATTTCAAAGACTTTCAAAGACCATTCAGAGTAACTTAAATCAGTAAGTCCATCAAATGCCAAAACATCAAAACCTAAAAATAGGTGTAGTAAAGAAAGACAAATATTGGACTTGTTCAGATTGGTACTTGAAAGGATCTATTAAACCTAATTATGCCTTTTTAGAGCGTTGTCAATGAAGTTTAAAACCACCCACGCTCCCCCAGGAGATACGCTGGTTCACCGTGGGGACGTCTTGTCATGCTTGTATTTTATTTCAAGAGGATCGATTGAGATACTAAAGGAAGATATTGTTATGGCAATATTAGGTATGTTGATGTAGACATGTCTTTCACTTCTTATTTTCTGTACGTTTTCTTCGTCTATCTGGTAGAAAAAAAGTGATGGAAAACCGATTAAGCGTCGCCAGAAATTAATTACCAAATCAACGAGATGGTGAGTCTGAATTTGCAAAGATTTGTCGCCGAATCAACCATTTTCCAATGGTCTGATAAATCATTTTATGATCATTAAAATCAAAGTTCCTCATTCAAAGCTATTAGCATAAGAATATATCAATAATTTGAAAAAATGAGATGGCGATGTTTAAGAAAACTATACGTCGAATTCAATGGGTCTGAAACACTTCTAGCGGAGGTTTAAAACGCATTGTGCAAGAATATCTAATTTCATACTTTTATCGCTCTTTCAAACAGCTCGTGGTAATGAACTGTATGTAAGGAGCGATGCGGCTCAATAAAAACCGGAACTCTAAGAAACAGAGTTCTTGATAACAATAGGTACATCAAAAGAATCGAATTTCGGTGCTTATTCAAAATATGTTAAATTCGTCAAATTTAATGGATCCCATCAAAAATTATGAGCCTGAGACTATTTACCAATTTTTTAAAAAAGGGGGAAAATACTCCCAGAACACCGGAACCCAACCAGAGAACCGTACTGTAGAGATTTCAAGCACCTATGTACAAAAATGTGGAATTTTGCATTTTTTTTTGCCAGAAGAAAGGTCACGGATGCGTGTTTATTTGTTTCTGTTTGTTTTTTTTCTCCAGAGGTGATCATATCGAAACAGTAATCTTAGAAGATCGGGAGAGGACTTATTTGATCGGAAATCAAAATTTCTAGTGCATTTTTTAAGTGACCAAAAGTATTGGAGGGCTGCTCATTTTTTCTCACGCTCATTTTTTCCCCAAAGTTGCCCGAGCAAAATTTTGAGATAGTATTCCGAGTATTATTAAAAAAAAAACGATTACAATGTAAATAAAAAAAGTGTTTTTTTAAATGAAAGTACGGAGCAACATTAAAACTCAAAACGAACGGAAATTATTCCGTATAAGAAGCCCCCCCCCTAAATACCTCGCTCTTTACGCTAAAGTTGTTAACACTTTTAAAAAAGCTTCCTATTCCAATTAAACGGCCCCTGTGTTTCAGTGGCCATTCTTAAAAAATGGGACAAACAGTCAAACTTTAGTGCAAAGAGTAAGGTATTGAGAAGGGGGAAACCCTTCTTATGCCGATCCGTCCTAGCCGAGTGGTTAGCGCTCCGGACTTGAAATCTTGAGATCAGGGGTTCGAGTCCTGGTGTTACTGGTTATTTGGTTTGGAACGGGGGTCAATAATGTGACCCTGTAAGCTCAGCCAGAGTCGACCCAGCTCTAAATGGGTACCTGGAGAAATCTGGAGGGAAAACACGGGAAGCGTCGGATAATTTGCCCCCAACCGCGCATTGCACTCCCGACCGAAGGCATTGAATCAGGAGATCGGTACGTGTACAACGCAAACCTTTGGTCAGCATGAAAAAAGGTTTTTTAAGAATAAGAAACCCTTTTTATACGGAATAATTTCTGCTCGTTTCGAGTTTTTACGTTGCTCCTTACTTTCAGTTAAACAAACTTGTTTTTTTTTATTTAATACGCTAAACTTTCACTAGTGTTTTTCTGAAAGTATTATAGAATGTGGAAATTTGGTCAGTAGTTGATTGCAAGCTCTCCGTTTGCTTAATCCACTTCATAACAGGACTGAAAGTTATATTTTTTGAGCAAATCATAGGCAGTGCAATAGCGCTTTTTTTTCTAGCGCTCTTTTTAACAGTCAAAAGTGATTGGAAGGCAACTAACACCCCTTCCAAGCCCACCATTTCCCCAAACACATCCAATCAAAATTTTGAGATAGCTATGCTGTTGAACGTTTTTTATAGAATGCTTTGTCGTAGAAACTTCTAAATGGGCTCATTCGATTGGAAATTCAAAGGGCTAGTGCCCTTTTTAATAGTCGAAAGTGATTGGAGGGCAACTAACCCCCCTCTTACGCCCCCTTTTCCCCAAACACATCTAAACAATATTTTGAGACAGCCATTTTGTTCAACGTATTTGAAAGTTCTGGAAACTAGGTCCTTGAGAATGACAACCGCCCCAGCCCTCAGGGCAAGGGTTGCAAGCTATGCCCTGGTGGCATATAAGGTTTTAATAGAAAGCGTTGTCGTAGAAACTTCAAAAAGGGCTCATTGGATTGGAAGTGAAAATGGCTAGTGCCCTTTTTAATAGTCGAAATTGATTTGAAGGCAACTAACACCCCTTCAACGCCCACCACTTCCCCAAACACATCCAATCAAAACTTTGAGATAGCCATTTTGTTCAACGCAGTTGAAAGTTCTGGAAATTATATTTTTGAGCAGGACACTCCCCCACAGTCTTCAGGGCAAGGGTTATAAGTTATGCTCTGGGGGCATATAACGTTTTTATTGAAAGCTTTGTCGTAGAAACTTGAAAAAGGGCTAACTCGATTAGAACTTCAAAGGGATAGTGCCCTTTTTAATAGTCGAAAGTGATTGGAGGGCTTCTAACCCCCCTCCCACGCCCACCCTTTCCCCAAACACATCCAATAAATTTTTTTAGATAGCCATTTTGTTCAACATAGTTGAAAGTTTTGGAAATTAGGTCTTTAAATATGAACCCCCCCTCCCACAGCCCTCAGGGCAAGGTTGCAAGTTATGCCCTGGGGGTATATAGGGGTCTTATGAAAAGCATTGTCATAGAAACTTCAAAAATGGCTCATTCGATTGGAAATTGAAATGGCTAATGCCCTTTTTAATAGTCAAAAGTAATTGGAGGGCAACTAGCCCCCTCTTACGCCCACCATTTCCCCAAACACCATAGACCTTAAACCTTAGATCCGCCCGTGCCTCCTGAGGCACCCAGGGCATCAAGGAGGAGCCGCCAATCTTCAAAAATGGCTCATTCGATTGGAAATTGAAATGGCCAGTGCCCTTTTTAATAGTCAAAAGTTATTGTAGGAGAACTAACACCCCTCCTACGCCCACTATTTCCCCAAAAACATCCAATAAAAGAATTTGAGATAGCCATTTTGTTGAACGTAGTTGAAAAGTCTGGAAATTATGTCTTTGAGGATGACACTCCCCCCACAGCCCTCAGCGCAAGGGTTGTAAGCTATGCCCTTGGGGCATATAAGATTTTATAGAAAATATTGTCGTAGAAACTTCAAAAAGGGCTCACTCGATTGGAAATTGAATGGGCTAGTGCCCTTTTTAATAGTCAAAAGTAATTGGAGGGCAACTAACCCCCCTCTTACGCCCACCATTTCCCCAAACACATTAGACCTTAAACCTTAAATCCGCCCGTGCCTCCTGAGGCACCCAGGGCGTCAAGGAGGAGCCGCCAATCTTCCCTCAGATTTGCTGTTACAGTGATAACCTCCCATTCTGGTAGAACGGAGGTGTGCAGGTTTCGTAGATCTCATTGGTAGGTCCGGTGCAGTGTGTTTCTGGGTCTTTCCCGGCTGCAAGTTTCTGGTGGTTGCCAGTGTAAAGGGGCTTTTGAGAGTCTATGGTCATCCATACGTAGTATACGGCCCAAATATCTCCACCTTCTGACTCTGATGATGTCGGCTATTAGAGGTTGTTGCGTCATTTCACAGATGGACTGGTTTGTCACCTTCTGTGACCAATGGATGTTCAATAATCTACGAAGACACGAGTTTTCAAAAGCCAGGACTCTTCTCTCTTGTTCTTGATTCAGGTGTATAATGTTTCTGCTGTGTAGAGTAGTATTGGCATAACATTGCTGTTGAAAAGGGGTAGCTTTAGGCGCAGAGAAAATCTCTAAGATACCAAAACACATACAATCAAAATTTTGAGATAGCCATTTTTTTCAACGTAGTTGAAAGTTCTAGAAATTAGGTTTTTGAGGATGACAACCTCCCTAACCCCTCAGGGCAAGGGTTGTAAGTTATGCCCTGGGGAGTATATAAGGTTTTTATAGAAAGTATTTTCGTAGAAACTTCAAAAAGGGCTCATTCGATTGGAAATTCAAAGGGCTAGTGAGCTTTTTAATAACCGAAAGTGATTGGAGGGCAACTAACCCCCCTCTCAACCCCAGCGCTTTCCCAAACACATCCAATCCAAATTTTGAGATTCACATTTTGTTCAAAGTAGTTGAAAGGTCCGGAAATTATGTCTTTGAGGATGAAACTCCCCCTACAGCCCTCAGGGCAGGGGTTGTAAGTTATGCCCTGGGGCATATAAGGTTTTTTTTTTTATAGAAAGCGTTGTCGTAAAACTTCAAAAAGGTCTCACTCGATTGGAAATTGATAGGGCTAGTGCCCTTTTTAATGGTTGAAAGTTAATGGAGGGCAACTAACCCCCCTCTTCCTCCCACTATTTCCCCAAACACATGCAATCAAAATTTTGAGGTATGCATTTTGTTCAACGTAGTTAAAAGTTCTGAAAATTAGGTCTTGAATTATATGAGAATGATAACCTCCTAAGAGCCCTCAGGGCAAGGGTTGTAAGTTATGTCGTGGGGGCATATAAGGTTTTTATAGAAATTTTTGTCGTAGAAACTTCAAAGAAGCTCATTTGATTGGAAATTGAAAGGGCTAGTCCCTTTTTTAATAGTCGAAAATGATTGGAGAGCAATTAACCCCCCTCTCACGCCCATCATTTCCCAAAACACATCAAATTAAAATTTTAAGATAGACATTTGCTTCAATGAGTTGAAAGTTCTGGAAATTATGATTTTGAGGATGAGAAACTCCGCAAACCCCTCAGGGCAAGGGTTGTAAATTATGCCCTGGGGGCATATAAGGTTTTTATAGGAAGCATTTTCGTAGAGACTTCAAAAAGGGCTCATCCGATTGGAAATCGAAGGGGCTAGTTTCTTTTTAATATTCGAAAGTGATTGGAGGGCAACTAACCCCTCTCTCACAACCACCATCTCCCCAAAGACATCCAATCAAAATTTTGAGACAGCCATTTGGTTCAACGTAGATGAAAGTTCTGAAAATTATATTTTTGAGGATGATGACCCCCCCCCCCCCCACAACCTTCAAGGCAATGGTTGTAAGTTTAGCCCATGGGGCATACAAGGTTTTTTTTTATAGAAAATGTTGTCGTAGAAACTTCAAAAAAGGCTCATTCAATGGGAAACTGAAAGGGCTAGTGCCCTTTTTAATTGCCTAGTCGAAACTGATTGAAGGGCAACTAACCCCTCTCTCACGCCTACCATTTCCCCTAACAAATCCAATCAAAATTTTGAAAAAGCCATTTTTTCAACGTAGTTAAAATTTCTGGATATTATGTCTTTGAGGATGATAGCCCCCCTCCCATAAACACCCCTCAGGGTAAGGGTTGTAAGTTATGTCCTTGGGGAATATAAGGTTTTTATAGAGAGCTTTGTAATAGAAGCTTTGAAACTTCGAAGGGTTAGTGCCCTTTTTAATAGTCAAAAGTTATTGGAGGAGAACTAAACCCCTCCTACGCCCACCATTTTCCCAAAAACATCCAATAAAAGAATTTGAGATAGCCATTTTGTTGAACGTAGTTGAAAATTCCGGAAATTATGTCTTTGAGGATGACACTCCCCCCACAGCCCTCAGCGCAAGGGTTGTAAGCTATGCCCTTGGGGCATATAAGGTTTAAAAGAAAGCTTTGTCGTAGAAACTTCAAAAAGGGCTCACTCGATTGGAAATTGAATGGGCTAGTGCCCTTTTTAATAGGCTAGTCGAAACTGATTGAAGGGCAGCTAAATCCCCTCTCACGCCTATCATTTCCCCTAACAAATCTAATCAAAATTTTGAAATAGCCATTTTTTCAACGTAGTTGAAATTTCTGGATATTATGTCTTTGAGGATGATAGCCCCCCCCCTTCCATACATACCCCTCTGGGTAAGGGTTGTAATTTATGCCCTGGGGACATATAAGGTTTTTATAGAGAGCTTTGTAATAGAAGCTTCGAAACTTTGAAGGGCTAGTGCCCTTTTTAATAGTCAAAAGTTATTGGAGGAGAACTAACACCCCTCCCACGCCCACCATTTCCCCAAACACATCCAATAAAAGAATTTAAGATAGCCATTTTGTTGAAGTTAGTTGAGAAGTCCGGAAATTATGTCTTTGAGGATGACACTCTCCCCACAGCCCTCAGCGCAAGGGTTGTAAGCTATGCCCTTGGGGCATATAAGGTTTTATAGAAATCGTTGTCGTAGAAACTTCAAGAAGGGCTCATTGTTATATGATATTTAGGCTATTTTGAATCGAATGGCTATCTCAAAATTTCTAAAACCCCACAGCCCTCAGGGCTAAGGTTATAAGTTATCCCCTGGGGGCATATAATGTATTATAAAAAGTGTCGTAAAAACTTCAAAAAGGGCTCTTTCGGTTAGAAATTGTGAGGGCTATTGTCTTTTTTGAATAGTCGAAAGTAATCGGAGGGAGAATTGGTCCCCACGCCCCTCATTTTCCCAAAAGTTTCTGATTAACATTTTTATATGGCCATTTTGTTCAACGTAGTTTCAAGGTCTGGAGATTATGCCTTTGAGGAATGCAACCCCCCCCCCCCCCATAGCCCTCAGGACATGGGTCGTAAGTTATGCTCTTGGGGCTTATAACGTTTTTATAGAAAGTGTTGTCGTAGAAGCTTCAAAAAGGGCTCATTCGATTGGAAATTGAGAGGACTAGTGCCTCTTTTATTAGTCGAAAGGGATCAGAGGGCAAATGTCTCCCTCCACACCTATCATTTCCGCAAAAACTTCCAATCAAAATTTTGATATAACCATTTTGTTAAGCCTATCAGGAAGGTCTAGAAATTATTTCTTTGAGGATAACAAATCCCCCCATCCCTGAGGGCAAGGGTTGTAAGTTATGCCCTGGGGACATATATGGTTTTTATAGAAAGTGTGGTCATATAAACTTCTAAGGAGGCTCATTGGATTGGTAATCATACACTCTAGTGTTCTATTTAAGAGTCAAACTGATCAGAGGGTAGCTACCCTCTCCCCTTTACACACACTTCGTATTGTCCCAAAATGAGTCTTATAGAAATTTTGAGATAGCCATTCTATTAAAAATAGTCTAAATATCATATAACAAGGCTTTTGGGGTAGAAACAAACCCTAGAGATTAGGGTCGAGGGTTGTAAGTTATGCCTAGGGGGTATTTAAGGTTTTTATGGAAGGGATGGTTGTTTAACTTCAGAATAGGCTCAGTCTTTCTCCCTGAAAAAGGCTATGTCAATATAAAACTAACCGAAATTAATCAAAAATAACTTTTTGTACAAAATATTTTTTTTAAGTAAAGAACTCCATTAAACTAAAAATGATCAAAAATAGAATCAAAAAATCTACCAAGCATACGACTACCACAAATCAGTATCGATAAATAAATGAAACCCAAAACAAACAGAAATTAAAATAAGTCAAACTCAAACGAGCAGAAATTAATCTGAGCAGGGTTCTAAGCCCTATGCTTTCTAAAAGCCAGAGTATAATTTGTACTTTACTGAAAAAATTCTTTTAAATATTTTCACTTTTATAAATTCAAGAAATCAAAAATTAATTAAGATTTTAAGGAATAAATATCAGCATATGTATATTAAACTGACAATGCACATTTTTTTAAGTAAATTCATTTGAATTTTTTTTCAGTAAAGTACAAGTTTTATTCTGTCTTTTAGAAACCATAGGGTTTAGAACCCTACTCAGCTTAAAATAAAATATATTAGTTAAGGCATGAATATATGGAGAAAACTACGGAACAAAAGGTTTCCGCTATTCTGGGGTTATTTTCCAGTTCGGCATCACCAAAATGATTCGTTCCAGATATGAACAACTTGGCTGGTTTTGTTTTGTGTATATTCGAGCTTCAGATCCCACTTTTTTAAGAGCATTGTTCTTAAAGCATTTGTAACTCACAGGATATTCATTTTATTGTATCTTGCAATTTCAGCAGTGTCACTTTAGGTAGTCAAGCAGCGTCAGCAAATGGGCGTTCAAGTAAGTCGGTTTTTTCTAAGGAATTCCAGGAGGACTTTTGCATTCAATAGGAAATTTGTGTTTTACCGCGAGGCTTTCTTTCTAAGCCTCGTTTCCGCATTTGAATCAATGTAGTCCAATCTGTACTTGTAGTAATCATATATTACTTACAGAACAAAGTATATATTAGAACAGTCTATCTTAAAACACAAACGAGAATCAAACGAGAATTTAGTACCTACAGAGAATATCTACAGAAAGCTTCTTCTAATAAAAACATGAAATTCCAGTCTCCTATTTAAGTAAGAGAAGAGGTGGTGCCACAACAGCAACCCATCTGTATAGAGATGTCTTAACACCATCGAGCTAAATTTTGAAGAGCATCCCTCGTAAGAGCTCAAAGAACGAGAGCACCCTTCGTAAGGCTTAATGTCTATCTACAGAAAGCTTCTTCTAATGGAAACAGGAAATTCCAGTGCCTTATTTAATCAACAAAAGGGGTCGTTCCTTAGCAACTGCTCATCTGTATAGAGAGGTCTTAGCACCATAGAACTAAATTTCGAAGAGCATCCCTCGTAAGTAGTCGTAAGAGCTAATAGAACCAGAGCACCCTTTGTAAGGTTTAATGTCTATAGAGAATATCTACAGAAAGCTCCTTCTAATGGAAATATAAAATTCCAATTCCCTCTTTAAGAAACAAAAGAGGTCGTGCCATAGCAATTGTTCATCCGAATGGGGAGGTCTTTACACTATCAAGCTAAAATTCAAAGATACCAAGTTAGCCTGGAGCCTCTTGAAAAGCAATGTATATTGCTCCTGACTTTCAGAGGCCCTGCTGCCATGTGGAAGCATATTGGTTACTAAAGATTTAGGCACATTATACAAAATAAATGGTTATCATAGACGGTGTGTATGGCTGTACCAACAGCAATAAATTATTGAATAAATGCACACTAACTATTAGATGTCATAATAGAGGATTTTCTTGTGAGGCGGAGGGATACCTGACGCCGAAAAATTGTATTTTTAGGCTTTAGTTTTCAAACTAACCCTGAGACTCTTTAAATAAATATGCAGAGCAATGGAATTTCACCCATATTTTCCCCTTTTGAAGGACCGTATTCGGACTGAGCGTTCAATCAGATACTAAGGGATGACAGTTTTAAGGGATGCAATTTTAAAACAAAACGGCAGTTTTAACATATCAAAGAAAATTTGGTAAAGTTTGAACTTAAGCCTTAAGAGTGGCGGTTGAACAGGATGTCCCTTTTCAACCTTCTCTCATATTTAGGAAAATCTTATTTCATTATTTGAAGTAAATATACCTAAATGAATCCTTTTTCACGAAACCTTATTATATAAAAGCAAAACTTTACCGCAAAGAGTAAACGGTCGAGGATGGGGACAGCTCCCATCAAACTTAGAATACCTTTAGCATGATATTAAAAAAAAACACAAGAAATCTAAGAGAACTCAAATCATAGTAAAGAGCAACATTAAACCTAAAATACTGTCTTACAACTATCTTAAAATACTGTCTTATACTAAAATGTGTCTTTATATTTGAAAGGGTAACCGCCGTCTCTACCCCCCCCCCGTTCCTACTGCTAAAGGTTGACTTTTATCTTAATGCTAAAATCAAAAATCTTCTTTTTTTTATTTTACCGACTACACATGTGTTCTTACTGACTGTTTTAAACCGTTAAAAAAATATGGTAAATACGGTATTGACCCAATAAAAAATGGTAAAATTACGGTGTAGTCATTGCAAAACTGATAAAATTATGGTCGCATTTAAAGCACTCAATTTTGTTCGCCGATGATTCTTTGTGCATACCTATAGTTGTATTTAGTGCGAATATAACTTTCAGTTCTAATGTTTCGAAGGCAATCAGTAAATAAAGAACATAAAAGTACCAACTAGCTAAGCCTGTTGCACCGTAAAAAGTTTTCTGGAATCTCCTAATTATACTTTACTATAAAGAGAGGAGAGCCACAAGACAACTGTAGGGATGGGGAGTAAGTTTTCTCACCTCTGCGTATTTAAATAGAGACACCGATTTGAATTGAGGTTATGACTTAAAGCGAAAGATTTACAAAATTCATTTCAGAAACATAAAAAAAATTATTATTAATAGCGGGGAAAATAGGGTCTTTTAGCCGCTTCATCTCTTCCATCTTTGGAAAATTCTTGACTTTTGTCTACCTTTTTTAAAAAGACATAAATGAAACCATTGACTGTGAAAATAACAGTAATATTTTTGCATGAAGGTCGTCTAAGTGAGAAAGTCCTAAGAGTTAATCTAGCCCTGAGTGTGACAGTCCTGAGAGATAATGCAAAATTGAAAGTGTCAAGAGGCGAAGAGGAAGTTTCATAGTAAAAGAACTAAGGGAATGTCGAAAGAAGAATTTTCGGATACTGATTTTAAATTTGCATTTATGCTATTCAAATTCTTGAAATACAGCTAGTATTGTGTTCATCTGGTTGGAAACGAAATTCAGACTGAAGACCCTTGAATATGTAGAATGGGGCTACTTAATTAGTTTGATCTTTATTATTGCGTTTTGATGTTAAATCCGAACCAGTTCTAAAAGCTTTGCTTTTTACAAAACGAAATACAAACATTGGTTCCTGCCAATTGAAAAACATCCAGTGTAGATAAACTCTTCTTTCTAGAGACGTAATTTTTCGCTAAAAAGAAATTATCCTTTCAGTTTTGTCTTCTTTAATCATTTGGAAGAAAACAGAACAAATGCTTCCTAAACTTCTCTTATGAAAAACAGTCTTTTTGATAGTAGATCTCTGAAAGAGAGCCAGCTTTGAAAAAAAATACTAATAACAAAACAAAAACAATGAGTAGAAAAAAAAATTCTTAACCATTTTAATGTCTGTTTGTTGTCACTGAGTGACAAACTAATTTCAATAGTTGAGAGCAAGTAGAATGTAAACCTTGCCATTGCTCAGAATGTCTTTAACTGGTCCCTGTCAGATCCATATTATTCCCAGTAATTCAACATATCAAAACAGCATAATTGTTTTTTTGAATAAAGAAAAGTTCTTTTTTTTGGTTGAATCGGTGTTCTAGTCAAACAGTTCGTGGTAACGAACTGTAAGTAAGGAGCGACCCGGCTCAATGGTAACCAAAACTCCAAAAAACGGAATTTTAATACCAATAGATACATCAAAAGAATCAGATTTTAATTCTGATTTCAAATATATAAGTTTTATCAAGTTTAATTTTACATATCAAAAGTTACGCGCCTGAGAAAATTTGGCTGATTTTCGAAAAAAGGTGGAAAGACCCCCTAAAAGCTATAGAACCTTAATGAAAATCACACCATCAGATTCAGCGTATCAGAGAACCCTACTGTAGAGGTTTCAAGCTCCTATCTACAAAAATGTGGAATTTTCCATTTTTTGCCAGAAGAAAGATCACGGATGCGTGTTTATTTATTTTTTTTTGTTTTTTTTTTCCAGGGGTGATCGTATCGAACCAGTGGTCCTAGAAAATCTTGGGAGGGCTCATTGGAACGGAAATTAAAAGTTCTAGTGCCCTTTTTAAGTGACCGAAAAAATGGAGGGCAACTAGGCCCCCTCCCACGCTCATTTTTTTCCCAAAGTCACCCGATCAAAATTTTGAGATAGCCATTTTGTTCAGCATGGTCGAAAATATTATAACTATGTCTTTTAGGATGACTTAATCCCTCGAAGCCCCCAGGAGGAGGGCTGAAAGTTATGAACTTTACCCAATGTTAACATAGTATTGGTTATTGGAACCCGGCTCAATGGTAACCGAAACTCTAGAAAACGGTATTTTGATACAAATAGATACATAAAAGGAATTGGATTTTAATGCTGATTTCAAATATATAAGTTTCATCAAGTTTAATCTTACCCATCAAAAGTTACGCGCCTGAGAAAATTCGGCTGATTTTCGAAAAAAGGGGGGAAAGACCCCCTAAAAGTTATAGAACCTTAATGAAAATCACACTATCATATTCCACGTATCAGAGAACACTACTATAGAGGTTTTAAGCTCCTATCTACAAAATGTGGAATTTTGCATTTTTTGCCAGAAGAAAGATCACGGGTGCGTGTTTATTTGTTTTTGTTTTTTTTTTCCCAGGGGTGATCGTATGGACCCAGTGGTCCTAGAATATCTTGGGAGGGCTCATTGGAATGGAAATTAAAATTTCTAGTGCCCTTTTTAAGTGACCAAAAAATGGAGGGTAATTAGGCCCCCTCCCACGCTCATTTTTTTTTCCAAAGTCACCTGATCAAAATTTTGAGATAGCCATTTTGTTTAGTATGTTCGAAATATTACAAGTATGTCTTTTTAGATGACTTAATCCCCCGAAGTTCCCGGGAGGAGGGCTGAAAGTTATGAACTTTACCCAATGTTAACATTTAGTATTGGTTATTGGGAAGTATACAGTACAGACGTTTTCAGGGGAGATATTTCCTTGTAGTGGGGGGGGGGGGGGGTTCGGGGGTTATGAGTAGTAAGTCGTATAAAGGTTAAAAATATACATTCAGATATACGCCTAAGGCATAGATATGTGTGTAAGTTTTCAACGAATTGGGGTTACCAAGGTCATTTGCCTATTACAATGAACTCTACATGGGTTGATAGACATGTTTTCTATTATGACACTCATTTTTGGAGGACAACCAGAGAGAGAGAGCGACGGTCACACTAACTACTTGATTAGTAGTTGGATTCGGATATAAGGAGTAATTTTCATTGTATTTCATATTAGTAAGAGAATTGAATTCAAAGAGAATAGTTTATTTGAGAGGATATTAGTGGAGAAAAATGAGTGGTGCATTTACACTATTGGATATTAATGATGGAACCGACAGCAGCAGCAGCAACGATATACGAGTACCTAATGTAGCTGTGGAAATAACCGCTGGGTGTAGACTATGTCTTGAATGGGACATTATGTATGCAAGATACGTGATATCATTAAGCAAATTTAAGCAGGAGGAGCAGCTGTGTTTTGCTGGAAAAGTGAATATTCTCCATATAAATAAACTTCGGTCAGCATTAGATGTCCTATCGAAATATATTGATGAGAACAAAATGCATCAGTGAATATTATTATTGTAATTATGTTCAATAAAAATGTTTCTAAATCAATGGTATTTTTTTTCTTTCTATAGTAGACAAGCGTATATTTTCTAGAGTAGAAAAGAGAAATTCTGATTAGTCTGAAGTTGATCGTGAGAGAGTTAGGACTAAAAAAAAAAAAAAAAAAAAATGGATAGATTCGAGAAAGAGCGAATCATGAGGAATCTAGTTCTTATGGAAAAACGTTTGATTCTAGATGATGATTTTCTAGAGTTGTCTATTCAAAGGAAGATATTTTCTCGAGGAATGCTTATCGATATAATGAAAACTGATTCTCCATCATTAGACTATTGTATGAAGCTTCTACATCGTGGTCCAAATGCATTTACACAATTTATTGATATATTGATCATGACACGACAAAATGATATTGTGGATATGCTTTTAAACATTAGTTTAGAAATTTAGGACTTTTTTTCATAAGAAAGATGGTGCTCAAGGATGATTTACTCCTCTCTCTCTCTCTCTCTCAGACAATTTTTTTTTTGTTGCTAGCTCAGTTTCATTGTGGCAGTGAGAGCGTTAACACATGACAAAATGTTCCATACATGTCCGTTATGTATGTACACACAGGGCAGCTGGTCATCATGTGAGAATTGCACAATGATTGAGGAGTATGATGAAAAGTGTAGATTATGCAACCCGTGTAAATTGCATAGAGGATATGCTGTACAAATTAAAGGTTGTAATTCCTGTCTTGAAGAGGTGTGTGACTCTCATCCTAGAGGCCACCTATGCTCCAATTGTCATTATGATAAATGCAAGCAGTGGGAGAGTACATATCCTGGTATGATTGGAAAGAATCCTAACCGTGATTTTAGTTTATTGCTACGAGATTGGTATCGTCGTGGTTTTAGATTGTTCTGGGAGGAGGAACCGGGTCAACGATTCAACTGTTGGAACAACAAAAGAATATGGTTTCTACGTCATCGTTGTGAAGACACTGGGTGTTATGATTATAAGCCCACTGATTTTTATTTGGCTGTGACGGAATGTGATTCGACACTTGAGGACACTGTTTGTGAAATTGCTTCAAATAGGCAAATTGAAACATGTGAATTCTATAGAATGAATGAGAATAGTATCATTGACTATACAAAGAGATATGACAAGAGTGAAGTCACACTCTACTGTAGAAAATGTGACCCTGACATTGCACTACATCAGGATCAGTACACTGTGAATTCAGATAATCTACCTGCACTAGTTGTTGTCGACAAATACCTAGTAGTGGATGAAATCTAAAGAGTAGAAAAGTCGTTTTTATCATGTATATAATTTTTTTTTTTATTAATAAACAATTTCACATACATCTTTAGAACATTTTATTCTTAGGGCACTAAAATCAATATTAAATACACTTGTAAGTATATTCTCCACTAGAAAGTCGTTCAATTGAGGTAAGTCAACGTAGATGTCGAGAAACTGCTTGTAGGTGTAGCCACGACATCTGAACATGAAAAAGAGTAGTGCATGAAAGCCACATGTCTTAGTCGCTAAATCCTGTACTCTTCGTTGATTTTGAATAATGGTTTTCCCACTGCTTTCAATAAAGTTGCTGATGTATGGAGCGTAGAATTTATACGATAGGCCAAGAGGATCAAAAAATTCAATATTCTTCGCTGTTTGAAAGATGCTTAGCCAATGACCGGTCTTCAAAGTCGACGGACTGCTATTAACAATGATCAGGGTATTGTTAACACTTGGAATTTTTTCAATGAAGTCCGAAGGTATGCAATAGGACTTGTACTGGGACATGTATGGATCCATACTAAATACGTTGATTATTTGGTTTGTGTTCATGGTGCTAGGTCTAGTAGAACACTGCCGTCGGGCGTGATTTCCCAATAGGTTTCAAATTGACTCAGTGATATTAGCGTGATACTCTCAGTCAGAGCATTGGCAAATGTACACTCTAAACGTACATTCCCTGTTCGTACTATGCTCATATCCTGTGTGCCTGACAAATCCAAAACAATAACCCCATGATTTTTTGAAAACATTGAATCGGTTATTCCATTTTCAAATAGTTGAGAGTCATGATCTAGGGATTGCATGGTCAACTCGTACAGAGTTCTATAGGATTTTTTGTCAAATGATAGAGTGTACAGTGGAATACCATTCACTTTGCACACAAGGCTAGATAGACCGAAAAAATTAAAATCATGGGGAGATTCAGTCCAGGATCCAACGGCACTCCCACTCTTCACAAAGGCCAAAGCCAATTTTGATGGGATTTCTCCATTGATAAATGATGAATCGCTATAGCTACGAGAACCGGTGGCAATGTGACGTTGATTGGTGATTGTATGGGGGACAAGAAGTTTAATGTTGTTGCCATTGGCTCTTAGCTTTTCCACTGCCAATGCAACAGAGCTCATAACCTGTTGTTTTCGGACGTGGAGAATTGCCGATGTGATAATAACATTTGCATCGGGTGCTGCAGGAAGTGTTTTTCTCAAAATGAAATTCGATGGGGCCATCTGCAACTTTATGTCAATCTTGACATTGGGGGGTAGCCATTGGGATATATTGAATATCTCATGATTTAATTTTCCAACTAGATGATACTCCTGGGTCACTGCAGTAGTCAACTCACCATCAGTATCAACACCTGTTCGATATTCATAGCCCAGCGATTGTCCTCTCATCTCCTTGTACGCCTTTGGCGTCATCATCATAAATTGTATGTAGCTTGCATAGTTGGATAAATTATTGCTAGTGCTCACCAATGTTCCATTAATAAATACATTAATTTGTTTGAATAGGTTGTGTAGAATACAGTTTTCATAGGAGAGACCATCGCCGGCATTTGGAGTTGTATTATCTGACTTTTTCTTCACCACAACATTTAAATCAATAAATGTTGACGACAAATCAATGAAATAGTCTTCATTGGAAAATATTTGAAAGTGTATATTTTCCGAGAGGGGTTGTTGAGGGTGAAATTGTTCATAGTAGCCATACTTGACACTGACATCAACATTTTCAGCATTGAATAGATTCAATGAGGAACTGATTGATGGATATGATTCCTTGTGGGGGAGATAAGTCATCTTAAGAGAAGAAATCCTTCTTTGATCTAACAATCTTTTTCTTTTTCTTCTTCTTCTGTTGCTTATTGGACTTCGTTGTTTTATTCCTCAAAGTCCTTGTTGATGTCCTTTGCTTCCTGCCTGGGTGGAGACTGATGAGTGAATGACGTGAACGCATCCTTTTCAATCCCTCCCCATTTTGTCGAGATTTTAATTGTTCACCAACGGCTCTTGCTGAAGATCTAATATTTTCCTTAACACTCTCCTTGAAATTCTTGCCCGACCCCCAGTCCTGTAGTGTGGAGGCAGCAAAATTTGATGCAGCAGGTACAAGATATTTTCTGGCAAGGGGTAGTGCAGAACGAAATAGCCTAGCAAACCAGCTACCAAGACCATAGCCAGACATTGTAGTACGCCCCTTGTAGTAGTCCAATCCATTGCCTATTTGACGTGGACTCAAAGCACCAACATAACAGTCAATATCGGGACAGACAAATGGAATTCTTCTATTGTTCATTTTTTAGGTTATTGTACCGTCGTTGTCGTTGACAATGGCTCGAAAATGACATGTAATCACTGCTAAGCCTTTTGAAATTGCTATTGGATCACCTAATTCAGTTCTTAGTGTTAACTGACAGAGCTCCAAATAGGAAGTGTTTACGGGAATATACTGAAGATGCTTTATATTGTAGTGGTGAACATGTTCTTGATTGGTTTTTCGTTCAAGAACTCGTAGGAGGGGAACATTTGAATTACCAACCCGAGATGTTTCCACAAATGAAGCGTAGAGAAATATACAAGTGTCCGTGGAGAAGCTGGGTGCATAGTCTGCATAGATAACATGGTCAATACCACTGAAATTTTCTGTCTTAATAATACGTTTTTTAAAACCAAGAACCTCACGTAAATTTTCATTGAGGAAAATTCTTTCATTCTCATATGGATTGGTAATATAAATTCTCCTTTGTTCCGTCGAGTAATTGAAAGTGAAACCACCTTTTTTTCGACTTGCAATTTTTTTGTTGATAACTCGACACAGTTCATGCATGTTATTGTATTCCCTGTAGGGGATGTTAGCAATAGGGTACTGATTAGAGTCAAAAGTTGCCATTGCACCTTCATCACCGAATTCAAACGGTCGTATTTTTATTTCATATTTACGATCCTTTCTCAGGATGTCATAGGTATTTTTGAGAATACAGTCGACAAGAGCCACTTCATATGCACCGTCAAATTTGATGGCGGGGGAGAGTTTTGTCCAAAAATCACTTGTCGTATTCAAGTCATTGTAGAGAGGATCGGAAACGTTGGACATGAAAGTTACATAGAAATCATTGGGCATTGTCAATATCTTCAACACCAATCCAAGAATCAAAATCAGAGTTGTATCCTAGCCAGCGAACAAGTAACTGTTTGCCGATCTCAACCCGAAACAGAATATCGTTGTTCATCACGTGCTATTGAAATGGATGGTGTCCAATGGTTTCAAGGTCACAAAGATTCATAGAGCCCTCCAATTTGATCAAAAGCCTTACATGAAAACGTTTATTGACACCTTTGTCAGTAAGCGTTCACAAGCGAAAACGAAAGTTGAAAAAGAAGTCTATAAACTCATTTTGAACTCAGCTTTCGGTAAAATGTGCGAGAGCGTACGACACAGAAGTCGATGTGACATTGTAACCAACCCCAAAGATTGTGCTCGAATCATTGCGGATCCAAACTTCACATCGTTCACAATCATAGACTCCAATATGGTTCTCCTACATCGCAAGAAAAGAAACATTGTATTAAATAAAAATATTGCAGGCGGAAGTGCAATAACTGAAATATCCAAGAAACTCATGTTGTCATTTTATTATAATGTATGCAAGGTACAGTGGCCGATTGAGGGACAAGTTCAAGTGTACTACGGGGACACTGATTCACTCCTGTTAAAAGTCAAAACTGAAAATCTATTGAATGATTTGGAAAATGGCGAGTACATTAGCTCACGAATGGACTACACTAATTGGGACGAATCCCTCTACCCAGAGCTAGTGAAACGCCAGGCCCCAAATCAATTGTTAATGTTAAAATCTGAAACGGGTAGCGATCTGATATCCAGTGGTGTGTTTCCTGGACCGAAGGTATACTGTGTGGAAACGCACGGCAAGGATATCAAACAAGTTTGCAAGGGGGTACCTACACACTTTGTAAAAAATAATTTCGACATGAGTGTGTATAGAAACTGTGTGGAACGTAGTTTAGTGCCAAGGGCGAAAGTCATGGCGATTCGCTCTTTACAATTTAAAAACTACACAGTTAGAGTTGAGAAAAACGCCATGTCTGCCATATCGGACAAAGTCTATGTACTTGAGGATGGTGTGAAGGTACTACCATACGGTCATTATTTAATTTCAGACCGAGTTGAATGTACAGAGTACAGAAAACAACTCGGTCTAAAAAAATTAACTTAAATTCACTAAAAAAAGTATAAATTGGGTGGGAGGGGTTTTTTTTTTTTTTTGGGGGTAATTAGGTTTTTTTTTTTTAATTCTTTTTTTTTCTATCACAATCAATTTTCAATGTGTGTGTGTGTGTTTGCAAGGCAGATCAATTTCCAGTATTTAATGCCGGCCCCGGCCCGGGCCCGCCGCAGCGGGCCCCCCGGCGCCCCGGCGCTTCCCGGCCCCGGCCGCCGCAGCGGCCGCCCCCCGGGGGAGGGGGGGACCCCAAAATTTAAAATGTTGTAAATAAAAGTGTGATATTTCAAGTGCACATTAGTCCAATAAATGTTGTATTTTTTTTTTATAAATAAATAAACAGAAAAAAAAAAGTGTATTTATTTAAGTGTTTGTTTTTGTTTTCTAGTGGTTATGTAAATGTTGTATTTTTTTTTATTATAAATAAATTTAAAACAAGTGTATTTTTTTTTATTCATGTTTAATGTGCCTTTTTCAATGTAGTATATTTTTTAAAGTATTGTCACCTTTTTTTTATGTATATAATAAAAGAAAATATTATTCTCTATTCTTCTTCTTCTTCTTCTCGTTATTATTCTTGAACGGAGTAGTAGTAGTAGTAATAGGGAAATTATTTAGTCATTAGACGGCCATAGTCTACAGTTAGTTGTCCAGGTGAACTGTTGAGGGGAACATGTATCAATTTAAAACACCATTCAGATCGTTTCTGTGTGGACCGTCAATGTCGGGCAAAACAACACTCTTAACTAAAATAATTAAAAATTGTGATAAAATGTTTGTGGAAAAGCCGAAAAAAATCTACTATTGCTATAGTATTTGGCAGGAGTCATATGATGAAATAAAAGCGATTGCCACCACCATGGGGTTGGTGCAGATACAATTCATACAGGGACTTGATGTTTTCAGCATTATTGAACAAAACTCTTGGTTGATCATTGACGATCTGGCTGAATCTATTGAACAATGGTCCCAGGAAATGCTACAACTGTTCACTGTTCGCTCTCATCATGAACAGATTTCCGTTACTCTGGTTCTACACAATCTCTTTCATCAGAGCAAGTGTATGCGAACACTTGCATTGAACTGCACCTACTATATCATCTACAGAGTTGTTCGTGATTCTAGCTCGCTAATAACTCTCAATAAACAAGTCTATCCGGGAGCCCCCAAATTTCTGCTCTCAGCATACAATCAGGCAACTAATAAACCCTATGGGTACATCCTATTGGATCTTAATCAAAATACACCCGAGGATCTACGTGTAGTCACAGATATTTTCGACAATGAAATTACAGTATATCTCCCCGTGAACACTAAAAAGACCTATTAGTTGCTATCATGACACTGAAGAAACTACATGAAAATAGACATTTGTTTTCAGTTCTAAGCACTTCAAAACCTCCGCTTAGGAAAGCAATACTCAAACACGGTATTGACAACGATTTCATTAATCTAATATCCGAACTTTGTTTAAATTTGATCGAGGGTAATGTTCAAGTGCCAGAAGTAGTTAAGCAACAGGCAAAGAAACATCGTTCCATTGTACGTACATTAGCATCTAAAAAGAAAGGAAAGAATTTCAAAAGGAAACGACTTCTTCAGGCGGGCGGTAGCTTTTTCACACTTTTACTGCCAATAATTGCAGGACTTGTAAACAGTTTTCTCTAAAAGAGAGAGAGAGAATGGCAAAACCCTATAAATTGACTCCAATAGAACTCGCTCTCTCACCCGTCGAACACTTTGAGAACAATCTGAGTAAATTCCTTGACAATGAAAATATTGAGGATGATAAAAAACTGCTTTTACTTCAAGATGCACTTCGTCGAGTGGACAAACACAAGTCCTATCGGTCGAAGCCCACTGCTGCTGCTGCTGCTGATCCCAAAAAGGAATCATCTCCTCGGCATTCTGCTGCTGCTGATGGAACACAATTGAAGAAGGAGGAATTGGATTCGATTGTATTGAAAATTGGAAATCTAATGCCCCACTCATATCGTGAACAAAGTAAACGACTCCTAGCCTATCTCTTGGAAAGTGATCACATTCAAGTTGAGAGCAATGGAACAGGGATTATAATTCAGGGCAAGAGCTATAATCTACTTGATTTAATCTATGATATGGTTACAAATCGTAAAGGACTATTATCATTTGACACTCATCTATACAACTTTCTAAATACATTAAACTTCCCCAAAAGTCTTATTGGCAATAGACAAATTCTAAAAAAATTAAATGAACATGCATCATCGTCATCATCATCATCAACAACAACATTGACACCATTAAAAAATGAACTTGAAGAAGAAGATTTTAAATCAATTTTGGAAAATACTAGCACACCGCTGATAGCTAGACAAAAGCGAAGACGTATCAGGTCATCATCACCACCACCACCAACGGCCAGTATACAAAAGGGTAGCGGACGTTACACAACGTGTTTACGTTCAAAATGGTTGAAGTTCTGAAAGGTGTTTATGAAAATATTGGTGAGGTGGGGAGTTTAAGTTCCCCCACAACTCTTTCCAAAGTCACTGGTGTTCCCCCTAAAAATGTACAAGACTATCTACAAAATGAATCAAGTTACACTCTGCATAGAAATCATAGACTTCGTGCCAATCAATATCGAAAAACTAAAGCCTTTTACCCATTGCATATAATGCAAGCAGATCTCCTGACTCTAGATGAGCTTCAACGGCGTCACAATACACCGTACAAGTACATTCTACTTGCAATCAGTGTTTATAGTCGTTATGCATATGCAATTCCATTGCGATCAAAGAGAGGTGTTGAAGTTGCTCAGGCCATTGAAAGTATTCTCCAACAGGATTCATATAAAAAAATTCAAACGGATCGCGGTAGTGAATTTGTTAATCCTCATGTTGCAAAAGTACTAGAGAAATATAGTACACTGCTCTATCATAGTCACAGTCCTATAAAGGCTGCATTGGCCGAACGATTGATAAGAACTATTCGACTTTTAATTTCAAGATATTGTACATTGAAAAATACATCGGCTTTTATTCATGATCTTGATAAAATCATGTTGATTTATAATCAACGACCTCATCGATCATTGTCCAACTCTACGCCAACGGAAGTTCATCATTCTGATCATGATACAATTGACACCTTTCTTAAACAGTATTCCAATGAATCGTCGGCTGTCAAGAAGATGAAAAATAAATTCAATGTTGGTGATACGGTTCGAATTAATAGAACAACTAATGTTTTTGAAAAGGGGAATTACTTGTGGTCCACAGAACTTTTTAAGGTGGCAAAAATCCTAGACACTAAACCCATAACTTATCGTTTGCGTGATAGCAAAGATGAGGAGATTCTCGGCGGCTTTTATGACTATGAATTACAAAAAGTTAAAAATGTTAGTGAAATCTATCAAATTGAAAAGATATTAAAGACACGTACTCGCGGGGGTAAGAAACAGTTACTTGTTCGCTGGCTAGGATACAACTCTGATTTTGATTCTTGGATTGGTGTTGAAGATATTGACAATGCCCAATGATTTCTATGTAACTTTCATGTCCAACGTTTCCGATCCTCTCTACAATGACTTGAATACGACAAGTGATTTTTGGACAAAACTCTCCCCCGCCATCAAATTTGACGGTGCATATGAAGTGGCTCTTGTCGACTGTATTCTCAAAAATACCTATGACATCCTGAGAAAGGATCGTAAATATGAAATAAAAATACGACCGTTTGAATTCGGTGATGAAGGTGCAATGGCAACTTTTGACTCTAATCAGTACCCTATTGCTAACATCCCCTACAGGGAATACAATAACATGCATGAACTGTGTCGAGTTATCAACAAAAAAATTGCAAGTCGAAAAAAAGGTGGTTTCACTTTCAATTACTCGACGGAACAAAGGAGAATTTATATTACCAATCCATATGAGAATGAAAGAATTTTCCTCAATGAAAATTTACGTGAGGTTCTTGGTTTTAAAAAACGTATTATTAAGACAGAAAATTTCAGTGGTATTGACCATGTTATCTATGCAGACTATGCACCCAGCTTCTCCACGGACACTTGTATATTTCTCTACGCTTCATTTGTGGAAACATCTCGGGTTGGTAATTCAAATGTTCCCCTCCTACGAGTTCTTGAACGAAAAACCAATCAAGAACATGTTCACCACTACAATATAAAGCATCTTCAGTATATTCCCGTAAACACTTCCTATTTGGAGCTCTGTCAGTTAACACTAAGAACTGAATTAGGTGATCCAATAGCAATTTCAAAAGGCTTAGCAGTGATTACATGTCATTTTCGAGCCATTGTCAACGACAACGACGGTACAATAACCTAAAAAATGAACAATAGAAGAATTCCATTTGTCTGTCCCGATATTGACTGTTATGTTGGTGCTTTGAGTCCACGTCAAATAGGCAATGGATTGGACTACTACAAGGGGCGTACTACAATGTCTGGCTATGGTCTTGGTAGCTGGTTTGCTAGGCTATTTCGTTCTGCACTACCCCTTGCCAGAAAATATCTTGTACCTGCTGCATCAAATTTTGCTGCCTCCACACTACAGGACTGGGGGTCGGGCAAGAATTTCAAGGAGAGTGTTAAGGAAAATATTAGATCTTCAGCAAGAGCCGTTGGTGAACAATTAAAATCTCGACAAAATGGGGAGGGATTGAAAAGGATGCGTTCACGTCATTCACTCATCAGTCTCCACCCAGGCAGGAAGCAAAGGACATCAACAAGGACTTTGAGGAATAAAACAACAAAGTCCAATAAGCAACAGAAGAAGAAGAAAAAGAAAAAGATTGTTAGATCAAAGAAGGATTTCTTCTCTTAAGATGACTTATCTCCCCACAAGGAATCATATCCATCAATCAGTTCCTCATTGAATCTATTCAATGCTGAAAATGTTGATGTCAGTGTCAAGTATGGCTACTATGAACAATTTCACCCTCAACAACCCCTCTCGGAAAATATACACTTTCAAATATTTTCCAATGAAGACTATTTCATTGATTTGTCGTCAACATTTATTGATTTAAATGTTGTGGTGAAGAAAAAGTCAGATAATACAACTCCAAATGCCGGCGATGGTCTCTCCTATGAAAACTGTATTCTACACAACCTATTCAAACAAATTAATGTATTTATTAATGGAACATTGGTGAGCACTAGCAATAATTTATCCAACTATGCAAGCTACATACAATTTATGATGATGACGCCAAAGGCGTACAAGGAGATGAGAGGACAATCGCTGGGCTATGAATATCGAACAGGTGTTGATACTGATGGTGAGTTGACTACTGCAGTGACCCAGGAGTATCATCTAGTTGGAAAATTAAATCATGAGATATTCAATATATCCCAATGGCTACCCCCCAATGTCAAGATTGACATAAAGTTGCAGATGGCCCCATCGAATTTCATTTTGAGAAAAACACTTCCTGCAGCACCCGATGCAAATGTTATTATCACATCGGCAATTCTCCACGTCCGAAAACAACAGGTTATGAGCTCTGTTGCATTGGCAGTGGAAAAGCTAAGAGCCAATGGCAACAACATTAAACTTCTTGTCCCCCATACAATCACCAATCAACGTCACATTGCCACCGGTTCTCGTAGCTATAGCGATTCATCATTTATCAATGGAGAAATCCCATCAAAATTGGCTTTGGCCTTTGTGAAGAGTGGGAGTGCCGTTGGATCCTGGACTGAATCTCCCCATGATTTTAATTTTTTCGGTCTATCTAGCCTTGTGTGCAAAGTGAATGGTATTCCACTGTACACTCTATCATTTGACAAAAAATCCTATAGAACTCTGTACGAGTTGACCATGCAATCCCTAGATCATGACTCTCAACTATTTGAAAATGGAATAACCGATTCAATGTTTTCAAAAAATCATGGGGTTATTGTTTTGGATTTGTCAGGCACACAGGATATGAGCATAGTACGAACAGGGAATGTACGTTTAGAGTGTACATTTGCCAATGCTCTGACTGAGAGTATCACGCTAATATCACTGAGTCAATTTGAAACCTATTGGGAAATCACGCCCGACGGCAGTGTTCTACTAGACCTAGCACCATGAACACAAACCAAATAATCAACGTATTTAGTATGGATCCATACATGTCCCAGTACAAGTCCTATTGCATACCTTCGGACTTCATTGAAAAAATTCCAAGTGTTAACAATACCCTGATCATTGTTAATAGCAGTCCGTCGACTTTGAAGACCGGTCATTGGCTAAGCATCTTTCAAACAGCGAAGAATATTGAATTTTTTGATCCTCTTGGCCTATCGTATAAATTCTACGCTCCATACATCAGCAACTTTATTGAAAGCAGTGGGAAAACCATTATTCAAAATCAACGAAGAGTACAGGATTTAGCGACTAAGACATGTGGCTTTCATGCACTACTCTTTTTCATGTTCAGATGTCGTGGCTACACCTACAAGCAGTTTCTCGACATCTACGTTGACTTACCTCAATTGAACGACTTTCTAGTGGAGAATATACTTACAAGTGTATTTAATATTGATTTTAGTGCCCTAAGAATAAAATGTTCTAAAGATGTATGTGAAATTGTTTATTAATAAAAAAAAAAATTATATACATGATAAAAACGACTTTTCTACTCTTTAAATTTCATCCACTACTAGGTATTTGTCGACAACAACTAGTGCAGGTAGATTATCTGAATTCACAGTGTACTGATCCTGATGTAGTGCAATGTCAGGGTCACATTTTCTACAGTAGAGTGTGACTTCACTCTTGTCATATCTCTTTGTATAGTCAATGATACTATTCTCATTCATTCTATAGAATTCACATGTTTCAATTTGCCTATTTGAAGCAATTTCACAAACAGTGTCCTCAAGTGTCGAATCACATTCCGTCACAGCCAAATAAAAATCAGTGGGCTTATAATCATAACACCCAGTGTCTTCACAACGATGACGTAGAAACCATATTCTTTTGTTGTTCCAACAGTTGAATCGTTGACCCGGTTCCTCCTCCCAGAACAATCTAAAACCACGACGATACCAATCTCGTAGCAATAAACTAAAATCACGGTTAGGATTCTTTCCAATCATACCAGGATATGTACTCTCCCACTGCTTGCATTTATCATAATGACAATTGGAGCATAGGTGGCCTCTAGGATGAGAGTCACACACCTCTTCAAGACAGGAATTACAACCTTTAATTTGTACAGCATATCCTCTATGCAATTTACACGGGTTGCATAATCTACACTTTTCATCATACTCCTCAATCATTGTGCAATTCTCACATGATGACCAGCTGCCCTGTGTGTACATACATAACGGACATGTATGGAACATTTTGTCATGTGTTAACGCTCTCACTGCCACAATGAAACTGAGCTAGCAACAAAAAAAAAATTGTCTGAGAGAGAGAGAGAGAGAGGAGTAAATCATCCTTGAGCACCATCTTTCTTATGAAAAAAAGTCCTAAATTTCTAAACTAATGTTTAAAAGCATATCCACAATATCATTTTGTCGTGTCATGATCAATATATCAATAAATTGTGTAAATGCATTTGGACCACGATGTAGAAGCTTCATACAATAGTCTAATGATGGAGAATCAGTTTTCATTATATCGATAAGCATTCCTCGAGAAAATATCTTCCTTTGAATAGACAACTCTAGAAAATCATCATCTAGAATCAAACGTTTTTCCATAAGAACTAGATTCCTCATGATTCGCTCTTTCTCGAATCTATCCATTTTTTTTTTTTTTTTTTTTAGTCCTAACTCTCTCACGATCAACTTCAGACTAATCAGAATTTCTCTTTTCTACTCTAGAAAATATACGCTTGTCTACTATAGAAAGAAAAAAAATACCATTGATTTAGAAACATTTTTATTGAACATAATTACAATAATAATATTCACTGATGCATTTTGTTCTCATCAATATATTTCGATAGGACATCTAATGCTGACCGAAGTTTATTTATATGGAGAATATTCACTTTTCCAGCAAAACACAGCTGCTCCTCCTGCTTAAATTTGCTTAATGATATCACGTATCTTGCATACATAATGTCCCATTCAAGACATAGTCTACACCCAGCGGTTATTTCCACAGCTACATTAGGTACTCGTATATCGTTGCTGCTGCTGCTGTCGGTTCCATCATTAATATCCAATAGTGTAAATGCACCACTCATTTTTTCTCCACTAATATCCTCTCAAATAAACTATTCTCTTTGAATTCAATTCTCTTACTAATATGAAATACAATGAAAATTACTCCTTATATCCGAATCCAACTACTAATCAAGTAGTTAGTGTGACCGTCGCTCTCTCTCTCTGGTTGTCCTCCAAAAATGGGTGTCGTAATAGAAAACATGTCTATCAACCCATGTAGAGTTCATTGTAATAGGCAAATGACCTTGGTAACCCCAATTCGTTGAAAACTTACACACATATCTATGCCTTAGGCGTATATCTGAATGTATATTTTTAACCTTTATACGACTTACTACTGTTATGTAGGAGGATTTTTCCATGAAGGAAGTTTTCATGGGGGAAGGGACATTGCTATGAAGGGAACGCCGGACTTCCCAGCATTATTTAAAAAAAGATCAGAAATTAAATATAAAAAACAAGTTTTTCAACTGCAACAGCAGCTACATCAAAACTTTAAACGAACAGAAAATATTACATATATGATTGGGTTCACCCCCTAGTCAATACCCCACTCTTTAAGCCAGAGGTTTTTTAGTACTTTCATAAGAGCTATTTATTCTAATTACCGGCCTTTGTGATTAAGCGGTCATTTTTAAAGAATTGGAACAAAATTCGAACTTTCGCTTAAAGAGCAAGGTATTGACTAGGGGGCGAACCCCCTAATATACATATTAAAAATATATGAATATAGAAGTTCGTTACGTAAGTTAATTCGTAAGTTACGTATATTTATTACTAATAAAAACGTTCGTAAATAAAATGAAACAAGTTTCGAGAAAGCCATTTCACCAAATAAAAGTAAATTAATATGAAAATTTTGTTTTAATTATTCATGTACTGTGAGCCAAGATCAAAACCCGCATTTATACAGAAACGTTCAAAAATTAAATAAAAAAAACAAGTTTTTTTAACTGAAAGTAAGGAGCGACATTAAAACTTAAAACGAACAGAAATTATTCCGTATATGAAAGGGGCTGTCCCCTCCTCAACGCCTTGCTCTTTACGCTAAAGTTTGACTTTCTCACAACTCTATTGTTTTTTTAAACAATAAAAAACTTTAGCGTAAAGAGCAAAGCGTTGAGGAGGGGACAGTCCCTTTCATATACGGAATAATTTCTGTTCGTTTTAAGTTTTAATTTCGCTCCTTACTTTCAGTTAAAAAAACTTGTTTTTTTATTTAATAGCATAAAGACAGTGCCTAGGGTGTCTACCTAGAATCCACAGAAGAATATACAACCCTTGTAAAAGACAAGAGGCTGTCGTGGGTCGTAATTTGAAGGATAATGTCTTTCAAATGTCTCCAACGCATTTCGAATATTAGAATTTAATAATTCCCTTTGATCTATGTCACGACTGGTGCGGGTCTATGCCACAACAACCATAAATTGGTGAAACGTTGTCGAAGCGTTTTGGAAACTTATATAAAGAAATAAATTAAAACGCCCGAATATAATAAGCAGACCGAGAGCTTTGCTTTGGGGCCACCAATGTAAAATTGGGTACCGCATAACATCACTCAAACACCGCCACTCCTCCCTCTCCCAAAAAAAGAGAAAAAACGCTTCTGTCACTAGAAAAAAAAAACAAGATTGACTAATTGTAGTTTGGAATTTCTGCTTAAGCTACATCCAAAACTCTGGTGCAAAGAGCTATTGAGCTAGAGTAAAACAACGTGTGAATTATGAAACAAATTCCCATTACACCGTACGGAATGTGTATATTTTTACTGTCGATCTATTAACAGTTGGTAAAATATTCGAAACCATATACCTAAGGGAGAGAATGGAAAAGATATTACAGGGGGCTTAATGCTTAATGTATGGAAAAAAGGTTGGATTAACATGCCAACAATGAGCAAATTTCAATGGACCTTATTTATGGCCCCCTCCCTTCTGTTTTTCTTGTATTAAAAATATACGGCGTCTGCAATAAGCCATCATTAAAATTGGTTGAATAACACATTATTCAAAAACTAATAAAACTTTTGTAAAGCACTGAAACCCACAAACTGGAATTATACATTGAAAGTAATACCTGAACAGTATTTTGAACTCGTTCTGTAATCTAGATTTGACAAGTAACAACAATTAAGACGAAAAATAAACTGTTCTTAATATATAAGGAATAATGTAATTTGAATAACTATATAAGCTTGTTACTATATAAATTTGATAAATAAATAAAAATAATAAAAAAATCGAAAGCTAATAAACGCGGAGTAAATCCTGCTGTCATCTGTATTCTTTCGAATTTGAATTCCAGATTACGCATCCGCCTGAAGCTACCACCAGATAAGGGAATGCCACCGGCTTTTTGCAGTAGATTTGTTCCAGTTAAGAAGGGGGTGCGTCTAGGAGCTGTCACATCGCCATGCCTTTTCAATAATTGTGTTATCAAGGCTCAAGATCTCTTTCCATCCTTTTTTGTTTGTCCTCAGTCAGCATGTCTTTGGTATGCTATACTGGCTATATTTTGAATACTAGCCAAACCCTTCAATGAATCACGAAGATTTTAGAGATTCTTCTAGCTGAATACCAGAAAATTTGATTACGATTCAATTTTCCTATATCTGGGATCATCCTATTTAATTTGAAAATAGTTAACTTATAACCATTTGTAGCTCCTGGCAATAGTTCTGTCTAGCTTGTGTACCACCTTATTTATCTTGGCCTCTGCATAGATTTCTCAATCCGCCACACCCGTATGCTTCTCCTTGGTCAGCTCAAATGTCGAATTTCAGCAGCTTATGCTTATATTGTTCAATGCAAAATGTTCAACCGGATGCTTCTAGCCAGCCTTTATGATGCTACGGCATTTCCTCACATACTGCAAGCTACTCTCTTTTGGAAACTGGTAACAAAAACTGATCAGCATAGAATCAGATCCTTGTTTTTTCCGATTTCCTAAATATCTACTTCGCCTGCCTCCATGGTACAGTAACTTACAGATTGTTGCTAAATTCAAAGTAGCAGACCCTGAAGTCTCAGTTGCTAGACGAATAGCAAAACATAATCGCAAAGTTGAACTCAGTCAAAATGAATGGGTGTGAGTACTAAAGCAGTGATTATGATGAGTAAACAGGATTTATAATTCTTTTGATGCTGCTAAAAGCAGCCATGTTTTTGAAAACCCCAGCCATGAAATACTTTTTGAAAACACCTCCCTCATTAGCAATGATTTGGAAATTAAGCAAGTTGTTCGTGAAGCAATCGAAATTAAACTTAACCAAAATAATAATGCTTATTTAAATAGGGATTTGTGGGAATATTCATTCAATGCTTTATACAAAAATCTAATTAAAAACGACTTAACAAATTATATTTAAAAAAACGATCGCCAATACCGATGAATCAGTTACAAAAAGACCTTTTAGGCTAGCCACTGAAAAGGCAAAATTAGCATTACAAACATGTTCTTAATTTGTACCTCAATGAATTGCCTCGTTTCGTATGGTTTCATCTTCAGTCCTGGTTGAACGTCGTTGAAGTAATTATTATGGGACTGTTTTAATTTTCCAATTTTAGTTTTAAAGATTCCATTTTGTTGTAAGTTGTATTTTATTTATATATGTAGCTTGCTGAGGACGGGTCTTTGATACAGAGCCGAAATATTCTCAAGGTTTATTTATGTATGTATATATGTAATTTAAGAGATTTCTGTTTATTGTGTGTATTTATTGTGGGGATCTATTTTTGGTTTATTTATATCTGAATATGTTGATGTTGTATGCGTGAATTTGCTTGTGCTTCGTTTGATTTTGGTTTTACTTTGCCTTGGTTTGGCTTCATTTTGATTTTGTTCTTGTTCTTATTTTGTCCTTGATCCATTTATAATTCGGCCCTCTTATTTAATTTTATTGGTTTTTTTTTACATTTGTATCGAAATGGGCTATAATTTGCCATGATTTTCATCGCCCTGCTTGTGTGCGTTTTTGTTTATTATTGACTTTTTTAAATTTATTTTTTTCCATATTTTGCTCCCTCCTCTTCAAGTTTTTGTAGATGGGTTTTCAATTCAATGAATAAATAAGCCACTGTAGTCTTACTGAACTACCAATTCCTAAGAAGGATTGTATTTAAAATGCTCTCAAAAGTCTCTTTCTAACCTTCTTTAATGGAAACGAAGTGAATCTAAAAGACCCTTGTTGAAAGGATGTCGGCAAATTATTATGACAGATTTCCATGCGGAAAAAAATATTATGATTTTAAGAAGAATTGGCAATGGAGGAACGAAATGTTCCAAGGCGATAAATGACACAGACATAAGGATTATATTACTCTTGAACTTACTTTTTTCTCCTTATATCAATACCAGCAGTGTACATAAGTGTAATGCTCTCTGATGCAGAATTCTTGAAACGACAACATCAATTTATCAGTTCCTCTCAATAGATCTTTCATATTTTCAATCTTTTATGTTTTTCTTTTTACTTGTATTGCTTTTTCCTTCACTTTCTGATGATTGGCAGCTTTTCTTGGGACTTTGTAAATCTGGGTAACTTTGACGATCTTGCCACGTCTTCTCAGCAAGAAAGTACGCAGTAAAAGCATCAGCGGGAGGCAAGTTGATCATTTAAAACAAAGATGGAGCTAGCGGAATTTCTTGTCTACTTTCAATAGGAATTTGCTTTCCAAGCTCACCAGTTGTTTTCCTCATGAATTTTGGCCTTGAAGCTTTAAACTGATAGTGAAAATACCCATCTCAAGCTAAATGCTACTGGAAAGTGATTAACTCCCTTATTGTGTTTTCAATCTTAAGGGCTGTGCAGACAGAACATTTTTCAAGCTGAAAGAGGTCTTATCCGTTTAAAAGAAAGGAACTTTCAAATTAAGGTAAAATGCAGCATTAAAACTCAATGTGAGCCGGAATTATACCGTATGTGACAACAGCTACCCCTACCTTTGCTCCTTCTCTTTACACTTAAGTTTTATAGTGCTTTAAAATACTTCCACTTCTTATTCCAACTCAACTTCTCTTGTGTTTGAACAGTCGTTCATCAATAAAAAAATGGGGGGGGGGGGGGGTACAAGGAAGCAGGCCCCCTCATTTATTCAATAATTTATGTTCATTTTAATTTTTACCCCTATATTTACGCAAAATCTACTATCGTTTTCTTTTGTTTTTGCTTAATTGCTCATGTTTAAAATAGGGATAAAAATTTAACTCTTATTTCATTAAGAAATAATCAGACACTGTATATTTCAGAAAAAGTCATTTTGTGTTCAAAAGGCTTTAAACATTTAATTAGAAGTATATCCAGTGACATAACACAAGTTACTTCTGAAAAGACATATAATTGAATTCTGTTTAAAGAGAGGAACACTCACTTTGTTCTAGGCTTAGGCCTTTTGCACAGTGCTTCAATCCTTCACATAAATGAAGCCACCCCCTCCCGCCCCTAAGTCTTTTAAATGCTGTTGCGTTATCTACGTTTCATTAAAAACGATTTTTATTTTGCAAAGTGTGTTTTTTTTTATTTTCAAAAGAAGAAAAAATCGAAAAACAAAATAAAACCAAGATAGTAGTTAAAGTGACAGAACAAACTATTTGATGTACATTAAATATTTAATTTTTAATGATTTAATTTCTGAATTTCTCAGCAATTCAAGATTTTCTTAAACAGAAATTATCAACTTCTCAGTAATATAATTACAAAGGAAAAGCTTTTGAAGTGTATTTGGTTTTCTTTAAAGTGAAAGTGATGGAAAAACTTTTAAAGGTTTTAGAGGAGGAGGGAATAACCCCATTCCTGTTTAAGTGATTTCTGTTTGTCTTGCGTTTGACTTGATTATTCAGTTTAGTTTCTACTCATTTTAGTATTTATTTATTTATCTATTTAGTATTTGGTATATTAATGTTGATATGGCTATTTATCATAATTTCTCTCCGTTTAGGATTTCATTTATGTCTTGATCAAGATTTATTCTAAAGTTTGAGTTTTTATACGACTTTATTTCTTCTTGTCTTAGATCTTGATATAGCTTCTTACTGTTTTGAAAATTTTTCTTTCGGAAAAAGTTATTTTCATTAATGTCTGTTCTTTTTTTCCAAAGTTTTATTGTTGGTTAATAATGCGATTTTTTTTCACTATTTTTAGGTTTTCTGCTTAAAGATTACAAGATTCTGATCCTAATTGAGCTTGTTAGTGCGCAAAAGATATTCCGAGTTTTAGCTACAATTGTGTTCAATATAATCAATGTTTAAATGTCATTCAGCTTGAAGTCGTGGCTTAGGACGGTTCCTAAAAGAAATTTTTTATTCAACAGCAATCTTTAGATGATATACTCGAAAAAATCCTCCTGGGAAAAATTTCAAAAGATTACGCATAAATGAAATAAATGAATAAAAATAAATAAGGAAGCGCTCAGCTCTTTCAGGTTCCGACCTTTTCAATTCTTTTACTTGTGACGTCGACGTGAGCATATGAGTAGTGAGGTTTGGAAAGTAGTTCTATTCGAACACCTGGATGCACAAATTGTCGTTTGATTGGGTTGAACATGTCTCTCAACATTTCCTGAAAACCGCGTAGTTTCTTTATCCGTATTATCCTGTGTCCGTATAGTTTCTTTTTATTCACTTCAACATCCCCCTTGATGCATACTGAAAGTCTGAACCTAATACCTGTAGCTATTCTTAGCATACACATACGCCCTTTTAACAACATGGATGAAAATAATATTTTTGATTTAGTTCAACATATCCTCAATATTCCTCTAAAGTTTCAACTTATTACCCTAAGCCGTCCCTAAGATTTAACGGATGTCTCCTCTTGACATACAGGGTCTTTTTACCTAGTTTAATATTCTCTGAAAGTTTTAACTTAGTACCCTTGGTCGTGCCTAAGATTGTGCAGATACGCTCTTTTGACAATCCGGATAAAGATAATGTTTTTTGATTTTAGTTCAACATCCTGTTCAATATCCTCTGAAAATTTCTACTTATCGCCCCGAGTTGTTCCTGAGATAGTGCATAGAAAACCTTTTAACAACCTGGATGCATGCTTCTTTTGATTTAGTTCAACATCCCCCTCAACATACTCTGAAAGTTTGAACTTCATGCAAGGACGTATCCAGGATTTCTGTACGGGGGAGGAGTTTTTTTTTTTTTTTGGGGGGGGGGTTACGAAAAGACTCAACAAAACCAATAAAAATATGGTTTTTTTACGTATTTTGTTACTTTTTTTTACCAGTGGGACAACAATTTCAGGGGGAGGGTCAAATCTGGCATCCCTCCCCTAAATATGGCTTTGACTTCATACCCTTAGTCGTTTCTTATAAATTGAAGAAACGCTCTTATAAAAAGTCATCCCCAGAGGCATATTCATTGGATCTATCGACTTTTATAGACAAAATAGCTATCTTAAAAATTGATCGAATGTCTTTGAAGTGTACTGGGAGCCGGCTAGAAAAGAACGGCAATATAGGGCAGCTGACTGCCCTCCGAACACTTTTGCCTCTTAAAAGGGCACTAGAACTTTCCATTATCCAGTCGCATGAGGCCCTCCGAAGTCTTTACGACTACTCCTTCCACATTAAGAATAAACACATAAACACTTTGAGAATAAACACAATTAAATAATAAATTGAAGGCCTACAGCTTTTTACGACAGGGAGAGCGTTGCCTATGAAAACACGGGATACGGAACGCTTTTATTCAAGAGTGGCCACAGAATTCGGACATTAAAATAATTCAGAAATTTAAAGGTGTTCAGTGAAAAGCCTTGCAGATTTTTAATCCCTATGACTGAAAACCTTCTTCCGCATTTACCCCGAATTTCTTACTAAAAACATGCTTAAAAATGATTGAAAAAACTACGGCTAATCTAAAATGTCCACTAAATATTCTATTGTTGCTTAAATTTCTATTTGCAATCTAAGATTTTAGTCTTTAAGCAGAAAAGCTTAGAAATAAAACTTCACAAATACTCCCACATACACATCATCTAGCCTAACATAAAAATGAACAGAAATTACCACACATAAGATCCGAGTTGCCTCTCCTTCAGACCCCCATTAAGATTAAAGTATCGATTTTGTTTTATTGAAGACAGTAAATATTTCAAACAGTGTTTTGATTTTTCATAACATAAAAAAAATAAATAAAAAATGAATTAAAAACGATTTTATAGGCAGCGAAATAGCGCTAAATGAAGAGCAATATAAAGAGCGATATGGCTTCAATTATGAAAAACATGATGCAAGTTTTTACGACGACCCCTTCCATATGAAGTGCCTCTGGGGAAAAAAATAATAAATAAATAATAAAACATTGGAGCCGTATGGCCTTTACTATAGGCAACGCTACAGCGTTGCCTCTGATTTTATGAAGCATCAAGTGAATTAGTTTATCCAAACGAAGCTTTAAAATGAATATTTGTATTAATTACTTCTCTTGCAGGGACTACGTGACTTTATCGGAACGAATCCGCCACCATGCTATATTACTTCTTTAAATCTTTCAATATATAGTTTTTCGATAATTTTAAATTCAGTAGGTATTTCAGAATTTTCAATTGATAGCATTTTGCCTTGTTTGTGACATAGGCGTAGTTTGGTGCCACAAAATCGCAGAAAAATACTTTCCAGTGGCGCAATATTTTTGACCACTTAAAATGGGCATTAGAACTTTTATTTCTATAAACACGAGCCCTTTTCTGATTTCAAAGACTACTGGTTTGACATGGTCAAGCCCGGGGAAAAAAAGAAGAAAAAAACAAAACACGTATCCGTGATCTTTTAAAAATTGACGTTTTATAGATAGGGTTCTAAATCCTCTTCAACAGGCTTCTTTAATGGGCTGAATTCGATGGCGCAATTTGCATCAATATCACTTGCGAGTTTTTTATGCATTTTCCTCCTTTTTCAAAAATCAGGCAGGTCTTCTCTGGCTCGTTGCTTTTGATGGGTAATTTTAAACTTAAAGAATTTTATATATTCGGAATAAAAAAAAAAAAACAACCGATTTTGTATGTAATAATGACCATAAAAACTTCCTTTTTTGGAGTTCTGGTTAACATTAGCCAGAGTCACTCCTTACTCAGGAGCGGATTTGATTGAAAATTTAAAGTTCTATTGCACTTTTCAAGAGAAGGTGATGGAAGGGTGACCAACCCCCTCCCAAATCCTCTTCAGCCCCTCTTCAATTCCCTAAGACAACCGATAAAACAATAGAGATAGCATTTTCTAAGGTTATTAAGTTAAAACTATCAGGGAATGCTTGGGGGGATGTTGAACTAAATGAAAATCACAGTTTATAGACAGTAAACTTATCGCAGATCATTTCTGGTCTTCGTTCTCGGTGCGAACAAAAAGCTCCTCCCACTTATTTCTGCATTGGCGGGGATGCGGGTTAGTCTGTTTCCGATTGTTTCCATGCACTTTGTTGGAAACAATCGGAAACAGACTAACCCGCATTCCCGCTAATCTGACTTCGCCTATGTTTATATCTGCAAAAACGTTCTCCGGAGCACTCACACCCCGGTCCGGGTTTTTATAATGGGTGAGATAGAGAATGATCATACTGGATAATTCTATAAACTGTGATGAAAATACACTAAGTACATTCACGTTGGGAAAAGCGTGTGTCTGCAATATCTCAGGAACGGCTAATAGGGTAATAAGTTGAAATTTTTAGGGCACGTTGTGGGGGATATTGAACAAAATGAAAAGGCATTATATGCATCGTGGTCGTCAATAGGGTTTATTTGCAATATCACAAAAACGCCTAAGGATATTATGTTGGGACTCCTAGAAAATGTTCAGGGGATACTGAATTAAATCAAAAGACGCTACACGTATCTAGATTGTCAAGAGAATACATCTACAATATGTCAGGTGTGACATAAGATATTAAATTGAAACTCCTAGGGAATGTTGAGGGGATGTTGAACTAAATAATACAATGTTATATGCATCCAGGTGGTCAAAAGGGCGTATCGGCAATGTCTCAAGAATATCAAAGGTTATTAAGTTGAAGCTTTTTTTTGAATGCTCAAGGAGATGTTGAGATGCATCAAAATGTACTCTTTGTATCTAGGTTGTCAAAATTGCTTATATAAAACTTTGGAATGGTTAAGGGTAGGCTAGTTATTTGAAACTCTAATGTCCATGTAAAAGACAGTATGTGAGGATATCTACAATATCCCCATAAATAAAATGGATCATCAAAATGGAAACTTGAAGGCTCTTGTGCATTATTTGAGAGTTTAGAAATAAGCACAAGGCCACCAAGCCCTCCATTGCCATTTTTTCTTACCTGTCCTACCCTTAAACCCCGAGGGCATTCTATAAGAGTTTTGAGATAGCCACTTTGTTCCAAATAGTCAAAAAGTTCGTTTTTCAAATCATGCCGGAAAAACACCCTCCGTGGAAAATTTTTCACGGAAATCCCCCCCCCCCTCCTGGAATGGAAAGTATCTCCCGCGAAAATTCTTCTTGTAGAGAAATCCTCCTAGCAGAAAATCCTCCCATAAAAATGTATTTATTATAATAAATATTATACGTAAGCGATGGACAAGTTTCAGAACTTACATCCCTTCCCACAGTGGCTGTTCGGGGGGGGGGGGGCATAATATCCCCAAAGGTATAGTTATTGGATCTTTCAAATGTGCTGAAAAATCACTATCTCAAAATTTCAATTGGATGATTTTGGGAAGAAAAGGGATATAAAAGGGGAGCCAGTTGCCCTCCCACCTTTTTGGTCACTTAAGAAGTTCACTAAAACCCTTAATTCCATATTCGAATTTTCTAAGAGTAATGGTTTAGTACGATCACCCCTGGGAAAAAAAACAACAAATAAACACGCTTCCGTGATCTTTCTTCTGGCAAAAAATACAAAATTCCAGGCTGTTTGCAGAGGGGAGCTTGAGACCTCTGGAGTTGAATTCTCTGATACGTTGAATCAGATGATGCTACTTTCATTAGAATTTTTTGTCTTTTGGGGTCGTTCTCCTTCCCCGCCTTTTGCAAAATCCAACAGATTTTCTTAGGCTTGTAGCTTTTAATGGGAAAATTAAACTTAGTGCAGCATAAAATTCAATTTGTTTGATGTATCTATTGATATCAAAATTCCGTTTTAAAGAGTTTCGGCTACTATTGAGTCGTTCGCTCAATAGTAGCAGAATGACAATTCGTTACCACGAACTGTTTGATTAAACATACGGCCAAATATGGTGTTTAAAGCACAAATAAATCTGAGGCGAAAAGATTCTAATTGAAAATTATATGCGTTCGTAAATCGTATATTATAGGCAGTGCAATAGCGCTGCCTAAGTAAAGAACGATGTTGGCACAATGCATTATTTTTTTTTTTCTTGATTTTAGACCAGGGCACTTCGTATCGAAGGAGTTGTCGTAGAAACTTCGGAAAGGGCTCATTCGATTGGAAATTGGAGTGGCTAGTGCCCTTTTAATAGTCGAAAGTGATTGGAGGGCAACTAGCCCCCCCCCCCCATGTCCATCATTCTCCCAAACACATCCGATCAAAATTTTGAGATAGCTATTTTGTTCAGGGTAGTTGATTTCCAGATAGAAAATATGTTTTGAAGAAGGTCATTCCCCCACAACCCTCAGGGCAAGGTTTTAAGTCATGCACTGGGGGCATATAAGAACGATTTTGGCACAATGTATTATTTATTATTTTTTCCTTTAGACCAGGGCACTTCGTATCCAAGAAGTTGTCGTAGAAACTTCGGAAAGGGCGCATTCAATTGGAAATTGGAGTGACTTTTGCCCTTTTTAATAGTCGAAAGTGATTAGAAGGCAACTAACAACCCTTCCACGCCCACCATTTGCCGAAAAACATCCAATCAAAATATTGAGATAGCCATCTTGTTCAGCGTAGTTGATTTCCAGATAGAAAATATGTTTTTGAGGAGGTCACTCCCCCACAACTCTCAGGGCAAGGGTTTTAAGTTATGCACTGGGGGCATATAAGAACAATGTTGGCACAATGTATTATTTATCATTTTTTTTTCCCTTTAGACCAGGGCACTTCGTATCGAAGAAGTTGTCGTAGAAACTTCGAAAAGGGCTCATTCAATTGGAAATTGGAGTGGCTTGTGCCCTTTTTAATAGTCGAAAGTGAATGGAAGGTAAATAAAACCCTTTCCAGGCCCACCATTTCCCGAAACACATCCAATTAAAATTTTGAGATAACCATTTTGTTCAGCGTAGTTGATTTCCAGATAGAAATTATGTTTTTGAGGAGGACACTCCTCCACAGCCCTCAAGGCGAGGGTTTTAAGTTATGCCCTGGGGGCATATAATGGTTCTATAGAACGCGTTGTCGTAGAAAATTCAAAAAGGGCTCATTCGATTGGAAATTGAAATGGCTAGTGCCCTTTTTAATTGTTTTGTCGTAGAAACTTCAAAAAAGGCTCATTCCATTAGAAATTCAAAGGGCTAGTGCCCTTTTTAATAGTCGAAAGGGATTGGAGGGCAACTAACCCCCCTCTCACGCCCACCTTTTCCACAAACACATCCAATCAGAATTTTAAGTTAGCCATTTTGTTCAACGTAGTTGAAAGTTCTGGAAATTAGGTCTTTGAGGATGAAAACCCCTACCCCCCCACAGCCCTCAGGGCAAGAGTTTTAAGTTATCCCCGGGGGCATATAAGGTTTTTATAGAACGCGTTGTCGTAGAAACTTCAAAAAGGGCTCATTCGATTGGAAATTGAAATGGCTAGTGCCCTTTTTAATAGTCGAAAGTGATTGGAAGGCGACTAACACGCCTTCCACACCCACCATTTCCTGAAACTCATCCAATCGAAATTTTGAGATAGCCTTTTTGTTCCACGCAGTTTAAAGATCAGGAAATTATACCTTTGAACAGGACACTCCCCCCGCAGTCTTCAGGGCAAGGGTTATAAGTTATGGGCTGGGGGCATATAAGTTTTTATTGAAATCTTTGTCGTAGAAACTTTAAAAAGGTCTCATTCGATTTTAAATTCAAAGCTCTAGTGCCCTTTTTAATAGTCGAAAGTGATTTGGGGGTAACTAACCCCCCCCCCCCCCTCTAACGCCCTCCTTTTCCCCAAACACATCCAATCAAAATTTTTAGATAGCCATTTTGTTCAGCGTAGTTGATTTCCAGATAGGAATTATGTTTTTGAGTGGGACACTCCCCCACAACCCTCAGGGCAAGGGTTATAAGTTATGCCCTGGGGGCATATAAGGTTTTTATAGAAAGGGTTGTCGTAGAAACTTCAAAAAAGGTTCATTCAATTGGAAATTTAAAGGGCTAGTGCCCTTTTTAATAGTCGAAAGTGATTGGAGAGCAACTAACCCCTCTCTCACGCCCACCTTTTCCCCTAACCCATCCAATCAAAATTTTAAGATAGCAATTTTGTTCAACGTAGATGAAAGTTCTGGAAATTAAATCTTTGAGTGTGACACCCCCCCCCCCTCCCCCCAGTAAAGTGCAAATTATGTTCTGGCCTTGGGAAGGCATAGAGGTTTTCGAGCCCAACTTATGTTAATTTCTGCTCGTTTTGAGTTTGACTCAGTTATTTATTGTGATTTCTGTTTTGGGTTTCATTTATTTATCGATGCTGATTTGTGGTAGATTCACCCTTGGTAGATTATTTGACTCTATTTTTGCTCATTTTTTGTTTAATGAAGTTTTTTACTTTTTAAAAAAAAAACTTATTTTGTGAAAAAGTTATTTTAATTAGTATCTATTAAAATTCTTAGTTTTGCAGAGTGGTACCTATTCCAAATCCTGGTAAATTTTCTTTAATTATTGTCAATGGACTTATTCATAGTAGAAGCATTTGCTTAAAGATAAATATTTTTTTCCTTGTTTTCAACTTCCTGAATCGGATTTATCGAGGTATTATATTTGACATAATTCAGATTTGTAAGATTTACCAAACCTCTCTTGCAACTACCTGATGCAGTAAGTCAGTGCAACAAAGTAGGCTAGAAAGATTAAAATATCAAACTCCAATATGAGAAAAGTTCGTTTGATAATCTTGTTTTTTGTCTTCTAGGCAAAGACGACATTTTTGGTGAGCATCCTTGCAAACACACTACTATTGGAAAATCTTCATGTAATGTTCGTGCTCTAACATACTGCGATCTACATAAAATAAATCGAGATGACTTGCTTGATGTACTGGATATGTACCCTGAATTTGCTGAATCCTTTTGTAATAATCTGGAAATAACGTTTAACTTGAGAGACGTAAGTAGGAAAAAAGTTTAAAGATCCTCTAGAGCCATTGCTGGTGCATAGGGCGGCGAATCGACGTTTCCGTTGCTGGGTCTTTTTTTTCAGGGACAAGTAGGAGGGACTTCTATTGGGACTTCTTCTTTTGTTTTTACTGACAGCTCCAAAATATAAACTTATTCAGAAAATGTTAGTCACTTATGTCATTTTAATTGAAATTTTAGAGTTTATGGCTACCGTACAAGATGGCTTTTCGAAAATGTGAAATCAAAATATGCGCTTAACTGAACAAAATACGTTTTAAATGTTTTCACTTTTTAAATTTAATAAATAAGAAATTATTGAAACTTTAAGGAGTAAATATCAGTATGTGTAAATTAAACTGACAGTCTTTATTGCATCCCCCGCCTGCTTGGGTGTTTGGCGCTTGGAAATATAGACTGACGTTGCCTCCTTTTTGTTGTTTCTTTCACCACTGTCAGTAGCTTTGGAGTGTTAGCCATAACAGCTGCATTTTTACATCATATTTCCAGTTTTTTGGTTTTTATCTTTTTATTTTATATTCTTTTCATTTTTGTAACCTCTATACGTTCTCAGGTTTCAAAATTATATTGCACAAATTTCCATGCTTCTACCTTGATTAGTTATATTATTTTTTAGTGCAGAGGAAACATTACACACACACAAATATTATATTTCTTGCACACTCACACACAAACCCATACTACTTTTTTGTAGGCTAACGTCTTAGCCTATTTTTACGACCGTGCTTCGGCATAAGAAAAACAATTCTCAGATTCAAATTTCATTTAGAAGATGACAGCGACTATCAAAGTAGGTAAAGACTAGATGAGGCAATATCAATTCATAGAAGGAACTTTCTGCTTAAAATATAGCATTAAAGCTAAATAAAACACTTGCAATATAAGCCTTTCTTCTTTAAATAAAGCTTAGGTGCAAAAGTTTCCTGTTCATTATGAGGTCCTTTTTAATTTGGATGAGTGCCTGGAAACTCTCATCCTTAGGTAAGGAGCTCCTTAACTTATGGCCTTTTGACATTAGTTTTACTCGAAAGTTACGACAATATTCTTAGAACTAAATGTGAAAAATGAATGTTAGAGCATTTACAAGCATTTGTTTTTATCATTAAAAGACAGAAGCAAACCTTATTAAATATTATAATAAAAGGTAAAAAAAAGGTAAATAATACGGCATTGTACTTTACAGTGCCTACTGGTAGGGGGGATTTCCGTTTCATGACCCTTCAGCCAGTAAGTGCAAGGAAGAGTTCGGGACTAGCCATCTTGTGCTTCGCACACCCTTCTGGTATACCTTCCCCCAGTTTCTCTGGGAGCCCTTTTATAGCTGGATCAACTGTGGCTAAGCTTACAGAGTCACGCCACTGACCCCTGTTCCAAACCCAATAACCAGCGCCACCAGGACTTGAACTCTTGTCCTCATGGCCAAAGGATTTCAAGTCTAGCGGGATAACCACTTGGCAATGAAAGCTTAATAATTATGATAAAAGCATATCTAAACTACTTCATGATAAATAATGGTCGATCAGCAGAGATGGTGGTAGCTTTCGAAGGCCCAAAAGGAGGTATTTTGTTGTACCTACCACACACAATCTCTGTAGACATAATTTCTAGTGGAGAAAATTATATTTACCAATCTTGAGATGTGTTTTGTAAAAAATATTCTTACTGAAATATTGATAGATGTTTCGTGAAAAACATTCTTACTGAAATATAAACATTTTGTTGCTGAAATATGGAATAAACAGAAAAATTCAAATTTAAATCTTTCAAAGAAGTAAATAATAGAGCGTAATTTTTTAGAGTTTTCATACATTTCAGTATAGGTCACAAGTCATTGGGACCCTTCAACGACCCTTCCCTGGGGACCCATCATTTTTCCGAGGAAAGAATAGCAAACAAAGATGACTCATTTGAAGGTTACTACTTACAACGAGAATCAATCTATATAAGTCTACCACATGCCGAGTGCTGGAACCCGGATTCGAAATTGGCTACATAGTTTTCTTTTTCTTAATTGGCATATTGACATTTCTGGCCACTAAAACGATTTAAAAAGGTGCAACTTCAAGGAAGAATTTTTATTTTTCCCAGAGTGGTTGTGTCGAACCTATGGTGACGCCATGACGTCAAGAAGAGGCTCACATTGTCTGGGGTTAAAAGACAAGCCACGATAAGAATCAATATATACAACCCTGTTGTGTAGCCGTGCCGGGACCCGGCCTTGAAATTATCCACATATTTTTTTTCTTAAAACTGGCACATTAACATTTCTCGGTGCAAAAATAATCTAAATAGGTCACAACTTTTAGGAAGACTTCGTATTTTTTCAGCGTGGTTGTATCGAACCAGTGGTGACGCCACGACATGAAAAAGAGACTCCATTATCAGCGTTTAGAAGACAAGTGACAATGCAAATTCATATATAGATGCCTGCCACGTAGCCATGCCGGGCTCCCGGAACTACGAAAAATGCAATAACTATGTCTTTGAGGATAACTTAATCCCCCACAGTCCCTGGGGGAAGGTCTGCAAGCTGTGAACTTTTCCCAATGTTTACATATAGTATTGGTTATTGGGAAGTATACAGAAGTTTTCAGGAGGGATTTTTCTGGTAGTTGGGGGGGGGGGGGGGGGGTCGGGGGCTCCATGGGAGGATCTTTCCATGGAGGAAGTTAGCATTGGGGAGGGGACATTGCTATGAAGGGTGCACCGGATTTCCCAGCATTATTTGAAAAAAAAACGATCAGGAATTAAATAATAAAAAAAAATTCAACTGAAAGTAAGGAGAAACATCAAAATTTAAAACTAACAAAAAGTATTACGTATATGATTGGGTTTGCCCCCTAGTCATTATCTCGCTCTTTACGCTAAAGTTTTTTTTTTACTTTCCTCAGAGCTATTTATTCTAATTAACAGCCTTTGTGATTAAGGGGTCATTCTTAAAGAATTGTAATAAAATTTGAACTTTATCATAAAGAGCGAGGTATTGACTAGGGGGTAAACCCCCTAATATACGTAATAAAAAAAATATAAGAATATAGAAGTTCGTTACTTAAGTTAATTTGTAAGTTACGTCAGAACAAAATTTCGAGAAAGCCATTTAGCCCAAAAAAGTAGAATTAATGTGGAAATGTCGTTTTAATTATTCATGTACGGTTAGCCAAAATCAAAGCGCATTAATTCAAGAACGTTCAGACATTAAATAAAAAAAAACAAGTTTGACTCTTTCTCACAACTTTATTTTAAAATAATAAACAACTGTAGCGTAAAGAGCGAGGCGTTGAGGAGGGGACAGCCCCTTTCATATACGGAATAATTTCTGTTCGTTTTAAGTTTTAATGTCGCTCCTTACTTTCAGTTAAGCGTGGTTGTATCGAACCAGTGGTGACGCCACGACATGAAAAAGAGACTCCATTATCAGCGTTTAGAAGACAAGTGACAATGCAAATTCATATATAGATGCCTGCCACGTAGCCATGCCGGGCTCCCGGAACTACGAAAAATGCAATAACTATGTCTTTGAGGATAACTTAATCCCCCACAGTCCCTGGGGGAAGGTCTGCAAGCTGTGAACTTTTCCCAATGTTTACATATAGTATTGGTTATTGGGAAGTATACAGAAGTTTTCAGGAGGGATTTTTCTGGTAGTTGGGGGGGGGGGGGGGTCGGGGGCTCCATGGGAGGATCTTTCCATGGAGGAAGTTAGCATTGGGGAGGGGACATTGCTATGAAGGGTGCACCGGATTTCCCAGCATTATTTGAAAAAAAAACGATCAGGAATTAAATAATAAAAAAAAATTCAACTGAAAGTAAGGAGAAACATCAAAATTTAAAACTAACAAAAAGTATTACGTATATGATTGGGTTTGCCCCTAGTCATTATCTCGCTCTTTACGCTAAAGTTTTTTTTTTACTTTCCTCAGAGCTATTTATTCTAATTAACAGCCTTTGTGATTAAGGGGTCATTCTTAAAGAATTGTAATAAAATTTGAACTTTATCATAAAGAGCGAGGTATTGACTAGGGGGTAAACCCCCTAATATACGTAATAAAAAAATATAAGAATATAGAAGTTCGTTACTTAAGTTAATTTGTAAGTTACGTCAGAACAAAATTTCGAGAAAGCCATTTAGCCCAAAAAAGTAGAATTAATATGGAAATGTCGTTTTAATTATTCATGTACGGTTAGCCAAAATCAAAGCGCATTAATTCAAGAACGTTCAGACATTAAATAAAAAAAAAAACAAGTTTGACTCTTTCTCACAACTTTAATTTTAAAATAATAAACAACTGTAGCGTAAAGAGCGAGGCGTTGAGGAGGGGACAGCCCCTTTCATATACGGAATAATTTCTGTTCGTTTTAAGTTTTAATGTCGCTCCTTACTTTCAGTTAAAAAAACTTGTTTTTTCTTTATTTAATATATATCTGGAATCAGTACAAAAAGTCAATTTTTGTATGTATCTATTGTTGTCCAAGTCGCTCTTTACTTTCAATTCACATACTGTTTCCAAAAACGTGATATTGAGTAGATTTAGGCACGCTATTACCCTGCAACTTTGAACAAAAGGAGCGTTGGTAAAAATATAGTAGAACGCTCATTCGATTCAAAATTGGAAGATCTAGCCTCCTTTTTAAGAGTATAAGTGATTATTTTAAGCACAATTCTTCGCAAAAACTGCATTTCTTTGGTGTTTTTCCTGTGATTTTTCATGCTTCATATACCCTAAAAACGATACAACCACTCCTGAGGCAAAAATTACGTATTTATGCTCTTGAAATGTGCTCATAAATGTGACGTAACTCAAATGAAATTTTTTTCCAAAATTAAGCCTCTTAACGAATTTTCTCAAACTCGTGACATACCTAGATCGCTTTTTCAGGCCCAAAAATTTCAGAATGACAATTTTCCAAAAAAATATGGAGCCAATTTCGAGACACAACTTATACATAAATAAAAAAATTAAAAAACAAAATATATATATATATATATATATATATATATATATATATATATATATATATATATATATATATATATATATATATATATATATATATATATATATATATATATATATATATATATATATATATATATATATATATATATAATATATATATATATATATATATATATATATATATATATATATATATATATATATATATGTATATATATATATATATATATATGTATATATATATATATATATATATATATATATATATATATATATATATATATATATATATATATATATTATATATATATATATATATATATATATATATATATGTGTATATATATATATATGTATATATATATATATATATATATATATATATATATATATATATATATATATATATATATATATATATATATATATATATATATATATATATATATATATATATATAATATATATATATATATATATATATATATATATATATATATATATATATATATATATATATAAATATATGTATATATATATATATATATATATATATATATATATATATATATATATATATATATATATATATATATATATATATATATATATATATATATATATATATATATATATATATATATATATATATATATATATATATATATATATATATATAGATAGATAGATATTTAGATAGATAGATATTTATTGCAATAAAAGCCACTTTGGGCCATGGCAAAAAAAGGCAAATCACACAAAATAATAGCACATGATTATAACACTCATAGCAAAGTATGGTAGCCTACATAACAATAACAACGCAAAATTACAAAACATTACAAAAACATAATAAACCACACAATACCATTAAACTAACATAAATAGATAGATGTATGTTACACCTATCAAGGGCCATGACTACAAAAATAACAAACAAGAAAACAACTTACACACATACAACAATACTTTCCACACTCACCCCACCCCCTTTACAAAAATCTATCTCTATGTGACATACCCAATTTTATACACTTTGCTATCATTCTTATTGTCCCATAATTTTTTGATCCCATTACTGAAACCAACCACTCACTTGTCCCCACAGTAACAAAAAATAATTCTTTCCTTAAATCCTGTAATTCGGGACAAAGGGCCATGAAGTGAAGCAGATCCTCACCATTTTCTCCACACATAGGGCATGAGTAAGGACCCTCCTTTACCCTTACCCTCCCTAAATATTTCCTCCTTGCTCCAAGTGCTAGAAAATTACCCCTCCCTGATATATACCACTTAATTTCTTCACTATTTAAACCCGCTTTAAAATAATTATCACATCCCCAGACCTCCTTCCATTGCCGGTAAATGCCGAGGGACACCGAGGCTGCGACCTTGGTGTCCTTCAAGCACTCCCTTTACTAGTTTTGCTACATTTCCTACTTCCAGCCCTATCCCCTTCCCTTCATTCCAAACACCTGATAACCCACAACTATTTAAGATTGATTTCACCTGGGAAGCCCATGAACTTTTCCTTCTATCCTGCAACACCTCCAGATAAGCTGCATTTACTAACCTATTATTCTGTAAACCAATCACCTTTTCCCAGTATCCTATCATTCTAACCAATCTTTTTACCCTCAATGAAAACAATCCTAGATCACCCTTTAACACCAGATTATTAAATTTCCCGCTTAGCCCTAAAAGTCTCCTGAAATGTCCTAAATAACTTCTCTCTATTTTTTCCCCTTTTTCAAAACCCCAAACTTCCCCACCGTAACTCAAAACTGGGCCTACCTTCGTCTCAAAAATTCTCTTCTGTAGCTTAATATCTGCCAATCCTAGATGCCTAAGGGGACTCTTCAATAACGCCCATGAAGCCTTCTGACCCTTCCAACTCGCTATTTGCACCTGATCACTCCATTCCCTGAACTTGTGAACTTACATCCCAAATAAATATAATCCTTAACTTATTTCATCTATTTCCCTTTAAAATAAAACTTATTCTTTTCCCTTTCATCATTTCCAAAAACTAATATAACTGATTTTTCAATATTTAAAACTAATTTTTTACTCTCCAGATAACTATCCAAAATCTCTAACATCTTTTGCAAATCCGGAGCCGATTTCGCAAGCAATACTATGTCATCTGCAAATAATAAACAAAACAGCTCCAGCGACATTAATTTTAACATAGGGACAATTCTATTTCTAAAATACTGCTCAATATCATTAATAAAAAGAGAAAACAAACGCGGTGATAGAGTGCATCCCTGTTTGAGGCCTACATTACTTAAAACGGGCCTAGAATAAGAAATACCTACCTTCACTACTACTTTAACCACCTCATACATTTTCATTATAACTTCTACTAACCTAATTGGCAATCCTAATTTCACCAACACCACTTTCAACAAACTCCTTGAAACTTCGTCAAATGCTCCCCTAATGTCCAAAAACGCCGTATATAGCCTATTTTTCCTATGCCTCGTATATTTACTAGCTAAAGCCTGTAAACAAAATATTTGATCAATTGTACTATAGTTTTCCCTAAACCCTGCCTGACATTCAATTAATATACCTTTATAATGCAACCATTTATCCATCCTATTAGAAAGGACTCTACATACTACCTTACTGATAGAACTTCCTAAACTTATCCCCTATAGTTCTTGTGCAGGTTTCTTTCTCCTTTCTTAAATAATGGGATCATAATCGATATCTCCCATTTTTTTGGCCATAGAGGTGTACTTAGAATTGCCGAGAATATCAATGCAAGCACTGGCAGTATCCATGCTCTTGACCATTTCAGCAGCTTAGTTGGTACTCTGTCGATGCCCGGGGCTGAGTTCCCTCTCATGCTTTTCAAGGCGTGCCAGATTTCCTCCTGTCCAACGGTTCCAGTAGTTTAGCGTCCTCTGAATCCAACTCAAAATCGGCTGTTTCTTCTAAACTATTCGTCTCCTCATCAGCTCTCTCTTCGTCCTCTTCGGTGTATATCTCTTTATATTTTTGTTCTAAGTATTCTGGCCAGGTATCGGCGTGAGGGACTGAATCAGTCAACTTTCTATTTTCTGTTGATTTCCTAATTAACTTCCAGAACTCCGTTGTATCATTCACGCTAAATTTCTCCCGTATTTTTTGGCTCTCTTCCTCTTCAGAACGTCTCTTCTTCAACTTAAGTAACCTGCAAATTATTTTCCAGATCAACTCTACTACTAGCCTTAAGCAATCTAAAAGCTACTAAAACCTCCTTCTTCTTTTCCTCACAATCCTTATCAAAAAAACTCATCAAACCAGTACTTTTACCATTTTTTCTCCTACATGCCACCTTAGTTCCAATCTTATACAAAACCCCCGACAAAAAATCAACAGAACCTGCTATATCCCCTTCCCTTGCCATATCCTCACTCTTCTGAATAAATGAATCCAGCCCTCTATCTTCAACTAGTACCTTTTTCAACTTCTCCTCACTATCATTATCAAACCTTAAACCTTCCCTCCAATCAAGCTCATTACCCATCTTTCCCTTAGCCCCAAACTTCTTTTTACGGCTCTCAGCCCATCCTCCCCCTCCTAATTCAACCCTAATAGGCACGTGATCCGACCCAGCCAGCGCCATCACCTCAAAATCCACACAACAAGAAAGAAGCCCCAGACTAACAACCCCATAATCTATAACACTTAAAGATCTACCCGAAAAACATGTAAAATCCCCCACTCCTTTATCCTTCCCTGTCCTCCCATTCAAAATAACCAAATTCTGCTTACCACAAAAATCCAATAATTTTTCCCCCAATTATTCTTTCTCCGATGACCGTCCTTACTCGTCCTCCTCCTAACCAACGGCTCAATCATATAAACTCCATTAGTTTTTCCTAGTTCGAGACCCACCTCCTCCTCACGTGCTCCTTCATCCTCCCCTGTATATCCGTTAAAATCCCCTAGAAAAATAAAATAATCGGACGGAAACTGTTCTGAAAAACGATCCATATCATTTTCTAATATCTCCCAGGTATCCTCATCACTAAAAGTGCTAGTTTCCGGCGGTAAATACACTGAACAAAAGATAAACGAGTTACTACCTAAAGGTACTCGCACCCATACTAGATTACATGAAACACTTTTCAACCGAGATAAATTTCGCCATCTATTCGTTATCAATAATGCCACTCCTCCATAAGTTCTACCATTCTGCGATCGCTTTCTTTGTGATCCAAAATAAGAAAAACCTTCTATTCTCTCCTCTTTTTCCAGCCACGTTTCTACTAATGATACAACTGAAAAATCACAACATTTAAGAAGACACTCTACTTTAAGATACGAAAAACCCTGAACATTCCAATGCGCTAAATGACACTCGTAATTTGCGCCATGGCCCTGCTTATCCTATCCACTATTTGAGCCAATGGGTTGTGACGGGTTAAATAGCCGCCTAGGCTCCATTTTATTAGGGTCGTCAGCTCTAACCGACTTGCTCTTCTGTCTTAGGTGGTCATCTGGGCTAATAATTTGTTGGCTGTTATGTTTGGGAGCCCCCACAGGCCCGACAAAAGTTGATGTGGAGCCTTTTTTAATAACAGGAGTTTCACTGTTCATCCCATTTATTTCGTTATCACTACTAAGCTCCTCCACTACACTAAAGAAAGATTGAATTGAGGATGAAGATCCAGAACACGATCTTGAATTGCAAGGTTCTTCCAGGTTAAACCGATTATTTTCAGAAACAAAACTCTTTACTAAACTTTTTTGTGGCACTGATAAAGACCCAGGTTCACGGAGAAACTTTTGCCCAAAATTTTCCTTAAAATGGGTCATGGTACTCGCTGATGACTCTGTATTTGGGGCATTCGTAACCTCAACTACAGACTGCTTATCAAAGCTATACGTAAAACACTGTTGACCAATAATTAACTTTGTCCCTCTTAGTCTTGCTTCTCTATTTTCTCCTCTAGCCCGTTCAAGAAAAGGCTTTAGATGGTTACGAATAGACAATTCACGCTTTGTATAATCGGGACTAACACCAAGACCCGCCCTTTTCAGGTGCGCACTTGAACACAATATAGTATCACGAATGTAACCACATGTAAACTTAACCAGCACCGGTCGCGTGCCTTGTTTAGCGTTTAGCCGAACATTGTCTCTAATGTCCATCATTTTCAGCCCTAAATTTGGCACATGTAAGTTGAGTGCTCTCATTACATCTTCTCGTAACGAAGAACCTTTGTTTGTAGGATCGAAATTATACAGGACCAAATTACACTTTTTAGACTCATTTTCTAGTCTTTGCAATTTACGTTAGTAGCCGACATTTCAGCTTGCAAACTTAGGAAATCTTTCTTCAATTGTGACGTATCCTCCGAGAACTTGTCTACTGTCGAATCAATTCGCGACGAAATAGCAGATAGGTCGTTTCTCAGTTCTTGAACCTGCGATGAAACTATTTCTATTCCGTTCAATTTTCGATTAATTTCTTGTAGAGTTTCAGAAAAATTAAAAGAAGTCATAATTAATCCGGAAATATAGTTATAATAATTAGAAAGATTACTTATCTTTCTGTGAGGGCCGAGCCTCACAAATGCATCCGAGTGACTATTCCAGTGCCTGTAATTATTCACACAAAATTTCCACTTAACATGACAATTCTTGTCAATGGGAACTGGTTTTTCAAGTTATTTCACAGCCTGTGTACTTAGATGTTAGCGGAATGAATGCTGATGAAAACTGGGATATATATATATATATATATATATATATATATATATATATATATATATATATATATATATATATTATATATATATATATATATATATATATATATATATATGTTAAAGGCAAAAATTAGGCAAATTTTCAAAATAAGGCAAATTTTCTCAGGCCCATAACTTTTGATGGGTACCACTAAACTTGATGAAACTTATATACTTGAAATCAGTATAATAATCTGATTCTTTTTATGTATCTATTGGTATCAAAATTCCGTTTTTTCGAGTTTCGGTTACTATTGAGCCGGGTCGCTCCTTACTTTTAATGTTACCTTACCTTACGTTTAATGTACAGTATATATAATAGCAGTATGATCTTTCCCTATCTCACCCATTATAAAAACCCGGACCGAGGTGCGATTGCTCCAGAGAATGTATAAACCGGTATAAACATAAGCGACATTAGATCTTTTCACGGGTAGACAAGTCAGATCTCTCTTGAACGCGAAACTTGGCTTCAACGTTGGAACACTCATTTTGAAGAAACTAATTTCAAACTAATTTATTCCAATAAATACATGAAAATCGGTAATTAATAGTGCAATGTTTTTATTAGATGTTTTTAGGAATTAAAAATAGGTTTCGAAGTCTCAATTTTGTTTCAAAGGCATTTTGAGAAAGTTTCTGCCAAAATACGTGTTCCAGGGTAATTGGACCGCTGATGGCAGATCAAATGAGAATATATATATATATATATATATATAATATATATATATATATATATATATATATATATATATATATATATATATATATATATATATATATATATATATATATATATATATATATATATATATATATATATATATATATATATATATATATATATATATATATATATATATATAAAATTAGTTCAGATGTTTATAGGAATTACAAGTAGGTTTCGAAGTCTCGAGTTGGTTTTAAAGGGATTTTGAGAAAGTTTCTGCCAAAATACGTGTTCCAGGGTAATTGGACCGATAATGGCAGATCAAATAAGAGAAGCTGTTTGTACGCGCCAATATATATATATATATATATATATATATATATATATATATATATATATATATATATATATAGATATATATATATATATATATATATATATATATATATATATATATATATATATATATATATATATATATATATATATATATATATATATATATATATATATATATATATATATATATATATTATATATATATATATATATATATATATATATATATATATATATATATATATATATATGTATACTACGAAAGCTTTACGAAAAAGAAAGTTTTTTTTAAAGAAAAGTAAAGGCCATATTAAACTTAAGATCAGTAGAAATAGAAGCCTATAATAACTCAAACTCAAAACGACCAGAAATTATTATTAAAGAATAAAAATTTTTATTCTTTAAAATTTTGGATCTGCCACTAAAATGTGTGATGTCCTTCAATTTTCTGAAAACTCCCTAAGAATTTTAGGAAAAAACACTTCTTAACAGACGTTTGGTATTTTCTTGGCAGCTATTGTGGCAACTTTTACCACAGCAACCAATAATTAGAACCCAAGTCCTAAAATTGGTCTCAATCAGGAACCCTTATCGCTATCTAAATTCACAAAGTGCAAAGATTTTCAAACAGAGGTGTTTATTTTTTAAAGTTCAGGAAAGGTCTGCCCATTTCATACGAAAACATTGATTGAAAACGAAACTAGTCTTATCTAGAAAATAAATATCGTAGAAAATAAATATCACGACGTGAAAAAAAAATGATAAACCATCCAGTGGCGGATCCAGAGGGGGGGGTCGAGGGGTGCCCCCCCCCTAAAGTAGTCGAAAGTAGTGTAATTTACCTAATTAACGCAAGTTTGCATTAATTAAACTTGCTCCTAACGTAAGTTTATCGGATCAACCTATTTTGTGCCCCCCCCCTAAAAAATCCTGGATCCGCCCCTGAAAACATCACACCTATTCCACCAGTTATTAGAAGAAAAAAAATTCCTTATTTTCACAAATTTCATCAACCCCCGCCCCCTTTTTATAAAATCCTACATAGACCAATCAGTTGAGTCCACTGTATATAAATAATAGATTAAGTCATAATTTGTATATAAATTAAGTCATACCTGTGAGATGGGACACACACAAACCACTTGGCCGGCTGACCAAGTTTTTTTCTGCTTTCGCAATTACGAATAATGCACTTTGTAACCATTTCTCATTGATTGACGCATACACACTAACCCATAAGTGCAGAAATAAGTGGGAGGAGCTTTTTGTTCGCACCAAAAATGAAAAGCCAGAAATCATCTGCGGTAAACTTACTTCCTAATTATATAAACTGTGGTTTAATGTTACCCATCAAAAGCTGAGAGCCTGATAAAATTTGTCTGATTTTTGAAACAGGAGTGAAACACGGATTGGTGTTAATTTGTTTTTGTTTTATTGTTTTTCTCAGGGGTAATCGTGCTGAACTGATGTTCCTATAAGATCGAGAGGAGCCCCACTTGAAGGGAAATTAAAATTTCTAGTGCCATTTTTAAGAAACCAAAAAGATTGGAGGGCAACTAGATTCTCCCCGCGCCCATTTTCTCAATTGCTGCTGAATTAATATGATGACACCTATAATTTATGTGTCAAATAGTTGTGTTATCACAGTTACTATTCGAATAATGCTAATTTTTTCTGTTTTTCTCAGAAATGAAAACTGTAAGGTATTAGAAAGAAATAACTGTTGTTAGATTCATCTTTTCATTGGTTTCGCTGTGTAACACCATTTTTTAATAGAGTTCCATTTAGAAGTTCTTAATAGTTCTGCTCTGTTTACACAGCATTTCTTGGAAATTATTAACGATCACTCTGCAATCACAATTCAGCACTGAAGACACACCTACCGACAATTTCTCCGGGATACTTAAAGTCCCAGAAGGCTTTTAAAACAACTTGCTTTTATATTTCAGGAAGAAATGACAGCAGTTCATCCCCGTGTAATGAGACATAAATCCTTTTACGGTGCTTCAAGATCGAATTCTCAAGATAATGACTGTGATATTCGTAGCAAGGCATATCGACCGCCCAGATACTGGCGAAAAATAAATGGTGAATTAGAAGATCGTTGTTCTGATGAAGAACGGAATGAAGATGAAAACAATATGTGAGAATTATTTTGTTAGTCAGAAACTTAATAAAGAGCTTCATTGCTTAGGAACTCAAAATCTTTCTAATACAAACGAATTACACTTAGGTGTGAAAAAAAGCACGTAATTGACACATTAGTCTAAATAATCAAAACTGATAGCCTTAGACCTTTGGTTCCCCCCCTACTATCAAAGGCACGCTGGGTATCGCAGATACCAAGACCAGAAACATGCTAGACAACAAGATAAAAATATGAAAAAAATATATAAATGAGGAAAGGCGAGAAAGTACGAAGGAAATTCTCATCTAATACACTTTTATAGTTGTTTGCCAAAAGATCTGAACTCTTCTTCTAATGATTTCACATGTTGTACACAAGTGCAGCTCAAAATGACATTCCAATTTTGGTGAAACAAACCAATCAAAATTGCAGAGCTTCCACATAATTTCTCGCAATATGAAATTCTAGCAAAATAAAATTACTTTTCCATATAAAAATGTTACTTCTAACTGGGGTTAACAATTGAAATGAATTAAAACGAGAGACACTCTCTTATTATTACTAAATTTGAAAACGAAATAGCTTTTATATATGTGTATGTTTTTTTCTTACTAAAGACGAGGATCGGTATCAACTTACTGTTCAGTACCCTGACCAATCTGATGTGAAACCTAATCTCATTGAATTCTTTGAATGCAAAGCAATGAACAAAACTGTGAGATTTGACTGCTATTGAAATTTTCTTGTCCTGGCAGTTCAGTAACTGAAATAATAGGCGTGTTTGTTTTCTTCCTTATAATTTGTAAGTTAAATTTTACTGCACCAAAGTAGTTCCTGATTTGAATAATTCTACCAAATTGCTCTCTTTTTTTAAATACTAAATATTGTTGACCTTTTCAGAGAAATCCGTGTCACGGAGTCATCAAACGCGTGTGAGCTGTCTCCAATTGCAGCAGAGAATCGACAGCTACATGAGGTTCTACAAAAAAGTCCCTCAGAAGACTTTATTCCGCAACAGAAGACACAGAGAAGACTTTCAAGGTCTAGCCAGCATAGTAAAGGTAGAAAGCTGAATATAAACTGACATCAACTAGTCGCTGTTTTATGCCTTATATTTGATAACTTCGACGGAATCTTGTTGACAAAAGCAAATAAATATAAAATAGTATAAAAAGTTGAATTTGTTTAATGCCGTGAAAACATGAACAAAACAAGATCATTTACTTATAATATGAATCTGTAACTACAGGCTCATTTTTTACCATTTTCAAACTCTGAATTGAAGTTTTCAATTGACTAGCTTACGTTGAGAAGTGCAAGCTCCAATATATAAAATGTTGAAATTTGTCAACACAACTTTTTAAACAGTTTTACACTTACAGCTTAAAAGTAACCGCTATGTCGTGTTTCTCCTTTCTGTATTCTTCAGTTTTATTCTTGCTGTGTATTCAATTTTTCCTATTTTGTTCATTATTTTGTATTTTTTTTTCTTTATGTTATTGCTGAGGAAAGTTCTCAGAAGCTATAATTTTAAAAATTCTTCCCACTTTCTGTATTGTTGTTTTTTCTTGGTTTTCATCTCCGTTTTTTTATTGTTTTCAAGTGTATGTATTCAGTTTGTTTTTTACTTTACTGTTTTTTTCTTTGTTTTTTACTTTTTCATTTTTGATTACTTATCAACTGTTTCTTGATGTTTGGTATACAAAAATGAATCGTACTTAAATCATTTGTTTCCGTGTCCTCAACTATTTCAATATCTGATATGGGCAAGTCTGACAACCCTAATAACATCTGCTAAAGATTTAACAAGTCGTACAGCTAGTGAACTATGTAAATAAGTATTACAATCATCCTAGATTATTACATTATGCTGTATATTTTCATGTTTTTATACGTTTTATTAGTTTTCATATTTATTACTTTTCATTTACATATTTTCCACATATATTCTTTTCATTTAATTTAACAAGATAAATACAAATTAATGTGTATGAAAACAACTCTTGCTCCACCGTTTGTTGATTCAAAGCTTTAAAAATATTAATTTCTTTTAAATTATCTAAACCTGTATGTCAGTGCAGTGGCCACCTGTCACGACTACATTTGAAGCTAGTATCAGGTGCCTAGATAGCATTTTCAAAGTTTTTTCGCTAATTTCCCTGAGATTTCTGAAGAAAGAGTTATATGTCATCAGTTAAAATTAACTGATTTCGTTTATTTATCATCGGCTTATGAGCAGTGTAACTTGTATATAAATTTCATTTAATCATCTATAAGAACAAAAAAATAAACATAAAACACACAAGGGAAATGTGCTAAGCTGTATCATTTTTTGAAATTTGCTTCTACTTAATATTTAGAATTTGGGCATAGCAGAAGGCTTAGTGAAACACACTAATAAATTTATTTTCCTTTCAATAGTAACTTATATTTATTTTTACAGGGCAAGTAAAAACAATAATAGGTAAAACAATGGGAAATTAATCAAAGACGGGGAAATTTTTGTCAACCGTATATGAATATTTTGACTAAGAGAGAAAAAGGGTTTTATTAAAAAAAATTAAACACATTAACAACCAAACCCTAAGTTTATTAAACTTGTATGGGCAGACATTACCCTTTACAAAACCTCACATACACAATTACTACCATCCATCCTTAGCCCCCCCCCAAAAAAAAAGGGCAAAAAATAAATAATAATAAAATAAATAAATAAATAAAAATAAACGAAATAAATTAATTTATAAAATTTCACGACCTAATTGGATACCGAAGACACAAAATTAAAAATCATTCTTCTTTTCTATCTCCTCGTCGCCCTCCCAAAAAAAAGTGTCACATCACTCGAGAAAAAATTCGCTCAGCTAGGATTAAAACTCATATGTAGACAAACGCTGTCCTTTTAGTTTACTGCGAAATTCATTTAGCTCATCAATTGTTGAAATTGCCTGAGGTAATGGTTCCCACACCCGAGGGCCAACATATCTTATGGATAAAACGGATCGCTTTTTTAATAACCTGAGGTCGCCTAACTAGTGTTGATGCTCTAGTCGAGTAATTATGAAAATTAACACCAATTGTAAACATTTCCCTAAAAAACTCAGGTAATAACGTGTGTGTATATTTGATCATAAAAAGAGCATTATAAAAACGGAATAATCCAGAAATAAGTAATATATTTACTTGATTATATCTATGTCTAACAGGCATATTTTGATTATCTCCAGTTAAAACACGTAGGGCATTATTTTGTAAACTTCTAAGGGGACGAAGGTGAGTTAAAAACGTACTTGACCACACAAGACAACCATATAGAAAGTATGGGTGAACAAAAGAAAAATAAAGCAATCTCATAATATCTTTTGGAAAAAAGTGCTTCAGTTCCCTCATAATCCCAACATTTCTTGCAACCTTGCCACTAACACATGAAATGTGTTGTTTGAAGTTAAGGCACTCATCAACAATCACCCCTAGATACTTTGTCAAAACTTCCCGAGGCAGAATATTTTCACCGAACTGTATTTTGTCAATCTAATGTTAGTAATTGCTACTTCTCCCATACATTACAAAATGGGATTTTGCATGGTTTATCTGAAGTCTGTTAACCCTCATCCAGTTTTCAATGTTTAACATGCCAGTCTGAAGATTCTGTATAAGCATCTCCCCGGTTTTTGCAGCAACAGTTAGATGCGTGTCATCAGCAAAATAAGGCAAAATATATTTTGATGCTCCAGTATCACTACATCTTAAATCAAAAGACAGTCCATTGATAGCATTTCGCAGGTCATCAATATGTATAAAAAATAGTAGTGGCCCCAAAACAGACCCTTGAGGGACACCACATTCAACACTTTTAACTTGTGATTTGATTTCACCAGCACTGACAAACTGTTTTCGATCTTGGAGAAGATTCCAATAGACGATAAAACATACCTCGAAAACCACAATTCCTCAGCTGCACCAGAAGAGTTCCATGGTCCACTGCATCAAAGGCTTTCACAATGTCCAAAAAAACAGATTCAGCTTTCCACCCTTGGTCCAGAGCATCGTCCACAAAAAGTCTTGAGAAAAAGACGAGCTTTATCTGTCGACATTGCATTACGGAATCCAAACTGATTTTTACTAAAATACTTTTTATTCTCAAGAAAATCAACCATCCTGCTACTACTCAATTTTTCAAAAAGTCTCGATAAAACTGGCAGCAATGAAATAGGCCTATAATCATCCGGCAAATTTTCTCCACCCTTAAAAAGCGGAACCAGTCTAGCAATTTTCATAAAATCGGGAAAAACACCAAATTTTAGGCACATATTAAATAGAACACAAACCTTGTCGCATATTTCCGAGAAAACATACTTAAGCACACGCAATGAAAGGAAGTCAGTACCCGAAGCATTATTTCTCATGTTCCACAATGTTGTACGTAATTCAATAGCAGTCACTGGTTTCAGATATGCAGATACATCACTTTCCTTGGGTAAAAATCGGTGGTATGTTCCATCCTCAGAAAATTTTCTTGTGGAGTTCGATATCCGTTTACCAACAATAGAAAAATGGTCACACATATTATCTATAATCGAAGCATCAGTGTTGAAATTTTCAGGTAAAATTGAACTTTTGGAAGGGCTCAGAACAGACTGAATTACTCTCCACGTTTGCCTGGGATTACCTGCACTTTTTTTAAACTAATTTCTACAATAATTAATTCTCGCTATTCGTAACAGGTTATTGATTTCACAATTATATTTCTTATATCTCACTTTTACCTCAGGAGACATTACAGAATATTTATGTAGCAGTCTTCGATTTGATATGGCCTTCATCAGTCCTCAAGTAACCCAGGGTTTTCTAGGGGTAACATGAAAAGCCGGCTTTTTAATAACTGTACAACTTTCTTTTAGTAATTTAGTTATTTCTGAATACCACAATGAAAACTTTCATTCACTTGCAGATCACTACTTTCTAAAAAGTCAAATTGAGTGTTCTTTAATTTTTTTTCTGAATATGTTAAGAGCCTCAGCATCCATTTTCAATGCAGAAATTTGTGGTGGAAATATTTGTGGCAGCTGTATGAACACCAAACTCTCTAATAACAACAAGAACACCAAAATGATCAGAAACATCATTCAAAATAACATCAGCAAAGTCATACCTCACATTAACAAATATATTATCCAAAAGTGATTCCGAGCGCAAAGTCACTCGACTACATATATTAACTGTCGGTCTTAAACCGTAACCCAGCATAACATTTAAAAAATCTCGAACTCTCAGATTTACATATACTGAAAATAGATCAAGATTAAAGTCTCCACAAACAAAGCATGGGCGATTTGGACCTGACAACTTATCCATTTGCTGCTCCACCAAATCACTAAATTCCTGAACATTTCCAGATGGAGGTCGATAAAAAAACCACCACAAAGAAAAATGTTCCTGACTTACAAAGTTCAACCACCATTGATTCAAAAACTATCTCTTTATTCAAACGTAGATCATTCCGTATTTTCATTGTAATATTCTTCCTGTAATATAAAGCCAATCCACCATGTAATCGTGATTCCCTATTCTGCGTCACACAGTCATAACTATCAATTTCAAGTAGACTCATTGTATGGTTACGAAGCCACGTTTCATTCAATGCATGCACATCCAACTCAGAAAAATTACATAGTTCTGTTAAATAAGTAAATGAACTAGAAAGACCTTGACAATTCAAATGGAAAATGCTCAAACTTTGCAGGCCCATAGTAGATTTATTTCCAATATCAACTGGAAATTTATATTTAACCACTGGAAAGTCCTCCGTCGTTCCTTCATCATAATCCGGATTTAAAACCCCATTCCCCAGAACATCCCAACTCAACGAATTTCTCTCAAGTTTTTTCAATCTATTATTCAACTCTTTTTTTCAAGACACAAGCTTAGGAGGCAAAGGAGGAAACTCATAGAAAAATTAACTCTACTTACAACAACCACAAGTGATCTCCAGTATCCAGGAGGGCCGCAATCAATAACAAAAGAAAAAAACTGAAAAAAGAGAAAATAAATTAAAAGCAAAATTTATCATAACTAAAACACAAATAAGATACAACATAACATAAATAGCGACGAAGACCACACAGCCTTTTCATCATAAACAATAAGTAGAACAACATGGAAACCTCCATACAAGACAGTAGAACGCGTTCCACCGTCTCGTACAAACACTCCCCCTCCGCTCCACCCACTGCCCATACAACGTAAATAATTTCTTAGACCATACTGGTCTAAGACTTTCCTTTTAGGAAAAATTAAGCAAGAAAAACGGGTTTTAATTTTTATAAAGCAGTGAATACAATAAAATAAACCCTTAATTAAACAAACATACTCCGAATATTTCGGCCCCACGTCCGGGAGCCTTTCTCAACGGAAAAAAAAGAGAAAATGAAACAAAAAATGTTCTTTTTTAAAAACACTTAACATACATCAAAATAAAACATACTAAACACATAAAGAGAAAGAAAAAAAAAGAAAAAATATAAATAAATAGGAAACAAAACTCACATATTAAATAAACACTTCCATGTACTGGCGTATAAACAAAATTGAATGTCTATAATGGTTCAACTCGCCTTCTCACAGTATATAAATGGAAATCTATCAAAAAATGAAGAATATACTTATACTTAAACCAAAACAATAAAGGTAAGCTAGCCCCCGGCCCATAACCCCTAATTAAATCTCATAAGTTCATAAACCAATTTTTGAATTATAAATTGATCGGATTCGTTGGCTTGCAAGCTTAGCTGCAGTTCGTTTACTTTTCCCAGCATCTAACCCATTCTGACCTTTGTTCGCAAGGTCATGTTTCGTTTCAGAACTATTATTAAAATCAGTACTGGTTGAATATCTTACCTGCTTTTCAATTAAACTATTATAAATTGAATTGATCCTAAATTCCCCTTCATCTCTATTGATACTAATACCCCCATATATTATCTTTTTTATTTCTATAATTTCCCTGAAACTTTGTAAAAGTCCTATAGACGTATTCACTGTTTTTGTTTGATCAAATAAAATACTGTGATGAGGAAAATTATAAACATGTTCTGCAACAGCTGACTCAAACGTTTCCAGTGTTTTGTTTTGTTTTAGGGAGCAATCTATGGCACTCTTGTGTTGTTGTAGCCTATTTTCTAAAATCTGTTGTGTTCTTCCCACATAAAATTGACCACAATAGCATGGAATTTTGTATAATCCTTTTTGCATATTTCTTGGTACCTTGTTTTTCCCCTTATTTAACAAAGAGCTTATAGTTTGACCTGATTTAAATGCTGTTTTTATATTATGTTTTTTTAATTCTGTTCTTAATTTTTGTGACAATATTGGGATAAAAGGCAAAGTTTTGTAATTTGTTTCTTGATTTGACCCATCTTCTTCTAATATTTCTGGTTCCATCAATTTTTTTTCCTTTTTTCAATTATTTGAGAAATCATATTTTCCAGATAGCCCTTACCTACTAGAATATCCTTAATAAAAATTAGTTCATTGCTTATGTATTCTGGTGATGCTAATTTTAATATCTTATCAACTAAAGAAATAACCACGCCCCTTTTTACCTCGATCGGATGATTTGATGCGAAAGACAAGTAACGGTTGTTATTAGTCGGTATGCGGTAAATTGAAAACGCTAGTTCGTTATTATTTCTACGGATCAAAATATCTAGAAACGGTAACTTATTCTCTGTTTCCTTTTCAATTGCAAAAATTAATTCTCCTCCCAAATTATTTAAATGTTCCAAAAAACCTTCAATATGTGATTCCCCATAATTATTTATGTAGAGTATGTAGAAAATTTAGCTATAGAAACATATTTTTTAAAACCTAAATTTTGGAGCAGATATATGGATGATATTTTAGTTATTTGGAATTATGGGGAATCACAAATTGAAGGTTTTTTGGAACATTTAAATAATTTGGGAAGAGTTGTTTCTACGCTTAACTTTTGATAGGTAAGACTAAACTTGATGAAACTTATATATTTGAAATCAGCATTAAAATCTGATTCTTTTGATGTATCTATTGGTATCAAAATTCCGTTTTTTATAGTTTCGGTTACCATTGAGCCGGGTCGCTCCTTACTTAAAGTTCGTTACCACGAACTGTTTGATTCAACCAGGATTCCTCGTTATTTACAGGGCAAGTGGAAAGGCAAAATGGAGATAAAAATAAAAATTCTAATAGATTAATACAGACAAACTGGATGAACTCTATGAAAATATGTTGTTCTCATAATGAAAAGAGAATGTTTATGTTAATGGAAAATGAATGTTTCTGTCCAGCATTAAAAAAAAGGAAAAAAAAAAGAAAATTTGTGTTTCTGTCGTACTGAGCTGTTCCCATCATATCTTTTATTTATTTACATCTTAATTGCACTATTCTATCTTACGATAATTCTTCTCTTTATGAACCTTATTATTGAATGAGCCATATTACAAATTACAAGGATCGTAATCCACGTTTTTATAGGAACGATATTTGACTCCCTAGTTTTAATTTTCTTATCCAGGGAGCAGAGCCACTCCTGGGGTTCATGGTGCCTAGGGAAAAATTAATTACAGCGCCCCCCTCATAACTCAAATATAAGAAAAAAAAGCTGAATCAAAGTGACAAATTTGATCAAAATGGGCAACTCCCTAGCCCCCCCCTAGGGTGCCTGGGGCAGCTTCCCTAGTTTCCCCTCCCATTTGAATGGTTCTGCCTGGGAGAGCATGAAATTAGAGTTTTCTACCCATTCTCATCATTCTTTTAAGCTATAGATTGATTTTATTGCATGAAGTATTTTTTTTTTCATTTGGCTTATTGACGAAAAGTGGATAAACATGATGGCTGTTAGGCTTTGCCAGTTATTTTTTCTATAGGCCTATAGCTTATAATCTTTTTCCTCTTTAAACTTCATACGGTAAACCTTTCTTCCAGTACCTGTATCCCCGAGCGATGAAAAGCTATTGCATTTCTCAACCTCAATTCAAAGTGGGAACCATTCTCAAAATCCTACAGATTCAGACATTCCAAATTCTATAATTTTACAACAGAGTGTCGATGATCTTAGTCGGTAAGTTTTGAAACCTTAATGCCTGTCTCCATTTGATGTTTTGCGGACAAAGCGTTAGAGAAATTTGCTGAAAGGAGAAAGAAATTTCTCTTGCATAATGTAAATCAGTTTTTTTGCGTTATCATGGCTTTCTCCTTTGTCTCTAAAATGAAGGCTTTCCCTTTTCATTAAATGAAAGCAGAGTCTAAGGCTTGGTGAGCACTGAAGGATTTGCAATAATTCATTTTAGTATAGCTAAGACCAGCAAGAAAATTAATCAGTTTCCTTTGGGGGGGGGGGGGGCAACTGCCTCGTCTAGACACAAGCTCCCCTCCAGACCTCAGTTTGCCCCTCCCCCAGCTGAAATTTAGTCTCTACAAAAATCTTGTTTAAATTAAGATAAGCCTGCATAATTCAAGTATACAGAAAAACATGTCGTTTTTCTTTAGTGTATCTTTCTCTTTATAGTAATATATTACTAATTTTCACTGTCACTTTCACTTGATTTGGGAAAATTGGCTCCAACTTGCTCCAACTCTGGAAATATCAGTTTTCATAATAATCAGTTATGGGAAAATATGTCTGTTGGTCGTAAGAAGTTATGCTATAAACTTTTTTTCTACTTTCTATTTAAGTAACAGAAAAACAAAACTCGTATGTCTTGATGTATATCTTTCTTTAATTGAAGTACTTACAATTTATCAATTTACACAATGAAACTAGAGAAACTATAATGAAACTATATTTGTGGTGTTAAATATAAATATAATATTGTTTTTTATATGTCAGCGTAATACTTTTGGATAGATTCACTTCTTTCAGATTAAAAATGCAGTCTTTCTGTTGCCTTGTTTTGAAAGAAACAAGGTTATTGATCCTCTACTATAATGAGAAGAAAAACATATTGAATCTCTTTTTATTTCGCTGTTATTAATTGGGACTATAAACATTTATTATTTCTGGAAATATCTGCTTTGTTTCGTTTTCCTCTATATCCTTGCCGAAATTTTATCTGGTTTTCGTTTATCATACGTACATCAAATGTAGTCTTGGAACCATTTTACTTGTATCAAACTGTTGTAATTATTGCGTTTTTATTATTGAATAAAGAAAAAGTTATTTCAAGTAGAGGAAGCTGTATGTATCATCTTGATTTTTTTGCTATGTAGGCGGAGACTGCAAGTTAGCGGAAAACTGAAAAACTATTACTGATTTTACAAGGAGAGCTTATCTCGGATATTTTAGTGTTAGGCTTGGTGATAGTGATACAGTTTCAACAGTGCATATTGTCTGTAAAACTTGTGCAGTGCATTTATGATAGAGGACTACAGAATCTTGGGAAAACAGAATGTCTAATATATGCCACGCCCTTGGTTTGGAGAAAACCCAAAAATCACTTCAATGACTGTTATTTCTACCCAGTAAAAGTTTTTGGAATTAAGTAGAGCAACCATAACAAGCAGAATTATTCTGAAAGGTCTGCAAGACCTTCGGTATTTCACTCAAAAGAAGTGTGAATTCTAAATCTTCATCAACTACCAGAGCTCTTTGAAGATAAGCAGTCCCTCTGATCAGCCTCTTTATACTGCTTTGAGGGAATAATCATTGTGGGGACACTTCCTCAACACTTTAACCAAAATAAGGAAAGTAACCCCACTAAAATAATTAAATAGTGGAAAGAAGCTCCTGAATTACTGGCTTCCATGTTGAAGGACACACAATTGCTTGATCTAGAAACAAATGTTCCTAGCTCATCGTGCAAGAGAGAAAAATCTGCTACCTCTTTCTTCTGAAAAAGAAACTATTGTATTTTGTCATTATTTTTTGAGGACCTCTAAGAAAAATTTGTCTTCCTGAATATTTTCCAGAAGATTGACCCCTACTTATTAACAATTTAATGTAAAGTTTGAAATGAGTTCTTCTAAATAACGGAAACAAATATGATACAAAACCAATTACGTACTCACTGAAAATGAAGAACAATGTAACACCGTAGCTCTGGTTTTGGAAAAAATAAAGTATCCTTAATTTCCGTGGGCGATTTTTGTATAGATTCAAACAGGCTTAGCATCCTCCCTGATAAGAAAAGTGGCCTCACCAAAGGCCACCTTATCAAAGGCCTTATCAATTCTAAATGGTTATCCAATTAGTTTAATAAATTCTGTGATTGAAAAACGTATGAAAAAGTTATCAAATAGTGACACATTAAACACAAATAAAAGGGAAAATTCAGTTTATCTTGGGCTGCCGTTTGTAAAAGGGGTTTCAGACCACATTTCCAAATATCTGAGGAGAAATAACATTTGCACTTATTATAGACTCAGTAAAACCATCAGTTGCCAAATTTATGAAAGTAAAGACCCTATCCTGAAAGGTGAAAACTCTGGTGTTTACAGCATTTAATGCTTCTATGGTCTTTGGTAAATCGGAAGAATTAATCAACGGCTTACGGATAGACTAACTTGGCACTCTACTTAAATCGACAATACCCTTAAAAAGCGGAAAAAAAACAGAAAATTTTAACTCTGCCTTTGCAGAACATATTTATGATCACCCGGACCATGCTACCTTCATTTTATTTAACCAAGCTAGCTTAATTTCACACGACGAAAGTATTGTCCAGCACAACAGAGAAGCTGTAGAAATTTATAAATACCAACATTTAGGCATAGCTTTGAACAAGGATTCCGTTGTCGGTTTTCTCAAAAGAGATGCCGATACTTTAGTAATGCCTCAAATAAACCTTGAGCCCATTTCGCAATCACATCAAACACATCATCGACCACTTAAATCTCGAAGAGTGTCTGTAAGGAATGTTATTATTAAAATCGGAAATCAGATTACATAGTTCTTCAACTTATTTAATTGCTGTTTCGTTTTTTTAAGGTGAATGAATTTTTCTTTTATTTGTCAGTGTCAATTCTTTTGGATACTTGCTTAATGCGTGCCAATTTTCTTATTTTGTGTGCGTGTGTCTGTTGTGTGGGTCCAAAGAAACATCTTTTTCCAAATTAAATCGCTTTCTTTCTCTCTTTCTATCTTTGTTTTTCCCTCCTTTTTTGTGTTTCTTCCACCAATCTCGACATTTCAACCAGAATATATTTGTTCTTTATTTTAGGCAATTAAAAAAGCTGGAAAAACGTATGTCCGGTGATATTCAAATGATATTAATGTTGTTACAACAGCAACAGCAACAATCAGTGTTTTCCAAAGATAGTCCTGGTGAAGAAAGTGACAGAACAGTAAGTCGTTCATTGATTTCGCCTTTTGATATCTATTTGCAAAAGAAAAATTACGATTTGAAATAGACTTCCTTATTTCAAATCTTATTCAGTGAAAAGCTGCGATACTCTTCCAATAGAAATAATATCTCCTTCTCCACCAAAAAATAAAAACATTTTAAAACTCCAGTAACTTTAGTAAGATCTTTAGTCGTTGTATTTGAAGAAAATATGATTTACTAGGATTGATGAGTTATAAATATAATAGATGGCGCTACAAACTTTTCTTTCATTTTGCTTTTGGAACAATCTATTATGTGCATAATTTTGCCCAGACCGTTATCTAGATTTCAAGGTTTGACATTAGACAATAAACCAGACTATAAAAATTGAAATCAGAAGGTTTACATTATTGAATTCTAAAGCAAGATCATTATATATTTGTTTACTTTTATAAGGATTGAAAAACTCAATCTCTAACTTAAATAATGTCTATAAAGCTTCTATTGGCTAGATGGCTACTATTATTGAAGGAAAAAGCTGCCAAGCTTAATAAAACTTAAGATTTTCTATTTTCTATTTACTAAATTTTATTTATCCGAAAGATAATTTATTTTACTTCAATAAATCTATTTATATAGTTAGGCAGAAATCACAAATGGACACGTATTCCGTTGAAGAAGCCCTACGTAAGTGACAATTAAAAATATTTCTCACTACTCCTGAGAAACTCCCGTATATCGTCTTGAAACAGCCTATGTCTTTTTTTTTACTTTTTTTATATTTTCTTAAACGCTTTACAATTTAAATCCGTGTTTAAGAAAGAAAATTTCATTTATTTAGCTCTTATTACAACCACGCGTCAAGGACTTCGCTCTGTGCGTTGTTGTCTTAAACTATGTGCTCGCGTAAATCGCTATTTCGTTTGACACGCTGCTCATGGTAGGTTGTAAGACAAAATTGAAATATACCACTAAACTGAAAAAATTGAAAATTTTCATCTTTAATGTATCAGATATTTGCACAAAAAACATAGCGTTGATATCCTAATGAAATCCTTTAGCCTACAAGTTTTGTTGCTGTTGATTTAGTGGCTTTGTTTTATGGGATCCTTTCAAATTTCTTATACCCTCACCTATGTAAATATTACAAAATATGTGTCAAACAGAAAAATAAGTTAAATAAAAATTACAAATGAATATAATGTGTTTCAAACGACCATAGAAAGGCTTGGATCATGACATGAGAGAAAATGCGTAAGGAGCTTGCCAAAATAGGTGCTGCAACTATCAATTATGGATTTATCAGTTATGGAAACATTTATGGGTTTTCAATGGTTTTTATTTTTAGGTACCCGGTACTGACTACCTTCAAACCTGTTCATCTTCTAGTCTAACTCCTTTACTGCCTCAGAAGTCGAAATCTTCTCTTAAAATTTCAGAAAGCTTAATTGCTATCCCAACCGCCAGCTCTGTAAGTATAAGTCATGTATATCAACTTTACAAAGTCATTGCATAGTAAGTGCGAAGAAAAGTATGTGAACAATTATAGTTTACATTTATTAGATTTGATAGAAAGATGCTGACAACTGTGTATTTTGAATTAAGGCACCACTCAAATAGATATGTAGCAGCTCTGAAGGTGTTGGACGATGATAGTCGGTACAGTGGGTTCAAATTGCTTAGAAGAGCAGGAAAACTTAACGAAACTACAATCTTGTACATTGTCTATCTACTTCACAACTACGGTAGCTTTATGTAATTCATTCATTAATTCTTTTTATTTATAATCCATCATATATAAAAAATTGAACATGCCCAGAAACAGAAATGAGCAATTGTGGGAAGACTCCTGGCATAAATTAGAAAAATGTCTAACACGCTTCTCACTAACTGCAGCTGGGTTCACCAATCGATACTTGCTCTACAAGAAGGTGTTTCTTGTTCATAATCGAAATTTCATCAAATACTTTGCAAATTTAAAATAGAGGTGGTGAACTTACTTCCTCTTACCACAATAAAAGAGCAGTAGAAAAAGTCCTCATAGTTAAGCGGTAGAAAAACTCTCTTATCAGTGTCAAAATTCAAGCCGATATGCTCATTTTCTTCTTCAAGACATTCAAAAGTCGAAGAGCATCCTTGCAAATGAAGCAGAGTAAATCATCCACAAACATAACTAGTGAGAGATCCACTCTTTTAAAGTAAATTTACAGTTTATCTGATACTGAGCACCAAACTAAATTAGTGAACAAAACTGGGGAAGTCAAAGCTCGGCGCACAAGTAATCATATCGTAGACAAATAGTTATCACGACATCGACACCATTTGTATGAGCCTCAAGCAAAACCTGCGCAAAAAAACACTAGTAAAAAGCTCTTGCGACACCACATGCGCATCAAATCAAAACTCCTCTTGGTTTTCAGTGTCCTTTTTAACCTTTATGAGAAATTAGAGAGTGTGCTCTCTACTTAAGCCTCGTTAATACCTGAATTGGCGATTAGGGAAGCAAAGATTTTCTTCAAAGACTCTTGTCACAAATGGCGCGAAGAGCTCAACGGTAGTACACAAGACAGTAATGGACGATGAGAAGTGCACATGGAAGCGTCTTATCAATCTTTGTTAAGGACGGGAGTCTATAATACACTAATAAAGTTATTCCTAACTTTCTAGTGGTTGTAGGGAGTAAATTTAGTGATTTTGTACCTTTGTAACTCAAATTTACATTTAGTTTACCTCTACAACTTGTTACGTTTTTAAGACAAATTTTATGAAAAATGTCCTCTATAACTCAAAATATACATACGTTCGGCTATACGTAACTCAAAGAAAAATCGTAGTCCCGTAAATTTCGAATTAGCCTACATTATAGACCTACACAGAATTGTACAGTGACCGCACCGTGAACAAGGAACGTCTGAAACAGTGGAGCTGGATGTTTCTTGATTAAAGGACCTTCTAGTTGTAGGTGCCTTGTTGAAATAGAATCAGCATCAAAAGAAGATAATTTATTCTTCAATTTTGCACTAAAAGTGTGGAAGACACTTGGTGACACAAACAGGTAAGATTTAGCCTTATTTAAAAGAGCAGGCTCTAGCTGTTTTTCAAAAATCTCCTCTGTGCTTTTGTCCTGTGCACTAAACTATTCAATACGTCTCAGGTAATGGTGCTGAGTTCTTAGCCTGATAAAATACAACTCGTGAAGTGGATCTTTGGCCTATAGTTTTAAGCTATATAAGGAATTGATATGTCGGGGACTAAAGACAGAAGCCACATTCCCAAATCTATGATTTTAAAAAGATAATTAAGTATTCAGCCAAAGAGACACGAAACTTTATCAGGCTTTAAACAAAAAGGTCTTCTGGGATCCTTTCAAAGCCTTCCCAGTAACAACGCTGGTTTACAGGAGAAACATGAGTGAAAGAAACAAAGTTTGAGAAATTTTTAGTATTCTAGATGGGGACTCGGAGACTTCTTTAATAATTCACAAGTCTAATTTACTAAAACCGAAGTAAAGCAAAAAGGCAAAAAATTACTTCAAACTGCATATTGAAACCTATTTTTTTCTATCACCTGCTTAAAAATTATCACCTGTTTTTCTCATCCAGTAGACCTGCTGACAAGCTCCTATAAGCTTAAAATTAAATTTCAATATATATAATATGTGTAGAAAACTTCCAGAGGATAGAATGAATGCATTTCAAAGGATTTCATATAGAAAATTTGCATATGTCCATGAAAACTTGAACTCCAAAATATCGTATAGCAGGTAGTCCATATTTGTGTCATTTAATTTTTGTATTCTATTAAAGATACTTTTCTATTACTATTAAAGTTACTATTAAAGTTTGATCATCCACCCTGCATCCTATTATGTACTTGCTTTTTCTCTTCTTCTTTTGACGAAAATCTACTATTATAGTCCGACCCATCTCCCAGGCGATTCAGCTTGCACGGAAGATTAACTCAGAGTCACCCTCCCCTTCACGTCCCTCCTGTAAGAGTTGAACTTGAAGATACATCACTACCAAATAGAAAGTGGAACAAGAACTATGATTTAAATCGGTAAGAAACAGTATACATTTCTGAAGCGGAAACTGGTTGTTAATTCAGAACAGCAATATTCCTTAATTGACAAAAATATTCCTTAAGATAGCTGACAAAATCATTCCTTTAAAATTGAAGTGTTCATTAATATTTAGCATTGAACAATTTAAAGCAAATGTAGCATAGTTTCATGTTCAAAGCTTATGATTAAATCATGTTTGTTTTACAAAAGTGAAGAAAGTTGCAAAAATATCCGTATGTTTGAATCTTTAGTAACTCTTTAGTAGGAAAGTTGATAGATGCTCAGTTTAACAATACGGTGCCCAGGGTTTGAATCCAATTGATGCAAGTTTGGATAACAGGCTTGCTACCTGTACCTATAAGAAGACCTAACAAGTGAAACGTCAATTCGACGCTCTATGCGCCGTCAAGGAAATGGGATATTTATGCTTTTTCTTATGTTTAACTTATTAGCGCTTGAAATTTGGAGGAAAGTAACTCCATTTGCCAAAAAAAGAAACAAATTTCTGTTGTATTCTATGGTAATATTTTTTGAGTTTGTACATCTATAGGATAGTTTTATAGTTTTATTATATAGTTTTATTTTAAAACTAGGAGAGTGCTACTGTTTTGTTTCCGTTGAAAAATCTTTGTTATTTAAAAGAGAGAAGCCATACGAATTAAAATTCTAGAATTTTATTTCTTGTTTAATCCTAGAATTTTATTTCTTATCTATAAGGCATAAATAAGGGTACTTGCCAGGTAGTACTTTCCAGCCCCCCAATATTTTTTTGGGAAGGTCATGACCCTCCCCTTCCTCTCACACTTTCCACCTCTGTTCCGGAAGGCATGCGAATCTGTTATTTTATGCTATATAGAAATATATTTTTGTCATGGGAGGAGCACTATTGCCCCCCCCCTAGCAACAATAAAAAAGACATAGACCAAAAGTGTCTCGGGAATCAAGAGGGATGAGACATCGGTTTCTACTACCTATACCCCTCACTTCCTCAAAACTTATTCTATATTATCTGAAGGCTCAATGAGACTTATGAAATTTGGGCATTGAAATGCCCTCTTTTAGCCATCCGGCACTACCTGCCTACACAATACTCAGCACCCTTCCTTCATGATACCTGATGTGCACTCACACACCCCTATATATATCTCTATGAAATATTACTTTAATGGTTTTAGTTAAATTAAGCTTTAGAATAAGTGTCAGAAACGTTTTTCTGGAATAAGAAGGAAAGTGTCACCCTGCATTAACCTTATTCGGGCTTTTTCTAAATGAGGGAAGATGAGAGATTAATTCCTATTCCCCCTCCCCTATACCCCTTCTATATTTATCTGAAGGCTTACGGAGAGTTAGGTAATTCGAGCGTTGAAATGCGCTTCGTTAGGTATCTGCCTCCCGTTCCCACTTACACAATGAAACACAACCCTTCCTTCATATTAGCTAATGCAAAAGTGTACATTACTATAAATAACTTCATGAAAAATCATGAAGCTCAACATTCAGTTTTTTTATTCTTTAAAATCGGTTAAATTGATATTTTAAATCGCATTGATTTAAATCAATCCCACATTCTTCAATCGGTAGTAACTTGGTCCTATTTAGGGCAAAATCACAGTTTGGTGATACAAAATGGCAGAAAACGCCACTTTCATGTGGCAAAGCCTTTTTGGCCACTTGAAAAGGTCACTGTAACTTTTAATTCTCGTTCAAATGAGCCCTCTCTCAACATTCTAGGACCACTGGCTGGTTACTATCACCCCCTTTGGGAAAACAAAGAAAGAAGAAGAGAAAACGAATAAACACACATTCGTGATGTTTTCTTCTGAAAAAAATTGTAAAATGTTTTATCTTTGTAGATAGAAGCTTGAAACTTCTACAGTAGGGTTCTCTCATATGCTGAGTCAATGGTGTGGTTTTTATCAAGATTGCTTGCCTTTTTATGAGTGTTTTTCACCTTTTTTGAAAATCAGACTAATTTTTTCAGGCTCGTAATTTTTGATTGGTTACATTGAACATAATGAATCTTTTATATTTGGAATCAGCATAGAAAACCAATTTTTTTAATGTGTTGATTGTTATCAATATTCTGTTTTGGGGGTTTTGCTCACTATTGGCCCGAGTCACTTTATACTTACAGTTTGTTACCGCGAACTATTTGATTAATGCTCGTATTTGTCTTAAGAAGCCTTGCAACAAATACTGAAATATTTCAGACTTCACATATAAGACTGCAAAAAAAGATAAATATTTTTAGCTGCCGTTGCAGCTAGTTAAAATCTTTCAAAGATTAAAGATACTTTAATTCCTAAGTGAGGGAATAGATACAAGACATTTTCACTCCAAAAGACCCCGTGTCCTATGAACAATTTAAGAAAACACAAGAAAATGAGTCGTCCTTAATGCAGAAAGAATGTAAGTAAAAGTTCACGAAACAAAAAAAAGATAAATTTTTTGAAAAAAAAAAATTAGAAGAAGCACCTTCTCAGTAAAAAGTCGGGTGAATAATAAACCTCAATCCTATACCAAACTTTCATTTTAGAATTTTCTTCTGTAAAAGGTTGTTTCAAAAGTTAATCTTTTTCTAGATTCTGAAGCATCAGTAGTTTCACCAGGCTGTAAAATATAATCGTGTGTAAAAGACCGAAATTCAGAATTAATATGGGCATTGTAAATGATGCTAAGTTAGGTGTCTGCTGTATCTCTTTTAAGGCAACTTTCTGGTGTATGTACTTTCTACTATCGACTGCGTTGCTGACAACTTAGTGAGACTTTCAAGGGAGGCAATTATGGAGATGTTATCAAACAGAACGCAGTGGTCTGAATTATCATAAACGTTGTTGTCTAAGGCATGCTCAAAATTCTCTAGCCTTTGGTGCAACTTCATGGCTTAACCGATTGAAGGTTTACATAAGAAAAGCTTTGCCCTAATTGCTGGTGGGTACTAACTACCAATATGGAAAAAACCGCAAGAACAAGAAGTTCAGTAAACACAGCCACCTGCAATGGGGCTGGTTTTATCCTAACCGCAGTTGACTAAACTCAACAACATCCTCGCTTATTGCAATGCTGAGTCTCATAACTTATCTTTTTCTATTTTCGTTTGCATTGTTTAGCAGCGTGCCCTCTCAAGCTTAGCTTTTGGTTTGTTTAGCCTCTCAAGCTTAGCCTACCAAAATAATCATTAATTAGTAGGAACTAGAATTATCTAATGATCGAATTTGTCATAAAACAAAAGAAAACAACAAATTTCAAAGTAATTTTCATTGCTGCTTTGAATAAGTACTTGTATATTGCCATTTTACAGGCATGAAAACTTAGATTTAAATTTTGAGTCATTTAGAAAAGGTTGTTCAAATTCTGAGTCATTTAGGAAAAGTTCTTGTTTCTTTTGTGTAGATCAAGCTTTTCAAACTTGACTGGCGCAACAATTGCAATAAATAATATTAATTATTTGTGCATACAAGTTTTCTTAACCATGCAGAAAATTTCATTAATAAATAGTAATTTTCAAAAGTTTGCATGCCCTTCAGTATAATTCATTTACGAAAAATCACGCCAGAAAAGCTGGTTTTAATTTCAATAAAGCAGTGAACAAAAAATAAAAACAAATCAACACTTTAATAAAAAAATTCCAAATATTTCAGCCTCACGTCCGGGAGCCTTTCTCAGAAAAAAAAAACGAAAAAAAAGACAAAAAAGTTTAAGTAGGAGAGAGAAAAAACAGTTGTTTTTAAAAATAACACACACTAAAAAGACAACAACTAAACACACGAAAAGAAAAAAAAATAAGTAAGAAAAGCTGATATTATAAACAAACTTCCTGCACTGATGTTACTACATAAGAATAAAACCAACGCGAATGTCTATAGTGAAAACAATGGGTCACTATCCTCTCAACATTCAGTGGATAAAAACCCATTTCACTGTTTTCGCTATATACATTTGCGTTGGTTTTATTCTTATGTAGTAACATCAGTGCTGGAAGTTTGTTTATAATGTCAGTTGTTCTTACTTATTTATTTTTTTTCTTTTCGTGTGTTTACTTGTCGTTCTTTGTGTGTGTTTTTTTTGTGATATTTTTAAAAACTTAAAAGTTTTTTTTTTAAACTTAAAAACTTTTCTTTTACTTAAGCTTTTTTTTTGGACTTTTCGTTTTTTTTCCGCTGAGAAAGGCTCTCAGACGCGGGGCCGAAATATTCGGATTTTTTAAATTAAAGAGTTGTTTTGTTTTTATTTTTTGTTCACTGCTTTGTTGAAATTAAAAGCAGTTTCTCGTTTAATTTTTCGTAAATGGAAAAGCAGTGTGGTCTAAGAAATTATTTATAATTCATTTACGATCAGTAAACTCTTAAATTGATAAATTTATTCAACTTTTATTTTCAACTTCCTTTTGTGTAGCCAATTTTACTATATTTTAGGGATGAAAGATTAGAAAAACCCCAAAGAAGATATTTAAGCAGCGCAATAAGTCTTGGGGGATCAAGAAGCAGATTAACTCATCAACCAAAAGCCGTGTTTTCTAGTCACGAGTTCTTAAGAAATGCAGAAGAATCTTCTTTGGAACATTCACATCCAGAACAAGGGGCTCCACGATTCCATACTGTTGAAATATTGGAAGTAAGAATTTATTTTGGGTATTTTGTTCTTTCTCATTTTCTATCTTGTTCATTATTTCTAAGCGCAACTTTTCTTCACAAAAATTTGAATAGCTTCACGAATTGCATTACGAAAATTAAATAAAAAGTGTTTTCAAAAGACACTAAAAAGTGAGGTTAACATTACGGTAATTAATTGTATTCATAAGGGGAGCTTCCGCCTCCCTCTCAATCCTCTCCTCTTTACCCTAAAGTGGGACTTTTCAAAATATGAATTAAAAAAATGTTTTATTTACAGCCTTCCTATATGAGGTAGATGGGTCCGAAATGCAAAATATACATTTTCATTTCGTAGTTTTCAAATTCTACAATGGTTCTTTGGATGAATTTTGCTTTTTGAGGATGCCCCTCTCCTCTATAGCCTCATTTGTGGGGTTACGCGCATAACTGTGATCACCTATTTTATAATCAAAAGAAATTCATTATAGGAGAGCTGTCACACCTATAGCGCCCATAATTACTCGCTTATTCCAGATATTTTTTTCCAAATAATAAAAAAGCATATACTAAGCAGTCTATAGGAAGCAAATTGCTCAGTATGATGATTCTTTGACTTAGAGATTCTGTAAATAAATTTTAAAAGAAGAACAGTATGGGCTTAGGAAGGGAGAGGATGCGTTGATCAAATTTTTAATCTTAGATTAATTATTGAGAAGTGCCTGAGTCATCAGAACAGAACCCATATACCTTAGCCTTATGGCTTGTCAAGAAGCCTTTAGATCAGCCGACAGAAGAGCTTCAGCAATCCTTCTACGGGATACCAGATAAATACTTGAAAGTGACTAGTGACTAGTTTTTATGTACGAAAATAACATTGCTGCTGTTAAGGTAGGTTATCAGATATTTTCGTATGGAAATTAAGCAGTGCCGAGATCTAGCCCCATTTATCCCCAGCAAAATGAGCAAATTTTAGATCTTCTCCGAGTTCAGGGTGCAAGAATAGGCTTAGAAATTAATGTTAAGAATACTAAGTCGTCAAAACTAGGACTAAGTGGAGGTGAAGAGGTTATGTTGGGTAACAAGAAGATCAGTCAAGTGGATAGTTTTACTTACCTAGATAGTGGTGCTAGCAAAGATGATGGACGCAGTGAAGATGTTAAAAGCAGAATTGTTTCCGGTTCCGGGTTGATATTTTCATAGTTGGAAAAAGTTTGAAAGAGTAGTAAGATTTGAAAGAGTAGCGAAAACTAAAACTACTACTAACTACTAACAACTCACCGCAGCCCAAGCCGCCTGAGGCCAACACAGCTACGCACGCTCCTCCTCCACCCCAATCTATTCAAAGCCTCCCTTTTTAAACCCGCCCACGAGTTCCCATTTCCTTTAAATCTTTCTTTATGACGTCCTCCCACCCCAGACGGGGACGACCTGCTTTCCGTTTAGCCCTAGATGGTTGGCCGAAAAGAACAATCTTCGGCAATCTGTCATCCTTCATCCGCACAACGTGCCCTAGCCACTTCAACCTTTCTTTCATTATAGCCCTAGAGAGCGGTACTGAACCACATTTTTCGTATAGCCTATTGTTTGAAATACGGTCAGTCAGACGGGTACCCAGAACAATCCTTAAGCAATTTCTGTGGAAAACATCTAGAAAATCTTCATCCGCTTTTCGGAGTGTCCATGCTTCAGAGCCATATTTGACCACTGTCATCACTGTAGCTTCTAATATTCTAATCTTGGTTTGCAGACTTATCTTCCTATTCTTCCAGACTTTTTTTAACTGTGAAAAAACACCCTGAGCCTTGGCTATTCTATATTTAACATCTTGACTGCTCCCACCATCTTTACTAATAATACTACCAAGGTAAGTGAAGCTGCCCATCTGATCAATCTTTTCATTACCCAACGTCACCTTTTCATCTTCACTTACTCCTAGCCTTAGTGACTTAGTCTTCCTAACATTAATTTTCAAACCAATTCTAGCACCCTGAACTCGCAAAACCTCTAAAACTTCATTCATTTTGCTCACACTTTTATCTAGGATGCTTAAATCATCAGCATAATCCAAGTCTAGGAGACCTTTTCCTCCCCATTTGATTCCGTGGTGTCCTATTGCTTTTCCTGTGCTCCTTAAAACAAAGTCCATCAAAATAATCCATACAAAGGGGGATAGAACACAACCCTGCTCAACTCCTGATTTAATACAAAACCAGCTGCTAACCTCATTTCCTACCTTAACCGCAGCAGTGTTATTCTCATACATATCACTAATCAATTTAATGTATTTGTCTGGTATACCATAAAAGGATAAAACCTTTACTAAAGCTCTTCTATCAACAGAATCGAACGCTTGCTCATAATCTATAAAACTGAGGACCAAAGCTGTTTGAAAACTCAGGCACTTCTAAATTATTAGCCTAAGAGCGAAAATTTGGTCGACACATCCTTTACCTTTTCTAAAACCGCACTGCTCTTCTCTTAAAACTTTGTCTACGGCATCTCTCAGTCTAAAATGTATCATATTACTAAGTAATTTACTACCTACAGAGACCAGACTAATGCCTCGATAATTACCACACTCACTTTTATCACCTTTCTTATAAAGTGGCTTAATTAAGGTTTTCCTAAAATCGTTAGGTACTTCCCCTTTTTCAAAAATCATATTCATAATCTTCAGTAGCTTATTTCTAACCTCAGAGCCACCATATTTAAGAAACTCATTTACCACCCTATCAGTACCTGGAGCCTTAATATTCTTTAATTATTTTAGTACTGTTGCTAATTCCTCCTCACAAAACAAATCTTCCTTCACATCCAAGGTATCACAAACTTTTTCATTTTCCTCTATATTTTTTCCTGCAACTCTATCTCGGTTAAGCAAATTCTCAAAATGTTCGGCCCATCTCTCTTTAGTTTTTTCCTTATCGCTAATTGCCACCCCATTCCTATCTTTAACTGGGCCAAGTCCGGATTGATTACTCCCTCTGAATTTGTTAACGTGCCAGTACAATATTTTACTATTATGCCGTCTAGCTGCATCTTCCAGATCCTCGGCAATTTTATCCATGGCCTCCACTTCACACCTCCTTAGTTCATATTTTAATGCTTTCACCACTTTCTTTACATTTCTGTTGTTTTCATACGATCTATCACTCAGATAATTCTTGTATAAGTCCTTTCTCCTTTCTATTAAAACATAAAGCTTTTTCACTAATATTCTTAGCTGCAGTTCTAGCTTTCTTCCCTAATAGACCTTCAGCAACTTCACAAATTATTTTCTAAAATTATTCCAACCATCTTCCACATTATCAAATTTTAAACTCTCAAGTTTAGTATTCAACTGTTCCTGGAAAGTTTCTCTCAAATTCTCATCCTGGAGTCTACCAACATCATAACTTCCCGGGAGGTTGTTACCCTTCCGATATTTCAGCTTTAAATTAACCCTTGACACTGCTAGATGGTGATCTTTACTTTTAATATCAATAACAGCACTCCTATATACCCTAGTATCTTGTATTGATCCTGCCAGTCTTCGGTTTACTATAATATAATCAATAAGGCTTGCTGTCTTACCATCACGTGAATGCCATGTTAACGTATAAGCCATTTTATGACCAAACACCGTATTGGTTATAACTAGATTGTTATACCTACAAAATTCCAAAAGTCTGTATCCATTACTGTTTTCTTTTCCTACACCAAATTTTCCTAGGCTGGGATACCATCTATCCCTATTTCTACCAACCTGGGTGTTATAATATCTCAGCAATAACGTCATATTTCTACCTGAGACCCTGTCTATTTGCTCCTGTAACTGTAAGTAAAATTCATCTGAGTGACTAGTATCTCCGTTAGTCGGTTCTATAGGGGCGTATACTACTATAACTGATACCCTGAACTTTCTAGTCATAAAATGAGCAATTAGTATTCTATTATTAATACCTTCCCAGCCTAAACAAGAATTAGCAGCTTCCTTATTTATCCTGAGCCCTACTCCCTGTCTATGTACCCCATCCTTCCTGCCTGAGTAAACAAATTCTATATCACCTAATTTCATGCTTCCTACCCCTGGGATGTGAGTTTCTAAAATTCCTAATAAATCCAGTTCAAATCGTCTGAATTCGTCAGTCAAAATGTCGATACGATAGTCATTTTTTAATGTCGTAACATTCCAAGTTCCAATTTTCATGTTCTTTAAATCATTGAAATTATTTTCGCCTCAGGAAAAGCAATGATCCCAGATACCAGTGCAGGACGGGGATCACATATATTCTCAAGTCTTCACCGAAGTGCTTAAGCCGGCTTAGAACCGGACAGCAAGAAGTCCCTGGGACCTCTATAAATGGAGGCTATGTGCAATCCTGGGCCCATCTTGGTGACAACATGGTTTTCAGCACTTGGCGATGCTCTTCTATCAACAAGAGTCGAAATCCTGCACAGACAGTCTCAAGCCTGTTACCCCCGACTCATTATATATTCATGCCTACAAATATTATGCTACTACGGGGAGGCAACCCATAATAGATAAACTAGCTAGGAAGAGGTTTTTCAGCCCAAAGATGCCCATCAAAACATACCAAGCCCAGAAAAATTGTCCATAAGTCAGAATCCCGTGCGAATGCTGTGTCGTTTACTAGGCTATAATTTCCTTGAGGGGCGCCACTCCTCAAGTGAGAATAGAGTTGACCGCAAGGTCCCCAGTCTTGCAGGTACCCCGAAAAGGTCGAGGCAGCCCTTTGCAGAGGCCGTTGTCCATAGATCTGGATCTTACGCCCTGCCGCAGTTGTCCTCCTATCGAAGACCCTCCCGCGATGGTGTTCTGCATCACCATGCAATTTAACCCATTCCTGAGAGAAGGTTTGCAACTCATGGTACTTGTGGAAAAACCAGTGGGCCCTTTTGAGTGTACATTTGAGGGGCCTTCTTCCTGCTCCGCCTGTATTTATGACCCCGGGTGAGGGTGCCCCAGTTTCTATTATGGACCCCCAGGGACAAGGTCCCTCCTTGGTCCGTGCCTCCTATGAAGATACCCCACATATCTGTAGATATGTAGAAAAATAAAATATTGGAAGCAATAGTGAAAACAGTGGTTAGGTATGGTTCTGAAACGTGAATGATTCAAAAAACAGAGGAGGATTTATAAGATGATTATCAGAGAAATTGTCTAAGGATTGTTTCGGATATCTGTCTGACTGACCGTATTTCAAACAGCAAGCTGTGCTAAAAATTTATAGTTCTATCCCACTTTCTAGGAATGTAACGAGAGAGGTGGTTGAGATGGCTAGGACACGTTCTGCGGAAGAAAGATGATGGATTGCCAAAGATCCTCCTTTACGGCCAACTATCTAGGGCTAAACTGATAGCAGGTTTCCCCCGGATTTGGCTGGGAGGAGTTCGTAAGGAAGGATTTAAGGGTTTGGAACTTTTTTGTAGAGTTTGAAGAAGGAGGCCTTTAATAGACTGGTACGGTGCAGGAGCGTGTGTAGCTGTTTTGGCCTGAAGTGAATTGGTGCTGCAGTGAGTTGTTTTCGGTTGTAGTAGTACTAAGTGAAAAATAACTAGGTAAATCCCCCCTCGGGGTTAGGACCTCTCTTGGAATGCTAAGGAATTTAGACTTAAAATGTTACTTTTTTGGGTTAGATAGTACCTGTACTCATAAATTCTTAAATCCACCTCTCGAGAGCTATTATCCGAAAGATAAAATAGGTTTGATCGCGTTGAAAATCCAACTCCCAAATGCTTTTTTTGGTTTATTTGAAAGGATATTGAAAGCCAGAGGGCTTTTTCTTAGTAACAAGGGTGTTCACACTGCAGCCAAGTGACACTTTGAGTCGGTTTTTGGTGCAAAACAGTAATTTTGGCCCGGAGAGGATCGAAGTACAATCAAAATAAAACTACGAGATACAACTATAGAAATTTGTTTAGAGCTATGAAAATACTAGAGTGCCATCAAGTTTCAGACTCCACACTGTCCAACGGCAGTGTACTTTCTCCTGAAAGCAGAAAGCACGTTCAATTTGAATAATTATTTTGGCTGCTAATACAGTAATACTTACGGTTATATAGCATCGTATGATTAAGGCATAATTCTTAAACAGTTGTAGGAAATGATATAGAATATAAATTATATTATAAAGATACTACACATTGATTGTTGGGGTTCCACCCCTGTTTCTTTTCCTTTCAGATAAATGGCGTGTTTTCGTCCTAATTACATTTGCTTAGATTTGCCTATAGTATAATTTGCAAGGACAATTTAAAAGTCTCGTTGCTAAGCTATAGTTGTGTTGCAATAAGTAAGCTTTAAAGTAGATTCTATTTTTGTACTACCTGGTTTGAGTCATTGAATAGTAGGGCTGGGAAGGTAGAATTGGTTTCAACAGGGATTGAGATGATTGGCTGGGTCAAGCGAAGGTCCACCCCTGTGAACAGTTGTGTACAAAATATTATTTTGATTTAGTCTGCGTTTAGACCCCATTCGGGGAGATATATTTTTGTGGTATTATTGTAACCGTTTGGAAGAATACAAGTAAGGTATTTTCTACAAACTGGGTACTAGTTTCCGTAACCCAAGCTGGGTAGGAATCGAGTTCCGAGATACCGTCATTATTTATTGACAGGGGGACTTGTTACCGCCAAGGAGAGAGTTAGAGATTTTCTAGCAATAACCCAAGGCGGGTACATTTGGCTTTAGAAAGTGGCCATTTGACTACTCGATCGCGTTATCATACCCTGGGACAGGGTATGCTGTAAATAGGGTATTACCAAACCCGATATTTGCAGAAACGGTGTAGTAAACGCGGCGTCACATTATAATTTGGGGCCGGGGCTTTCCCCTCCGATAAGTGGTGACACCCGTATATTACCACGCCAGTGGCGTTGTGGACTACCGGTATAACACTGGTGGCTAAATACCACAAACATTGGTGGCAACCAGAAAAGATCCTATCAGTAAACCTGATTGTAAAAGAATTCCGCATTTTCGAAGAGACTATTTGAGTTAGCCTACATAGTGATAGTAGCCTATTGTGGTTACATATAGGCTAAAGAGAAAAAAAAATTACGGAATCAATTAGTAGAATTATGAAGATCTATTATGGGCAGTGCCTTGTTAGATCACAATTGAAAAATTTACGAATCAATATATCGCGCAACTAATTAGTGTGCAAAAATATAAGGCTAATTGACACGCAGCAATTTTTTGCGAGAGACCGGAAGTTACATGGGTAAAAGAATTTTCATTTAGACTGAAAAGGTAATTTGAAGTTAACAGAATTTTGAAATTATGTCGGACAGAGATGAGATTAACTGAAGACCGAGAAGGGCAAGTGAAGCCAATAGAAAAAGTAAGAAAATAGAAAGAAAGGCTAATATGGAGGCCATTGAGAGAGAGCACAGAGAATATAAGAAAAAAAATGCAGGCTGAGAAAGATGAAATTAGAAAGAATAGAAAAGAGGACGAAAGGGCAAGAGTAGCCTATAAATAAAGAGACAATGGAAAAAAGAAACGTAAAAATGAAGTAGAAAGAGCAGAAAAGGCCCAGTTGGAGGCTTTTGAGAGAGATCAACCGAAAAATTTCTGGTTTCCGGATGTATGGAGACCAACTAACCTTGAAAAGGCTAGCTCTAGATTAAATAGTCGTTCTAAGATATTTAGAAACGAAAACTTTCTAAAAAGAATCTTGTCTAAAGACATTAATCATAGCAATACGGAGTTTTGCTTAAGAGTAGCAGAATTCAACGGAGCTAGCAAGGCGGAAGATATTGCTTTAAAAATCCTTACGGAGGCCGATAAAAAGCACTTACAAATATATGAAGAAATTGTTAAGGAAAACGAAAAAGAACGGTCGGCAATGGTTGAAATAATTCAGATTCATATTGATATTTTAAGAGAAGGGATGGAGGATAAAAAGATTGTTCTTAAACGTCAACAGATTATTGAGGATCTATATAAGGAATCGGATAGGTTTTTTTACGAGGCGTACATTGCTTACGAGGCGTACAAAACAGCACTTAGAGAAAATTTTCAACCCTACGAAGAGTTAAATAAGAGGGTTGACAAATTTCATATGGAAATTATTGGCTGGGTTCTTCTATTAATTAAGAAAAATTCTAGACCGCGAAAAGTATACACCTCTACTTTACATAAAATAGTAGAAGAGAAAATAGAGGAGGAAAGACAAGAACGTATAGAGGTTTAAAGAAAAGCCAGAGAGCAAGAAGAGCAGGAAGCTAGGAAACAAACAGAGAAAGATAAAAGAGAAAGAAAGGAAGATAGACAGGCCCGTATGGAGGCCAATACAAAATATTACCAGGATATTGCAAAAACAGTTGACAGACTAATGAAAACTCGTTGGGGAAATTCGAAAAGTGACGTTTTATCACAAGTTACTTATAGGCCGTCGGATAGCCATAATAATTTGTCTAACGATCAATTGCGAGAAAATGAAAATTACCAAACGTTAAACACTTTTACGAGAAAATCTACAACTTCGTTGACTAGCGGGGGAGGTGGACCGGCCCATAAAACAAATTGGGAGGCTGTGCCACCCTGTCGGAAAAGCGAAATACTTGATACGCGTGTTCGAAATATTGATAATCCACAGAAATGGGATACAGAAGTAAAAAGACAACATAATGTTGAAAATAAGACGCCCGAAAATGATTTTTTCAGAAAAATTTGCAGAAAATAGAAAACTTGAGAGCACTTATAATGAATACAAGACACCGAAAAAAATTTCCAAAATGAAACACTGATTGTACCAGAGAAAAAGGAGACGAAATTTATTGTACGCGCTTTTTCTCGAAAAGTTCGGGAAATTTTAATACAATATGAAAAACCAAATGTCGGAATTCAGTTCTCATTTGATGACGAAATATTTGTTTTTGCGGTAAGAATAAAGAAGACTAAAAGAGAGAGAAAAGATATTAAACGGAGATACAGTGAAGAAATGCGGTCAAAGATGGACACTGGAGTCCAATTCAGATTTCTTTCCGATTTATTTAATGCTACTACAAAAGAAAAGAAAACTAAGAGAGAGAAAAGAGATAGGGAGAAAAATAAAATGTCGGATGGGCTGTGCCTTGATAACATAAATAAGGAAAAAGGGGTCAGTGGCGAAAAAGAGGTCAAAGACCCAAGGGGAATAAAACAAGATGGTTACAAAATAGAGATGAATGACCTACAACGGGTTGGGGGAAAGTTGGGAGATATTGAATGTCGAGTCGGATTGGAAAAACTTGGAAAGGAATTTGAGATTAGTATTATCAATTCAAAAGATATGTCGATCCTTTATGAGGGGGAGGAATCCCTTGGGGAAGATCCCCTGTGGGAAGTCGCGAAAGATAGCCCTTTTCCTCAATGCACAACTGGCGGACAAGTTGTGATCCCTTTACCGAGATTTTGCCTCTCTGATCTGGAGTCCTTAGGGGATACTCTCTCCCAGTCACTTGATACTTCATTCAAACCTTTGTCCAGTAACCCTATTCATAGCTGTTATTCTTCCTGGGAATCAACTATTATTTCCGGAAAACCATATTCAGTATCGGAGTTTCATCTTCAATTAGCATCCATGCATATTCTTCATTTAATTATCCCAGGGGAGGAAACCCAGAAAAAAGGCGATTCATGGTTCGCTCAAAATTTTACTTCATTTCCAGTACCCTTATCGTTTTCACAGGCCTTTGCATTTTCGGCCTTAGATTATTGAAAATTATGCCAAGGAGCAATTTACTTTTTTATTTAGATGTGGGGTTGTTTCCACAGATGGAAATTAAGAGGCTAGTGGAGCCAATTTTTCACGATGGCTGGTATCATCACATGTGCCAGAAACTGATTCTCTGCTCCTCAAAATGTAAATTCGTGAGAGCGAGAAAATTTTTGTTTTTGATTGTGCTGCGCACAATCATTGTCTACGAATCCTGGGGACTTCAACTTTCAAAACCTAATGTGGATGCTATACGATTTAGACCATGGTGGTCCTACAGTAGAAACGTGTCGATGACGACCGATCCAGAGCCAAGCGGTGGAAGTAGTAGCACAGACACTGGTGGAAGAGAGAAGGCAAATAGATTTTGTAAAATTGAAGTTATGTGTTTATGTTTGTAAGGGTGGACCAAGGTAGCGCGTGGGTGGTCATTTATCTTACGGGGGGAGGTGTTGGGGTTCCACCCCTGTTTCTTTTCCTTTCAGATAAAAGACCTGTTTTCGTTCTAATTACATTTGCTTAGATTTGCTGATAGTATAATTTGCAATAACAATTTAAAAGTCTCGTTGCTAAGCTATATTTGGGTTTCAATAAGTAAGCTTTGAAGTAAATTCTATTTTTGTACTTCCTGGTTTGAGTCATTGAATAATAGGGCTGGGAAGGTAGAATTGGTTTGAATGAGGATAGAGATGATTGGCTGGGCCAAGCGAAGGTCCACCCTTATGAACAGTTGTGTGCAAAATATTATTTTGATTTAGTGTGCGTTTAGACCCCATTCGGGGAGATATGTTTTTATGGTATTATTGTGACCGTTTGGAAGAATACAAGTAAGGTATTTTCTACAAACTGTGTACTAGTTTCCGTAACCCAGGCAGGGTAGGAATAGAGTTACGAGATACATTATTTATTGACAGGGGGGTTTGTTACATCCAAGGAGAGAGTTATAGATTTTCTAGCCGTAACCCAAGGCGGGTACATTTGGCTTTAGAAAGCGGCCATTTGACCACTCGATCGCGTTATCATACCCTGGGACAGGGTATACTGTAAATAGGGTAGTATCAAACCCGATATTTGTAGAATCGTTGTGGTAGACGCGGCATCACATTATAACTTGGGGCCGGGGCTTTCCCCTCCAACAAGTGGTGACACCCATATATTACTACGCCAGTGGCGCTGTGGCCTAGCAGTATAACACTGGTGGCTAAATACCACGAACATTGATATTATATTATTATAATGATATTATATATTGCATTTGATGCATTTTAAGACACTGAATATTATGAATAAAGCGGGTGTCATTTTAGCGAAACCTTAATTAAACACATTTAAGAGAAAGATGACTAGAGTGAATTTATCAACTATTGCCACAATAGAAGGTACCATCTTGTAACCTACCAAATTGCTTAGAATGACGGTGATTATCGTGCTAAGAGACGCTGTTTAAAGTGTCCAGTCTATATCGGCTTAACAACTTCTCAACACCACAAGATAATATCTTATTATTCTATCTTCTAGCTTAGAGATTCTAAATCTTATTCACGTCATGGCTACCTAAAAACATCAGATTTACAGTGACATCTTTAGGGCATCAACTCTCAAGTTTTTGCTGTTCTTAAAAAGACTAGGTGCATCTTCAAAGTGTTAGTAGTTAAGAGACATCGATAGAGACACAGAGGGAGAAAGAGGCCGATACAGAGAGGTAGAGAGAGTCAAGGGGAGGGACAGAAGGAAAAACGTGAGAGTTAATTAATACATAGAGAGAAAGGGGATCTAATATGTGCTTGCGGACTTTTTTTGAAATGACATGTACATTGGTTTTCGAGGCACTTCAGTTCTAAACTAAAAAAGGAACTTACGGGTTTCTGAACACTTATAGGCATACGGAAAGCTTTGACAATCTTAAAATACAATTTTTGGAGAATTGTGGTATTTTATTCCTTTTTCATTTATTACCAAGTTTTTCTATTTTCATTTCTTTCTAGAGAGAAAATGTATCTAGTACTCGTCAGAGCTCGACAGAATCTCATGCGTCTCGTGATCATTGGGACTTAGACTCGACTATTAGAGATGCCCCCATTGCCACCCCGGAAACATCTGAAGAAATAGAATCTCCTAAAGTAATACCTTATTTTCTTTTTACTTTTTTTTCAAATCCAAGAATAGAGCAGGCCTACCTCTTGTGTTCCTAGTTTTAAATGAAAAAAAGTTGCTGCGTCAGGCGGTACTAGTCAATTGCATCATCTACCAATTTTAGTCGGTGTTATGCTCGCACAAAATTTTTAATCTTTTAATGTTTAAAGCCATGGTCAGCTTTTCAGGTAAATTTTCACTCTCATTTTTCGATGGCCGTCTCTATTGGATGGAAAAATTGTCTAGCTGCTAGGTAAAAGTTCAATTTTTACAATTCCGCATATTGCTTGACAAAGCAATTAAAATTGCTATAGTTGGCGACCAAATTACCGTAAGAAACAAATTTTGCTCTTTTGAAGCATTGGGTAAGTCAGTGCTTCGTTAGTTTACTTGCACCGTTTTTGCGATTTTTTTTTCATTTTGATTTTCTCTGAAAAAATAATTCCATAAAAAAGCTAGAGCTATGTCGTTTTTTGTAGATTTTCAACTATTCTTCTGCGTGACAGAAGTATTCCAGCGTTAAAATTAATTAAAATGAGCGCAAGGGACTACCCTTCTCCACCATTCTCGCTCTCATGCTCTTTCTTTCTCTCTCTCTCTCCCTCCGCATCTCCCTCTCCCTCTCTCTCTTACTCTGCCTTTCTCTTTCTATTGGATAATTTTAGACTAGTTTGAGAGACCTTTTAAATAAACGTAATGAAAACTCTGCTAAAACAGCGTTCAACTTATCTTGTGCAGATTCTAAAAGCTATCTGAGAACATTTTTTATTTCCAATGCTTTGAGGCACATTGTCTTCCCACTCTAGTTTAAGCCTAAAGGCACTTGTAGGCCATTAGCAGTCATGGAAAGTGTAATCTCGAAGGTAAATTATGTCGGGTTGGGCTATACAAAAATCAAAGGGTGCAATTTTAAGGGTCCAAGAAATATACCCCCCCCCAAGATGATATAGCCTATGTTGCCCCAGACCACAAATTATGCCCATTCTTCACAAATAGGCTGCGCATTAAAAAAAAGATGGACGGGCTAGATCTTGGCTCTCCACTCGGCTTAAAACTTTCTTGGGAGGGGAATCAAACAGTTTGTGGTAACGAACTGTAAGGAGCGACCCTGCTCAATGGTAACCGAAACTCTAGAAAACGGAATTTTGATACCAATGGATACATCAAAAGAATCAGATTTTAATGCTGATTTCAAATATATAATTTTTATCAAGTTTAGTTTTATCCATCAAAAGTTACGCGCCTGAGAAAATTTTGCTGATTTTCGAAAAAAGGGGGAAAGACCCCCTAAATTTTATAGAACCTTAATGAAAATCACACCGTCATATTCAGCGTATCAGAGAACCCTAATGCGGAGGGTTCAAGCTCCTATCTACAAAAATGTGGAACTTAGCATTTTTTGCCAGAAGAAAGATCACGGATGCGTGTTTATTTGTTTTTTTTTTCAGGGGTGATCGTATCGACCCAGTGGTCCTAGAATTTTGTGAGAGGGCTCATTTGAACGGAAATTAAAAGTTCTAGTGCCCTTTTTAAGTGACCACAAAAAATGGAGGGCAACTAGGCCCCCTCCTACGCTCATTTTTTTCCCAAAGTCACCCGATCAAAATTTTGAGATAGCCATTTTGTTCAGCATGGTCGAAAATGTGATAACTATGTCTTTTAGGATGACTTAATCCCCCAAAGTCCCGAGGGAGAGGGCTTAAAGTTATGAACTTTACCCAATGTTAACATATAGTATTGGTTATTGGGAAGTATACAGACGTTTTCAGAGGTTTTTTTTTCTGGTAGTTGGGGGGGGAGTGGGTCGGGGGTTATGTGGGAGGATCTTACCATGAAGGAAGTTTTAATGGAAGAAGGGACATTGCTATGAAGGGGGCACCGGATTTCCCAGCATTATTTAAATACAGATCAGAATTTATATATATAAAAAACAAGTTTTTTAACTGAAAGTAAGGAGCAACATCAAAACTTAAAACGACAGAAAACATTACGTATATGATTGGGTTCATCCCCTAGTCAATACCTCGCTCTTTAAGCCAAAGATTATTTAGTACTTTCATAAGAGCTATTTATTCTAATTAACGGCATTTGTAATTAAGGGGTCATTTTTAAGGAATTGGAACAAAATTCGAACTTTAGCTTAAAGAGCAAGGTATTTACTAGGAGGTGAACCCTCTAATATACATATTAAAAATATAAGAATATAGAGGTTCGTTACGTAAGTTAATTCGTAAGTTACGTATATTTATTACTAATAAAAACGTTCGTAAATAAAATTAAACAGGTTTCGAGAAAGCCATTTAATCAAATAAAAGTAAAATTAATGTTCAAATTTTTTTTTTTAATTATTCACGTACGGTGAGCCAAAACCAAAACCTGCATTAATTCAAAAACGTTCAAAAATTAAATAAAAAAAACAAGTTTCTTTAAACTGAAAGTAATGAACGACGTTAAAACTTAAAACGAACAGAAATTATTCCGTATATGAAAGGGGTTGTCCCCTCCTCAAAGCCTCGCTCTTTACGCTAAAGTTTGACTTTCTCACAACTCTATTTTTTTAAAAACAATGAAAAACTTTAGCGTAAAGAGCGAGGCGTTGAGCAGGAGACAGCCCCTTTCATATACGGAATAATTTCTGTTTGTTTTAAGTTTTAACGTCAGTCCTTACTTTCAGTTAAAAAACTTGTTTTTTTTTTTATTTGATTTCATGAAGGCTCTGAAGGAAGGAATGACTTTTGCATCGGATCAGTTTGAAACTGACACCGACAAGCATCCTAGTCAACAGACTGTTCTTCTTTACAACTTAGCTTCAACTCTGGAAACCACAGCTACTTAGATGAAACAAGGACAGCTTTGGAAAGAAATTAAGGAAAGAAATTATGGAAGAAATTCCGTAAAAACTGAATTGGTTTGACTTGTACATATTTTCAATAAAAAACAATTTCTAATAATATTTAAAAAAAACTACTTTTTCAACTGAAAGTAAGGAGCAGGATTAAAACTTAAAATGAACAGAAATAATTATGTAATTGAGGGGGGTTGCCCCCTCCTCAACTCCTCACTCTTCACGTGAAAGTTTCTTAGTATTTTTAAAAAAGCTTCTTACTGTTCTAATTAAACGACCCTTGTGTTTCAGGGGTCGTTCTTAAAAAATCAGGACAAGATTTACACTTTAGCATAAAAAGCGAGATGTTGAAGAAGGGGCAACCCCCTCCTATGCGTAATAATTTCTGTCCGTTTGAAGTTTTAATGTTGCTCCTTACTTTCAGTTGAAAAAATTTGTTTTCTTTATTTAATTTCTGATCGTTTTTTAAATGACGCCAGGAAATCTGGCTCCAGTTCCACCAAAAAATCCCTCCCCCCTCCCAAAGAAAGATCCTCCAAACAATTCAATCCTGGTGAAAATTTACCTCGGACAATTACCCTTAACATATCTACGCTTAATACTGAGTCGGCAGAAAGAAATTAAGACAAATAAAAATAATTTAGTAAAGGAATTCTGGCAAATTCCCCTAGTGCAAAAATTTCCCCTGAAAAGTTACCCCCCCAGAACCTTCCCTTTCCATGGAAAATTCTCCCCGTGAAGAATCCCCCACCAGCATATTCACTCCTCCCCCCCCCCTGAAAAATGTGTGTATACTTTCCAATAGCAGATACTATACGTAAACAATGGGCAAATTTTTTAACTTAAAGACCTTTCCCCAGAGTCTGTAGGGGGTCATGTTTTCCCAAAAGGCAAAGTTATTGGGCCTTTTAACTGTGCTGAATAAAATGGCTATCTCAAAATTTTGATCGGACGTTCTTGAGAGAAAAAGAGCGTAGGAGGGGGCCTAGTTGCCCTCCAATCTTTAGGTCACTTAAAAAGGGGAGCAGGATCTCGCAGCGGTCCTTGCAGGCTATGGAGAAGTTTTAAATATCCGGAGGAAAAAATACGAAGGAATAGGACTAATTGAAGTTTTCACTGGCCGAGCCACAGCTTTGATGAATATAACAAAAGATATTCCTCCATCAATCATGTGAAAAAATGAGAAAATATTCGTTCGTTACGAAACGCAACCCAAATTGTGCTTTATCTGCCATGAGGCTAGCCACGAAGCTGAGCACTGCCCAAAAAAAAGAAAAAGTCGAACTGGATCAGTGGTTTGGAACCAAGAGAACAGTAGATCATTAACAGATCACCCCGATTCCCCCCCACTACCACCAAACCCCACGAATCACCAAAAGCAGCAAAACTTGCGAGGAATCACTCCAGTAGTTTCAAAAACGCCTGATTTTGGAACTCCAGAGATCCAAAAGCTTACCCCGTCACAGGCAGTAGATATGGTCCTACAAGCTGTAGGAAACTTAACCAACGAACAGACCACAAACCAAACAGAAGCAACCCCGGAAAGTACAGAAAACAGGATAGCGGAGCCTAAACGGGAAGTAACTAAAGAGAAACCAAAAAGAGAAATCCAAAGACCGATAGCGAAAAGAAAAGGCACAGAAAAGACTGAATGCGGGGCATCAGTCCTTCCTGCCCCAGAAAAGAAAAAGGAAACTCCCAAAAGACAACTAAGCAATTCTTCACTAATAGAAGAAAGTGAGAGGCCTGAAAAGAAAAAAGGGGCAAATATACCTACAAGGAAATGAACTTGAACATTGGAACATTGAACTTAAATGGTTTAAAGCAGTTGAAGCGACAAGAAATGTTTTTAGATTACCTAAAGAGATCAAGCTGGGACGTCCTAGCCCTACAAGAACTAGACACTCCGAAAATAAAAAACTTACAAAAGTTACGATACATGCTTTTCACCGCAGGCGCAACACATGACACAGGCTTCATTATAAAAGAGGAATTAGAAGTGAATCCAGAGGATTTTATTATACGAGGAAGATGGTAAAATATGTTCTATGAAACTTAGTGGAATGACCCTTGGAAATGTACACATGCCATCAGGCACCAATAATGCAAAGGAGAGAGTTTTTGTAACTGAGACAATACTACCAAAGTACACACCACCAAATGGAAAAATAGTCTTACTGGGAGATTTTAACTGCGTATTAAGAGAAGACGACATTTCGGTAAAAATAAGAAAGTTGCATGTAGACGTCTAAATGAAACGCTTAAAAAATTTATTCAGACTTACAGTTTACTAGATGTATGGATAGAAAAAAAATTAAATAAAAAAAAACAAGTTTTTTAAACTGAAAGTAAGGAGCGACATTAAAACTTAAAACGAACATAAATTATTCCGTATATGAAAGGGGCTGTCCCCTCTTCAACGCCTCGCTCTTTACGCTAAAGTTTTTTATTGTTTTAAAAGATAAAGTTGTGAGACAGAGTCAAACTTTAGCGTAAAGAGCGAGGCGTTGAGGAGGGGACAGCCCCTTTCATATACGGAATAATTTCTGTTCGTTTTAAGTTTTAATGTCGCTCCTTACTTTCAGTTTAAAAAACTTGTTTTTTTTTATTTAATTTCTGATCGTTTTTTAGTTAATGCGGCTTTTATTTTGGCTAACCGTCATTGAATAAGTAAACAAAATTTGCATAAAAATTTTACTTTTCTTTTGCTAAATGGATGTCTTTACAAATTAACTTACATAACTAACTTCTATATTCGTATGTTTTTCTTCTGGCAAAAAATACAAAGTTGCAGATTTTTGCAGATATGAGCTTGAAACCTATGTAATAGGGTTTTCTGATACGCTGAATCTGACGGTGTGATTTTCATTAAAATTCTTTCACTTGTAGGGGATGTGTCCCCCCTCTTTAAAAATCGGGTAAATTTTCTCAGGCTCGTAGCCTTTGATGAGTAATACTAAACTTAATAAAATTTATATATTTAGAATCAGCATTATAAACACATTCTTTTGATACATTTATTGACATCAAAATTTTTTTTTTAAAAGTTTCGATTACTATTGAGCCGTATCGCTTGTTTTTTTATTGTTTTTTTTATTACGTATATGTTATTACGTATATGAGGGGGTTCTCCCCTTAGTCAATACCACGCTCTTTACGTTAAAAGTTAAAAAAAAATTTTCATTCACAAACCCCTGAATCACAAAGGCCGTTTAATTAGAATAGATAGCTCTTTTGAAAGCACTAAAAAAACTGTAGCGTAAAGAGCGAGGTATTGACTTGGGGGAGAACCCCCTCACATACGTTATAATTTCTGTTCGTTTTAAGTTCTAATGTTGCTTCTTACTTTCAGTTGAAAAAACTTGTTTTTTATTTAATTTCTGATCGTTTTTTAAATAATGCTTGGAAATCCGGCGCCCCTTCATAGAAATGTCCTTTACCCCAAAGAAACATCCTCCACGGAAAGATTCTCCAGAGTAACCCCCTCCTCTAGCCCCCTCCCCCCTCCAGAAAAAATCCTTCCTGAAAATGTCTGTATACTTCCCAATAACCAATAAATAATGCTGGCAAGTCCGGCGCCCCCTTCATGGCAATTTTCCTTCCCCCATGAAAAATTCCTTCTTGGACAGATCCTCCAACATAACCCCCGACCCACCCTTCTCTCCCACTACCAGAAAAAACCCTCCTGAAAACTTCTGTATACTTCCCAATAACCAATACTATATGTTAATATTGGGTAAAGTTCATAACTTTTAGCCCTCCCCCTGGAGACTTCGGGGGATTATGTCATCCTAAAAGACATATTTATCATATTTTCGACCATGCTGAACAAAATGGCTATCTCAAAATTTTAATCAGGTGACTTTGGGAAAAAATAAGCGTGGGAGGGGGCCTAGTTGCCCTCCATTTTTTTGGACACTTAAAAAGGGCACTAGAACTTTTAATTTCCGTTCCAATGAGCCCTCCCACGATATTCTAGGACCACTGGGTCGATAAAATCACCCCTGGGGAAAAAAAAAAAAACAAAAAAACAAATAAACACGCATCCGTGATATTTCTTCTGGCAAAAAATGCAAAATTCCACATTTTTGTAGATAGGAGCTTGAAACCTCTACAGTAGGGTTCTCTGATACGCTGAATATGATGGTGTGATTTTCATTAAGATTCTAAAACTTTTAGGGGGTCTTTGCCCCTTTTTTGAAAATCAGCCAAATTTTCTCAGGCGCGTAACTTTTGATGGGTAGCACTAAAGTTGATGAAAGTTATATATTTGAAATCAGCATTAAAATCTGATTCTTTTGATGTATCTATTGGTATCAAAAACCCGTTTTCTAGAGTTTCGGTTACCATTGAGCCGGGTCGCTCCTTACTTACAGTTCGTTACCACGAACTGTTTGATAATAGCATATTTTTTACAAGAGTAGGAACTCGCAGCGCAAGCCGTATTGACAGAATTTATGTAACATCCGGAATGGAAAAATTAATTAGTCAAGTAATACACGAACATGTAACTTTTTCTGATCACTATGCTGTGCGAATGATTGTTGGAAAACAAACAAAAGATCAAATAATGAAGCCTGTTTTTTGGAAGCTGCACCCAGACTCGCTTAAAGATAAGTGGGTGAGGAATCAAATCAAAGGAAAAATCCTGGATTTTATGGAAAAAGAAAAAAAAATCAAAAAGTCAACTGGAGAAGTGGTTGAAGATGAAAAGGGAGATAGCAAATTTCATACAAAAATTAGAAAGAAAAATAAAATCAGAAAAAACGCCACATGAGCGTCACTTGAAAAGAGTTCTCACACAACTTAAAGCGGAAATAGATGGGAATGAAAACAGCACTATTATCGAGTATCAGGAAATTAAAAATGAACTAAAAAATATTGGAAAATGAGCGTTTTGAACATTGGAAAAAACAAATCGACTAAGCGAAATATATGAAGGGGAGCAAATTACTCTAGCAATGATCCAGAAAGCAAAAATAAAAAGAGAAGAAAATATAATGAAAAGTTTGAAACAAGATGATGGAAAAATAATCGAAGAAAAGACACAAATCCGTGTGCAAATCCGGGACTACTACCGAAAGATATATAAGAGAAAAGAGAATCTGGACATTGGAGGAGTTTTTTTTACAAGGTTTCTGCGTCACTAATGAAGTAGCCGACCATGAAAATGAACTTTTATGTGAGAATATCACGGAACAGGAACTAAAACAAGCTCTGAAAGAAACAAAGAGCGGGAAAGCCCCAGGAAAGGATGGCCTCAGATGTCAGTTTTACAAACTCTTTTATAGTGAAATATCTGAAACGCTTTTAGGGGCGATGAATGAAATGATAAAAAAAGGAGGAGACAAAACCCAAACACTAGCAGTGATTACTTTGGTCCCAAAAAAAGGAGACCCAGAGAAACTGGAAAATTGGAGACCGATTTCGCTACTGCCCTGCGATACTCGATTAGTTTCAAAAATATTTACTAATCGTCTAAAGAAGATTATTGGGAAGATATTAGGAGAGACTCAATACGGTGGGATAAAAGGCCGGAAAATACAGCATATACTTAGAATGCTGAGAGATCTATTCCTGGAAAAAGAAGAAGAGCTTTTAAAACGTGAGCTTTCGTGGGTATTAATCTGCATAGATTTAATTAAAGCATATGACTCGGTAGAGAGAGAAATATTATGGATTTTGATGAAAGAGAAATTTTCTTTTTGTAAAGAGTTTATAAATTTTTTTAAGAACCTATATATAAATGCTACAGGCCAGATTGTTTTGAATGGAGAAAAGACGAGACCATTCCCCTTTGAAATTGGTTTAAGACAAGGAGACCCGAGCTCGTCGTATCTTTTTGAGATTTACCTTGATCCTTTAATAAAATATATTGAAGCACGTATTACAGGTATACCCATTCGCGAGGCAAAGGTACTCAAGTCAGCGGCTTATGTAGACGACACAACTTTCTTAGCGAATGGATCTCAAGATGTACTGGAAGTAACTCGAGCCCTGAGATGGAATGAACAACATTATAAGGTAAAGATCCACAAGAAAAAGAGGAACATGCTACCTCTAAGTGATAATGAAAAATGGAAAAAGAGCTTGGAAAATTTTTCTTGGTTACCAGTCGTGACGTCGACGAAAATACTTGGAGTTAATATTAGCACAGAAGGAAACATGTGGCAGAAGGCATGGTTTAAGAAAGTAGCAGAAATTTAGTACATGCTAAATGGCAATGAAAAAAATCGGTCTTTGACAGTATTCCAAAGAGTAACATACATCAACATGTATTGCATCCCCCGACTCCTCTATGTTGCACCCATAACCCCCCTCCCGGATTCCCTGGCGACAGAAATTGAGAAACATATTTGGAGGTTTGTATGGCATGGTAAGGTTGAAAAACTAAACAAGGGAATGCTCTATCAACCTAAAGATAAAGGTGGAAATGGAGTTTTGGATTTTCGGTCAGCCTGCAAGAACCTCCTAATAAGAAATACCATTGACTCCCTAAATGGAGGAAATCATTCTATTTTAACAAGAGAGTGGCTAATAAAAGCACTGAATGAAGAAGATTTTCCAGAAACAAAGATCCCATTGTATGCACGAAACATTTTTAAAGTTATACAACAGGCAAAAGAAACTGGCCTGTTAGAAGTAGAGGAAAAAATGAAAAAACGTGAAGGTGTCACCTCTGTTCAGAGGTGGTACTAGATGGACTATCTCATGAATTTTTGGAGTGTGAGAAAAATGAAAATATTTTTAATTTTGTTTTTGAGATAGTAAGAAATTTAGGTGTGAGTATAGAAAGTGAGGAGGATAAAAAAAGGATTATAAAGTTAGATATAAGGGAAAAAATGGAGGATAAAAAGAAAAATATGGTGTGTTTTATAGTAGGAAATTTATGCCGGTATGTATGGAGTAGAAGAAAAAGGAAGGAAAAAATAAATATCGATATTTTTAAAAAGTTTTTGGATAAAGAAGTAGATTTTTTGAGAATAAGTAATAGATTTGAGAAATATTTTGAAATGAGTATTTATTAAAATTTGTTTTATATATTAACTTTTTTTTTTTTTTTGGAATTTGAGCAGTTGAAAAGGGTTTTAGAAACTGAAGAAATAAAAGAAAAAAATAAAAATGAAAAACTTTGTCTAAGTGTTGAGTGTATGTTTGTGTAAGATGATGTTCAGACAAAGTTTTTTATTTGGGCGTTTTTGAGGTAAGAGAGAGAGAGTAATTTGGGAGGATGGGATTATAAGGTAAACAGAGGGATTTTGGAGGCAAACTAAAGTATTTTCTTGGAGTTTGATAGTTGGTGCCACCGTGGAAGGGGTTCCCTATACCGGAAGGGCACCTTGCAAAGCGGCTAGGCAGATGTTGTATTAATGTTGGTTAATTGGTTGTAGAATGCCCCCAAGTGAAATCTGTAAGGTATTAACTGCTCAAATTTATAGTTTGATTGTTATGATAATGTAAAGTTAAAAAAATGTGTAGGTTTTTTTTTATTTTATTTTTTTTTTTTTTAGTGTAGGTGGTACATAAATGTAGTTATCAGTTTCGGAAATAAAGATGTTAGTACCACTGAGAGGAGAGGAGGTGGGTTTAAAAAAAAAAGAAAAAAAAGGGGGGCGCTAGAACTATTAATTTCCGTTCGAATGAACGCTCTCGCTATTTTAGGACCATGTGATCAATATGATCACCCTTGCAAAAAAAAAAAAAAAAAGCTAAAAGCAATCAAATAAACACGCATCCGTGATCTTTCGTAAAAAATCAAAATTCCACATTTTTGCAGATAGAAGCTTGAAACATCTACAGTAGGGTCGTCTGATACGCTGAATGTGATGGTGTCATTTTTGTTAAGATTCTTTGACTTTTAGGGGTTATTACCCCCCCCCCCCCCATTCTTTTTGGAAATCAGACAAATTTTCTCAGGCTCATAACCTTTAATGGGTAACAATAAACAATGACCCTAATATATTTGGAACCTGCATAATAAGTAGATTATTTTGATACATTTAAGGGCATCAAAATTTAGTTTTTTTAGAGTTTTGGTTAAAATTGAGCCCTGTCGCTTTACAGTTCGCTACGACGAATTGTTTAATAGCTAAAATAAATGGTATTATATTTCAAAAATAAAATTCATTTATATTTTAAAAACATCAAAAGCATATAAGAGAAGTAAACAGCAGCAGTAAACGTCATTTTTTTAGGTTATATACAGCCGTTTACGATTTTACAATATATATTGATATATTGTACTTTCTTCAAACAAACCATAAGAACGATAAAATAAAATTGCATTTGGGAGGTAAAGCTACAGCGTTGCCTATAGAAAAGGCCATACGGCTCTATTATTTTATTATTCATTATTATTATTTACTTTTTTCCCCAGAGGCACTTAATATGGAAGGGGTCGTCGTATAAACTTCAAAGGGGGTTCATTCGATTGGAAATCGAGAGTTCTAGTGCCTTTTTTAAGAGTCAAAAGTGATCGGAGTGCAACTAGCCCCCAAGCCCTTTTTCCCCCAAATACATCTGATAAAAATTTTGAGGTAGCCATTTTGCTAAAAATAGTTCAAACATCATATAACGAAAATTCCGGGGTCGACACAAGTCCCCAGGGCCCGGGGACAGACGTTGTAAGCTTTGCCCTGGGGGCAAATATGGTTTTTATAGAAGGGATGCTCGAAAAAACTTCAGAGAAGGCTCATTTGATTGAAAACTAAAAGTTCTAGTTCACCTTTTTAGAGCCAAAAGAGATCGGAGGGCAAATAGCCCCCCCCCTCCCCTCACGCCCTTTATTCCCCAATTATATCAGATAAAAATTTTGAGATAGCCATCTTGTTAAAAATAGTTTAAAGGTCAGATAACAAAAATTTCATGTCGACACAGTCCCCCAGGGCCCAGGGGCAGGTGTTGTAAGTTATGCCCTGAGGGCATATATGGTTCTTATGGAAGGGATGCTCGTATAAACTTTAAAGATGGCCCATTTGATTGGAAATTCAAAGTTCTAGTTCACTTTTAATAAGTCAAAAGTTATCGGAGGGCAGCTAGCCCCCCCCCCAGCCCTTTTCTCCAAATGTATCAGATAAAAATTCTGAGATTGACATCTTGTTAAAAACATTCCAAAGTTCAAATAACAAAAACTCTGGTGTCAACACAGCCCCCTAGGGCTCGGGGGCAGGCGTTGTGAGTAATGCCCTGGGGACATATATAGCTCTTATGGAAGGGATGCTCGCATAAGCTTCAGAGAGAGCTCGTTTGATTGGAAACTGAAAGTTATTCTTCACTTTTTAAGAATCAAAAGAGATCCAAGGGCAACTAGTCCCCCTGCCCCACGCCCTTTTCCCCCAAACCTATCTGATAGAATTTTTGAGATAACCATTTTCTTAAAAAATAATTCACACATCAAATAACAAAAACTCCAGTGTTAACACAAACCCCCAGGACCCGGGGGAAGATGTTGTAAGTTATGCCCTGGGGGTATATATAGTTCTTATGGAAGGAATACTCGTATAAACTTTAGAGAGGGCTCATTTGATTGGAAATTGAAAGTTGTGGTTCACTTTTTAAGAGTCAAAAGTGATCGGAGGGCAGTTACCCACCCCGCAGCCCTTTTTTCCCCAACTGCATCAGATAAAATTTTTGAGATAGACATTTTGTTAAAAATAGTTCAAATTTCAGATAACACAAACTCCGGTTTCGACACAACCCCCCAGGGCCCAGGGGCAGGCGTTGTAAGTTATGCCCTGGGGGCATATATAGCTCTTATGGAAGGGATGCTCGCATAAACTTCAGAGAGGGCCCATTTGATTGGAAATTGAAAGTTCTAGTTCATTTTTAAGAATCAAAAGAGATCAAAAACAACTAGTCACCCCCACGCCCTTTTCCCCCAAATCCATCCGATAAAAATTTCGAGATAATATTTTTTTTAAAATAGTTCAAACATCAGATAACAAAAACACCGGTGTTGACACAAATCCCCAGGGCCAGGGGGAAGGCGTTTTAAGTTATGCCCTGGGGGCATATATGGTTCTTATGGAAGGAATACTCGTATAAACTTTAGAGAGGGCTCATTTGATTGGAAATTGAAAGTTGTGGTTCACTTTTTAAGAGTCAAAAGTGATTGGATGGCAGCTAGCCTCCCCTTCAACGTCCCTTTTCTACAAAATACATCAGATAAAAATTTTGAGATACCCATTTTGTTAAAAAAAAATCAAGGGTCAGACAACAAAGACTCTGGTGTTGACCCAACCCCTCGGGGCCCGGGGGCAGTCGTTGTAAGTTATGCCCTAGGTGCAAATATGGTTTTACGGAAAGGATGCTCGTTTAAATTTTATGGAGGGCTCAGTTGATTGGAAATTGAAAGTTTTAGTTCATTTTTAAGACCCAAAAGAGATCCAATGGCAACTAGCCCCCCCCACTCTATTTTTTCCCCGACCCATCCTATAAAATTTGGAAATAGCCATTTTTTCAAAAATAGTTCAAACAGTAGAAAACAAAAACTCCGGTATCGACAAAAACCCCCAGGGCCGGGGGGCAGCCGTTGTAAGTTATGCCCTTGGGGCATATATGATTCTTATGGAAAGGATGCTCGTATAAATACAGGGCTTAATTGATTTGAAATTGAAAGTTCTAGTTCACTTTTTAAGATTCAAAAGTGATCGGAGGGCAACTAGCCACTCCTCCTCCACGCTTTTTCTCCCAAACCCATCCGGTAAAAATTTGAGCTAAGCATTTTGTTAAAAATAGTTCAAGGGTCAGATAACGAAAAATCCGATGTCGACACAACCCCCGAGGGCCCCGGGGGTAAGGGTTTTAAGTTGTGCTATGGGGGCAAATATGCTTGTTATAGAAGGGATGCACGTATAAACTTCAGAGAGGGCTCATTTGACTGGAAATTAAAAGTTCTAGTTCACTTTTTCAGAGTCAAAAAAGCTCGGAGGGCAACTAGCCATCCGATAAAAATTTTGAGACGAGTATCTTGTTGAAAATAGTTCAAACATCAGATATTAAAACACCGGGGTCGACACAACCCCCCAGGGCCCGGGGACAGGCGTTGTAAGTTATGCCCTGGGAGCATGTATGGTTCTTATAGAAGGGATACTCGTATGAGCTTCAGAGAGGGCTCATTTGATTGAAAATTGAAAGTTCTAGTTCACTTTTAAAGAGTCAAAAGAGATCGAAAGTCAAATAGCCCCCCCCCCAATGCCCTTTTCTACAAAATTTTGTAGAGAGTAATTTTGTTAAAAATAGTTCAAACATCAGATAATAAAACTCCGAGGTTGACAAAAAAGCCCAGAACCCGGGGGCAAGTATTTTAAGTTATGGCCAGGGGCATATAAGGTTTTTATGAAAGGAGACGTCATGTAAACTTCAGAAGTGGCTCATTTGATTTGAAGTTGAAAGTTACTAGTTACTTTTTTATGAGTCATAAGGTATTGGAGGCCATCTACCCAACTCCCCCCCCACACACCCTTTTCTCGCAAATGCATCCCATCAAAAATTTTGAGACTGCTAGTTTGTTTGAAGAAGTCCAACGATCAGATAACAAAAACTTCGGGGTCAACATATCCCCTCCCCCAGAGCCCAGGGGAAGGGCTGTAACTTATGCTGCAGGGGCATATAAGGGTCTTATGGAAGAGGTGGTCGTATAAGCTTTGGAGGGGACTCAAATGACACACTCCCTACCATTAAATCTGACACCCTATTATCTTTGCATTTGCAGCGCAAACGGGAGGATAGCTCTATTTAGCCATCTGGTTGTGAGTGGTTATCTCTTATGTAAAGTTATTTTACTTTTTGTAATTGATTTTTTTTCTGTTACCAAGTTTTTGACAATAGAAAACTAAACGTCATAAAAGCAACAAGGTTATGATGTTTTTTTTTTAGTTGTGCACTAAGATTAGTGAAAACAGGGCCACCACGGGAAGGTTGTGCACAGCCAGCCCCGCCCACCCCCTTGCACAAAACCCGACCACCTAATATCCTCCCATTTGCAGTGCAAATGGAAGGATAGCTTTATATACTGCTTGCGAATGGTTTTCTCTTGTGTAAAGTTCTTTTAGCTTTTTAAATTATTTTTGTTTCTGTTACTAAATTTTAGACAATAGAAAACTAAAGGTCATAAAGGCAATAAGGTTTAGATTTTTTATTGTTTTTTAGTTGTGGACATGGGCGCCCATAAGCTGAATTCCAGGGAGGGGGGCAAACCTCGCCTAATTGGCACTTTTAATGCTATATAATAGAAATCTCAGAACAAAAATATAAAAATAAGGCAACATCATTCAGCCAGGGGGCGGCCCCCCTGCCCCTTTCCCTTATAGGCCTCCGTGGTTGTGCACTAAGATTAGTGAAAACAGGGTACCACGGGAAGGTTGTGCACAGCCAGCCCCTCCCACCCCTTAGCATTAACCACCCCCCCCCCCTTCCTCCTGTGCCTTTTTTCTCCAAATGTATCTTATCGAAATTTTGAAATTTGCCATTTCGTTCAAAATAGTCCGAAATTCAAATTACTATAACTTAGGGATTCAGAAATCCTCCATAGCCCCCGGGGCAAGGATTGTAAATTATGTAAATTGTCAATTATTAGAATCTAAGTTTGTTGTGGAAGGGGTGGTCGTATTAACTTTTGAGGGGGCTCATTTGGTCGGAAATTGAAACTTCTAGTTCCATTTTAAGAGTCAAAAGTGATCAATGGGCAACTAGCCCACCCACACTTTTTCAAAGGGCATCTGGTCAAAATTTTGAGATTGCTATTTTTTTCAAAAAAGTTCAAAGGTCAAATAACTGTGCTTCCGGAGTTGAATCCCCCTCCCCCAGCCCCGGAGAAATAACTATGAGCTACGGAACTTGCTTATTGTTACTTTGACACTTTGTTTACTTCAATACTTGGATTTAGGGATTTACGTGGCAACTTCAATTTATGGTACAAGGGCTGTAAGAGTAGAAAGGCCTTATTGACTCGTGATACCCACCCCTGCTGCCACCTACAACTATTTTACATAATTTATGCATGTTTTTATGGTTTTTGTCAGTGAGAATTTGAAAAACAGGAATTTTGTCACATTTATATCTGTTTTCATGGATGGTTATGTGTGTTGGTCGATTTATTTGATGTTTTTCATGGATGGTTATGGATGATTTATGGTTTTTGTCAGTGAGAATGAAAAAAAAATTTTCTCACATTTATGGATGGATGGATGGATGGATGGATGGATGGATGGATGGATGGGTGAATGGATGAATGGATGGATGATCTTTAGGCGAACCTAACCTGAGAACTTGATTTACATAATCGGCGGGGAAATTATTGATTCACGAAGGGGGAATTAAGAAACATTATGGTTTCTTTGATCTTTAGGCGAACCTAACCTGAGAACTTGATTTACATAATCGGCGGGGAAATTATTGATTCACGAAGGGGGAATTAAGAAACATTATGGCTTCTTTAATCTTAGGTCTGAGGGATAAACGTTCTTTAGGTCAGAGAGAAAAATTAATATTCTATTTTTAAATAGGGCTTCATTGATCTTTAGTGTCAGGAATTATAAATGACATCACTTGTTATCTTGGAATTATGCGGGAGTCTAAAGAGATAGAAATTCTATTTTTAAATACGGCTTCACTGAGCTTTAAGTCGGAGAGATAAATTGATATTCTAACGAAACCTTAATAGTTTAGCTAGGAAAATTTATGAGATGAAGAGATTAACGTAGGAAAGGGTTTCCTAGAAATTTGAAATGTGAAAGCACAGAGATGCCAAAAAACAAAAGGAACACACAGAAATTACTTTTAGGGGATTATTTGGGCGAAACCGTTTTAGCCATTTTATGGGATTATTTCGGCGAAACAGTTAGAGACATTTTAAAAGATGATTTAAAAGATGATTTTAGAAGAGAATTTGAGGGTGAAACTCTGTGATCGTTATAATACACAAGTTCCATTTGAACAGTGTTGTGAGGTCCTCTACCCCAAGCCCAAAGGGTTCCAATCCCCCTACCCAACCCCGAAGGAAGCCCCCGGTACTCAAAGGTCCCCCCAAGCTCCCAAAGAGCCCCAGTCCCCCAAACGCCCTCCTCAGACCCCCAAAGGCCCTTCCGTGGTCCTCAAAGGGCCCCCGGACCCCCAAAGGGCCCCCCCCGGTCCCCAGAGGCCCTCACCCGGTCCTCAAAGGTCCACCGGGCTCCCAAAGGACCAACGGCCCTCAAGTGCCCCCCAGACCCCCAAAGGCCCTCTATGTGCCCCAAAGGCCCTCCCCCGGTCCCCAAAGGTCCCCCGGGCCCGAGAAGCGCCGCGGGCCAGGAAAGCGCCGCAAGGGGATGCGCCGCAGGGGGATTCACTGCGGGTCGGGGGAAGCGCCGCAGGGGGTGCGCCGCAGGGAGGCGCCGCAGGGATGCGCTGCAGGGATGCGCCGCAGGGATGCGCCGCAAAAAAGTAAACTAAAAAGTAAAAATTTCGAAATGTTATCCCCCAAACGCCCTCCTCAGACCCCCAAAGGCCCTCCCCTGGTCCTCAAAGGTCCCCCGGGCTCCCAAAGGGCCAACCGGCCCCCAAGGGTCCCCCGAACACCCTCCCCGGGCCCCCCAAAGAGTCCCCTCTCCATTTTTTTTTAATACTTTTTTATGGCTTTATTATATCTTTTCTGAACAAGTTCCATTCATAATGTCATTCCTAAACCCATTTTCCAACCTCAAAGAGTCCCCTCCCCAATTCGTAAATACTTTATTGAATTTTTTAACATGGTATTTTTTTAACTTTTTTACGTATCTTAAAACAAACTGAAATATGCTTACGGCTCTACCAATCGTACTCTGTGCTTGTTCATGGACAAGACGTGGCTTTCCCACTGGTACTCTATGGCAGGTTATCGACACTACCTAGTTTATTGCATGCATTAAATCAGTATTTTTTACGCAGTGGAAGGATAAACACACAATTCATATCTGTAAACAAGTGAAAATGAATTATTCGACGAAAGTATGTGCACATGAAAAAATTATCGTCGTGTTGAATGCAGACAAGGAGAAATACCTGAACTATGAAACGAGTGCAAGCGGTAACACTATTGGAAATGTATGCATGCGTTGTCATGACAGCGAGAAGTTAGATTTCTTTGGAGTACCCAAGAATTTCAATCGTGTAAACGGTGGATATGCAAGAGTAACATTACCAGAGAAATTAGTGCTCAAAGAGAATGCAAACTTAAAAATAATTGTCGATGATCGGGGACACCTCCTTGCTAGGGTTTCTAGTAACACATTACCTGTTGATAAATCCTATCATCATCTTTCCGGTATTAGCATTTTAAAGAGAACAAGAAGGAGAAGACAAGCATTTTCCTGCAATAATGTCATTAATCATATCTTGTCAATATGCCAAAACTGCCATCTATGTAAAAATAATGTGACAGTAGACAGTGAAATCACAGGCAGAATAAAAAGGACATTAGCAGACAATATCATCAATGAATATAAAGATGAATTGACGGAAAGTGAAGCGCAAGTGTACTAATAATGTGCAATAATGTATTTAACGTATTTTTATATTAATATTCTACATCTCACTATTTCATTAAAAATATTTTATGCATTATTTTGTTAAGTGTTCATTATTTTAGGGTATGCTAGAACGTCAAACGTTCAGAATATCTATTAAAAAGGTCAGAGATGAAAGAAAAAGAATTTTTAGAGATAAAGATACTACTAGCAGGCTCAATGTTTCATAGAAGATAGAAAAGTTCAAGATCTCTTCTGAATTTTACCAAAGAACACAATTCACTTCTAATTTCACCAGAGAAAATAAAAAGCTTCCACTTCAGTTTTAAGTTCACCAAGACCTAAAAAATTTAAAGTTCACTTCTAAATTTTTCTGTAGAAGATAGGAAAAGTTATGCTATGATTATGATTATTTTCCATGGAGATAAAAAGTTTCACTTTAATTCTATATTTTCTTAAATTCAATTCCGACCTTTCTCAAAGAGTCAAATTTAAAGTTCTGTTCAAAATATTTTCCCGGAAGACGAAAAGTTCAACTTCGATTCTGAATTTTCTCAATGAAAATGAAATAAGTTATTGATCATTTCTACTTTCCCAAAATAAATATAAAAATTTTCCACTTCAGTTCAGATTTTTCTCAAACAGATGAAAAAATTTAAAATACTGTTCCAAATTTTTCATAGAAGTTAAAAAAGTTCAAGTTCTCTTCAGAATTTTACCAAAGAACACAATTCAATTCTAATTTCACCAGAGAAAATAAAAAGCTTCCACGTCAGTTTTAAGTTCACCAAGACATAAAAAATTTAAAGTTCAGTTCTAAATTTTTCCATAGAAGATATGAAAAGTTATACTATGATTTGTAATTATTTTCCATGAAGATGAAAAGTTTCACTTTAATTCTAATTTTCTTAAATCCTGAAATGACATGAAATGTGCTTACGGCTCTACCAATCGTACTCTGTGCTTGTTCATGGACACGACGCGGCTTTCCCACTGGTACTCTATGGCAGGTTATCGACACTACCTAGTTTATTGCATGCATTAAATCAGTATTTTTTACGCAATGGAAGGATAAACACACAATTCATATCTGTAAAAAAGTGAGGATGAATTATTCGACGAACGTATGTGCACATGATAAAATCATTGTCGTATTGAATGCTGACAAGGAGAAATACCTGAACTATGAAACGAGTGCAAGCGGTAACACTATTGGAAATGTATGCATGCGTTGTCATGACAGCGAGAAGTTAGATTTCTTTGGACTATCGAAATCATTCAAAATTGCTCAAGGTGGATATGCGAGAGTGAGAGCACCAGAGATGATAGTGCTAAAGGAGAATGCCAACTTAAAAATAATTGTCGATGATCGGGGACAACTCCTTGCTTACAGTTCTGGTAGCACGATACCTATTGATAGATCCTATTCCCATCGTTCTGGTATTACTATTCAAATGAAAGCAAAGAAGGAAAGAAAGGCCTACTGCTGGACTAGTGTAATAAATCATATCATGTCTACCTGCCAGAACTGCCATCTATGTAAAAATAGATGGCTGCCAGAACTGCCATCTATGTACGCGCGCGTACGTAGGCTAACCTAGCCTAACCTAACTTAACCTAACATAACTTAATCTAACCTAACCTAACCTAATCATACACCTAACTTTTTGCATGTCTCTCACCTAACCTAAGCTAACCTAAGTGAAGCGTACGTAGGCTAACCTAACCTAACCTAATCTAACCTAACTTAAGCTAGTCTAACCTAACCTAACCATACTCGCTGGAAAAGGTTAGGTTAACTTATCATGAGCACTTATGATAAGTTAACCTAACCTAACCTAACTTAAACATGTAGAAATGTTTCTATTTATTTATTAATATTTATTTATACCTAACCTAACCTATTGTTTTGAAGGTTAGATGAATGAGTTTGAACGATTGTCTTTAATAATAGAACGAGTCACTCATTTTCTAATTTAAAAATTTGATGGGTAAATCCATATGACAAAAGGAGCTAAAATTTAATTTAAAATTAGAAAAGAACTTTAAATTTTTCATCTCTTTGAGAAAAAAACCAGAACTGAAGTGCAGCCTTTTTATTTTCTTGGAAAAATTAGAAGAGAACTTTGAATTTTTTATGTCTTTGAGGAATTAAGAACTGAAGTGGAAGCTTTTTTCATTTTCATTGGTAAAATTCAGAATTGAGCTAACTTTTTTCACTTCTTTAAGAAAATTCAGAAGAGAACTTGAACATTTTGCACTTCTTCGAGAAACTCAGAATTAAAGTGATGCTCCTTATCTTCATGTCGAATATTCAAATCAATGTATAACTTTTTCTATCTTCTATGAAAAATTTGGAACAGAACTTTAAATTTTTCATCTCTTTGCAAAAAATAGGTAGTGAACTTAAGAAAATTAGAATTAAAGTGAAACTTTTCATCTTCACTGGAAAATAATCACAATCATAGTATAACTTTTCCTATCTTCTACAGAAAAATTTAGAACTGAACTTTAAATTTTTTATGCCTTTGAGAAATTAAGAACTGAAGTGGAAGGTTTTTTCATTTTCATTGGTAAAATTCAGAATTGAGTTAACTTTTTTCTCTTCTTTAAGAAAATTCAGAAGAGAACTTGAACAATTTGCACTTCTTCGAGAAAACTCAGAATTAAATTGGAGTTCCTTATCTTCATGTTGAATATTCACAATCAATGTATAATTTTTTCTATTTTCTATGAAAAATTTGGAACAGAACTTTAAATTTTTCATCTCTTTGAGAAAAATCAGAACTGAATTTAAGAAAAATTATAAATAATGTGAAACTTTTGATCTTCATGGAAAACAATCATAGTCATAGTATTACTTTTTCTATCTTCCATCTAAAAATTTAGAATAGAACTTTAAATTTCTTTATTTCTTTGGGGAACTTAAAACTGAAGTGGAAGATTTTTATTTTCTCTGGAGAAATTAGAATTGAGGTGTGTTCTTTGGTAAAGTTCAGAAGAGAACTTGAACTTTTCTTCACTTCGTTGAGAAAATTTTAAATTGAACTAGAACTTTTTATCTTCCGGGAAAATATTCACAAGTATGGTATTACTTTTTCTATCTTCCACGAAAAATTTAGAATTGAACTATAAATTTCTTTATGTCTTGGTGAACTTAAAACTGACGCGGAAGCTTTTTTTTTCTTTGGAGAAATTAGAATTGAATCGCGTTCTCTGATAAAATTCAGAAGAGAACTTGAACTTTTCTATCTTCTATGAAAAATTTGGAACAGTATTTTAAATTTTTTCATCTGTTTGAGAAAAATCTGAACTGAAGTGGGAACTTTTTATATTATTTTGGGGAAATAGAATTGATCAGTAACTTATTTCATTTTCATTGAGAAAATTTAGAATCGAAGTTGAACTTTTCTTCTTCCGGGAAAATATTTGGAACAGAACTTTAAATTTTTTCATCTCTTTGAGAAAAATCTGAACTGAAGTGGAAATTTTTATATTATTTTGTGCGAATAGAAATGATCAATAACTTATTTCATTTTCATTGAGAAAATTCAGAATCGAAGTTGAACTTTTCTTCTTCCGGGAAAATATTTGGAACAGAACTTTAAATTTGACTCTTTGAGAAAGGTCGGAATTGAATTTAAGAAAATTTAGAATTAAAGTGAAACTTTTTATCTCCATGGAAAATAATCACAATCATAGCATAACTTTTCCTATCTTCTACAGAAAAATTTAGAAGTGAACTTTAAATATTTTAAGTCTTGGTGAACTTAAAATTGAAGTGGAAGTTTTTTATTTTCTCTGGTGACATTAGAAGTGAATTGTGTTCTTTGGTAAAATTCAGATGAGATCTTGAACTTTTCTATCTTCTATGAAACATTGAGCCTGCTAGTAGTATCTTTATCTCTAAAAATTCTTTTTCTTTCATCTCTGACCTTTTTAATAGATATTCTGAACGTTTGACGTTCTAGCATACCCTAAAATAATGAACACTTAACAAAATAATGCATAAAATATTTTTAATGAAATAATGAGATGTAGAATATTAATATAAAAATACGTTAAATACATTATTACACATTATTAGTACACTTGCGCTTCACTTTCCGTCAATTCATCTTTATATTCATTGATGATATTGTCTGCTAATGTCTTTTTTATTCTGCCTGTGATTTCACTGTCTATTCTCACGTTATTTTTACATAGATGGCAGTTCTGGCAGGTAGACAAGATATGATTTATTACACTAGTGCAGCAGTAGGCCTTTCTTTTCTTCTTTGCTTTCATTTGAATAGTAATACCAGAACGATGGGAATAGGATCTATCAATAGGTATCGTGCTACCAGAACTGTAAGCAAGGAGTTGTCCCCGATCATCGACAATTATTTTTAAGTTGGCATTCTCCTTTAGCACTATCATCTCTGGTGCTCTCACTCTCGCATATCCACCTTGAGCGATTGCGAATGATTTCGATAGTCCAAAGAAATCTAACTTCTCGACCTCATGACAACGCATGCATACATTTCCAATAGTGTTACCGCTTGCACTCGTTTCATAGTTCAGGTATTTCTCCTTGTCAGCATTCAATACGACAATGATTTTATCATGTGCACATACGTTCGTCGAAGAATTCATCCTCACTTTTTTACAGATATGAATTGTGTGTTTATCCTTCCATTGCGTAAAAAATACTGATTTAATGCATGCAATAAACTAGGTAGTGTCGATAACCTGCCATAGAGTACCAGTGGGAAAGCCGCGTCGTGTCCATGAACAAGCACAGAGTACGATTGGTAGAGCCGTAAGCATATTTCATTTCATTTCAGGATTTAAGAAAATTAGAATTAAAGTGAAACTTTTCATCTTCATGGAAAATAATTACAAATCATAGTATAACTTTTCATATCTTCTATGGAAAAAATTAGAACTGAACTTTAAATTTTTTATGTCTTGGTGAACTTAAAACTGACGTGGAAGCTTTTTATTTTCTCTGGTGAAATTAGAATTAAATTGTGTTCTTTGGTAAAATTCTGAAGAGAACTTGCACTTTTTTAGCTTCTATGAAAAATTTGGAACAGTATTTTAAATTTTGTCATCTGTTTGAGAAAAATCTGAACTGAAGTGGAAAATTTTTATATTTATTTTGGGAAAATAGAAATGATCAATAACTTATTTCATTTTCATTGAGAAAATTCAGAATCGAAGTTGAACTTTTCTTCTCCCGGGAAAATATTTAGAACAGAACTTTAAATTTGACTCTTTGAGAAAGGTCGGAACTGAATTGAAGATAATTTAGAATTAAAGTGAAACTTTTTATCTTCATGGAAAATAATCACAATCATAGGATAACTTTTCCTATCTTCTACGGAAAAATTTAAAAGCGAACTTAAAATTTTTTATGTCTTGGTGAACTTAAAATTGACGTGGAAGCTTTTTATTTTCTCTGGTGAAATTAGAATTGATCAGTAACTTATTTCATTTTCATTGATAAAATTCAGAAGAGAACTTGAACTTTTCTATCTTCTATGAAAAATTTGGAACAGTATTTTAAATTTTTTCATCTGTTTGAGAGAAATCTGAACTGAAATGGAAAATTTTTATATTATTTTGGGGAAATAGAAATGATCAATAGCTTATTTCATTTTCATTGAGAAAATTTCAGAATCGAAGTTGAACTTTTCGTCTTCCGGGAAAATATTTGGAACAGAACTTTAAATTTGACTCTTTGAGAAAGGTCGGAATTGAATTTGAGAAAATTTAGAATTAAAGTGAAACTTTTTATCTCCATGGAAAATAATCATAATCATAGCATAACTTTTCCTATCTTCTACAGAAAAATTTAGAAGTGAACTTTAAATTTTTTATGTCTTGGTGAACTTAAAACTGACGTGGAAGCTTTTTATTTTCTCTGGTGAAATTAGAATTGATCAGTAACTTATTTCATTTTCATTGATAAAATTCAGAAGAGAACTTGAACTTTTCTATCTTCTATGAAAATTTGGAACAGTATTTTAAATTTTTTCATCTGTTTGAGAAAAATCTGAACTGAAGTGGAAAATTTTTATATTATTTTTGGGGAAATAGAAATGATCAATAGCTTATTTCATTTTCATTGAGAAAATTTCAGAATCGAAGTTGAACTTTTCGTCTTCCGGGAAAATATTTGGAATAGAACTTTAAATTTGACTCTTTGAGAAAGGTCGGAATTGAATTTAAGAAAATATAGAATTAAAGTGAAACTTTTTATCTCCATGGAAAATAATCATAATCATAGCATAACTTTTCCTATCTTCTACAGAAAAATTTAGAAGTGAACTTTAAATTTTTTATGTCTTGGTGAACTTAAAACTGAAGTGGAAGCTTTTTATTTTCTCTGGTGAAATTAGAAGTGAATTGTGTTCTTTGGTAAAATTCAGAAGAGATCTTGAACTTTTCTATCTTCTATGAAACATTGAGCCTGCTAGTAGTATCTTTATCTCTAAAAATTCTTTTTCTTTCATCTCTGACCTTCTTAATAGATATTCTGAACGTTTGACGTTCTAGCATACCCTAAAATAATGAACACTTAACAAAATAATGCATAAAATATTTTTAATGAAATAGTGAGATGTAGAATATTAATATAAAAATACGTTAAATACATTATTACACATTATTAGTACACTTGCGCTTAACTTTCCGTCAATTCATCTTTATATTCATTGATGATATTGTCTGCTAATGTCCTTTTTATTCTGCCTGTGATTTCACTGTCTACTGTCACATTATTTTTACATAGATGGCAGTTTTGGCATATTGACAAGATATGATTAATAACATTATTGCAGGAGTATGCTTGTCTTCTCCTTCTTGTTCTCTTTAAAATGCTAATACCGGAAAGATGATGATAGGATTTATCAACAGGTAATGTGTTACCAGAAACCCTAGCAAGGAGTTGTCCCCGATCATCGACAATTATTTTTAAGTTTGCATTCTCTTTGAGCACTAATTTCTCTGGTAATATTACTCTTGCATACCCACCGTTTACACGATTGAAATTCTTGGGTACTCAAAAGAAATCTAACTTCTCGCTGTCATGACAGCGCATGCATACATTTCCAATAGTGTTACCGCTTGCACTCGTTTCATAGTTCAGGTATTTCTCCTTGTCTGCATTCAACACGACGATAATTTTTTCATATGCACATACTTTCGTCGAATAATTCATTTTCACTTGTTTACAGATATGAATTGTGTGTTTATCCTTCCACTGCGTAAAAAATACTGATTTAATGCATGCAATAAACTAGGTAGTGTCGATAACCTGCCATAGAGTGCCAGTGGGAAAGCCAAGTCGTGTCAATGAACAAGCACAGAGTACGATTGGTAGAGCCGTAAGCATATTTCATGTCATTTTAAGATAAGTAAAAAAGTTAAAAAATACCATGTTAAAAAATTCAATAAAGTATTTACGAATTGAGGAGGGGACTGTTTGAGGTTGGAAAATGGGTTTAGGAATGACATTATGAATGGAACTTGTTCAGAAAAGATATAATAAAGCCATAAAAAAGTATTAAAAAAAATGGAGAGGGGACTCTTTGGGGGGCCCGGGAAGGGTGTTTGGGGGACCCTTGGGGGCCGGTTGGCCCTTTGGGAGCCCGGGGAACCTTTGAGGACCAGGGGAGGGCCTTCGGGGGTCTGAGGAGGGCGTTTGGGGGATAATATTTCAAAATTTTTACTTTTTAGTTTACTTTTTTGCGGCGCATTCCTGCGGCGCATCCCTGCGACGCATCCCTGCGGCGCCTCCCTTTGGCGCATCCCCCTGCGGCGCTTCCCCCGACCCGCGGCGAATTCCCCTGCGGCGCATCCCCTTGCGGCGTTTTCCTGGCCCGCGGCGCTTCTCGGGCCCGGGGGACCTTTGGGGACCGGGGGAGGGCCTTTGGGGCACAGAGAGGGCCTTTGGGGGTCTGGGGGGGCACTTGAGGGCCGATTGGTCCTTTGGGAGTCCGGTGGAGCTTTGGGGACCGGCTGAGGGCCTCTGGGGTCCGGGGGGCCCTTTGGGGGTCCGGGGGCCCTTTGAGGACCAGGGGAGGGCCTTTGGGGGTCTGAGGAGGGCGTTTGGGGGACTGGGGCTCTTTGGGAGCTTGGGGGGACCTTTGAGTACCGGGGGCTTCCTTCGGGGTTGGGTAGGGGGATTGGAACCCTTTGGGCTTGGGGTAGAGGACCTCACAACACTGTTCAAATGGAACTTGTGTATTATAACGATCACAGAGTTTCACCCTCAAATTCTCTTCTAAAATTATCTTTTAAATCATCTTTTAAAATGTCTCTAACTGTTTCGCCGAAATAATCCCATAAAATGGCTAAAACGGTTTCGCCCAAATAATCCCCTAAAAGTAATTTCTGTGTGTTCCTTTTGTTTTTTGGCATCTCTGTGCTTTCACATTTCAAATTTCTAGGAAACCCTTTCCTACGTTAATCTCTTCATCTCATAAATTTTCCTAGCTAAACTATTAAGGTTTCGTTAGAATATCAATTTATCTCTCCGACTTAAAGCTCAGTGAAGCCGTATTTAAAAATAGAATTTCTATCTCTTTAGACTCCCGCATAATTCCAAGATAACAAGTGATGTCATTTATAATTCCTGACACTAAAGATCAATGAAGCCCTATTTAAAAATAGAATATTAATTTTTCTCTCTGACCTAAAGAACGTTTATCCCTCAGACCTAAGATTAAAGAAGCCATAATGTTTCTTAATTCCCCCTTCGTGAATCAATAATTTCCCCGCCGATTATGTAAATCAAGTTCTCAGGTTAGGTTCGCCTAAAGATCAAAGAAACATAATGTTTCTTAATTCCCCCTTCGTGAATCAATAATTTCCCCGCCGATTATGTAAATCATGTTCTCAGGTTAGGTTCGCCTAAAGATCATCCATCCATTCATCCATTCATCCATCCATCCATCCATCCATCCATCCATCCATCCATCCATCCATCCATCCATCCATCCATCCATCCATCCATCCATCCATCCATCCATAAATGTGAGAAAATTTCTGTTTTTTCATTCTCACTGACAAAAACCATAAATCATCCATAACCATCCATGAAAAACATCAAATAAATCGACCAACACACATAACCATCCATGAAAACAGATATAAATGTGACAAAATTCCTGTTTTTCAAATTCTCACTGACAAAAACCATAAAAACATGCATAAATTATGTAAAATAGTTGTAGGTGGCAGCAGGGGTGGGTATCACGAGTCAATAAGGCCTTTCTACTTGTAAGCTATACAAGTTGCTTACTGTTACTTTGATACCTTGTTCACTTTCATGCTTTCTTTACTTTGTTATTTTTTTACTTTCATATTGTTACTTCGATACTAGTTTTGATACTTTCATGAACATTTGATGTTGAAAAAAAAAGTTTGATTTTGAAATAAGGAATTTTTTAAGACTTTGAACTTTTTGCAATAAAAAACGAACAAAAATTAATAAAAAAACGAAAAAATTCAAAAAAAAGTTTTTCAAAGAAAAACAAAGGCCATTTTGAACTTAAGATCAGCAGATACAAATACCTGTTAAAATTCAAACCCAAAACGACCAGAAATTACTGTTAAAGAATAAATGAAACACAAAACGAACAGAAGTTAAATAAACAATCATATCAAAAACATACAGCAAGTAATAAAATAAATGAATAAATAAATTTTAAAGCGAATAATGCTTAAATTGAATTTGCAAATCTTAAAGCGAATATGCTTAAATTGAATATGCAAATCAAGCTTAAAACAAGAAAAAATACTTTGCTATTGAAGCACAAATGAAAACAAAAACGAACAGAAATTAAAACGAACAGAAATCAATTCAAGCAAACACACAATAGACACTAATACAAATGAATAAATAAATCTTAAGACGAGTGAAACTTAAATTGAATATGCAAATCAAGCTTGAAAAGAACAAAAATTACTATAAAGAAAAGTTTGGGTATCGTCTCCTTTTCTCACTGTAAAAGTCTAAACCTACTGCGCCATTGGCGCTTTACTGAAAAAGAATTATATTACAAATATTTACTTCTATACTTAATATTGAAAATAAGCATTAAAATTACAGTAAAATTTTGAACTGATGAGCTTTCAGCAATTCACATCATTATACATCAAATATTCAGTTTAATTCATTAGTTCTTTCTAAGAGTGTTCAAGAATAATATAGTTTCACTAAAAACAAGAGTTTGGATACTGCCCCCTTCCTTAATTGTAAAAGCCTAAGGCCTACTGCGTCATTGGCGCTTCACTGAAAACGAATTATATTACGAACATTTTTTTTCCAGTTCTTTAAGCAATGAGACTGAAAATAAAATTACAGTGAAATAAAATAAACTGAAATAAACTGATGGATCTTTCAACAATTAATCATTGCATATTAAATATTCAATTTGATTTTGTTTATACATTCCAAGACTTTCAAAACACATATAGTTTTCAGTAAAGGGCCAATGACGCAGTAGGTTTTAGACTTTTACAGTGAGAGAAGGAGGCGTTAACCAAACTCTTGTTTGTAGTGATTTGTGTTCGTTTCAAGCTTGATTTATATATTCAATTTAAGTTCCACTTGTTTTAAGATTTATTTACTCATTTATATTAGTAACTACTGTTTGTTTGTTATGATTGTTTATTTAATTTCTGTTCGTTTTAGGTTTCATTTATCCCTCAATAGCAAAGTATTTTTGTTCGTTTTAATTTTGATTTGCATAATCAATTTAAGCATTTTTCGCTTTAAGATTTATTAATTCGTTTAAATTATTACTTGCTGTATGTTTTTAGCTATTATTGTTTATTTAATTTCTGTTCGGTTTGGGTTTCATTTATTCTTTTATAGTAATTTCTGGTCGTTTTGAGTTTGAATTTTAACAGGTATTTATATTTGCTGATCTTAAGTTTAAAATGGCCTTTACTTTTCTTTGAAAAACTTCTTTTTTCGGGAAATTTTTTTAATTAACTTAAACAAAAAGGTAAGAAATTCCGAACTAGTTTTATTTTTCCCATTACGGAATCTAATGTCGCATAAAAAACGCTGTTACAAAAAGACTATTTGCACCATCTCGTCACAATCATTTGTGACTCGATTAGTGATGAATGAGCAGTTTTAGAATTGGAATAGTCACTAAATTTATGTCACTAACATTCTTCCAAATTGCATTTACTCCAGTTTCATAAGAAACATAGGACGAATTATGAGCTACTTGTTTCTTACGGTTAAGTCTAATTTATTTCTGCAATAGAAAATATATTTAATATTCTAATCAGTCATGGGCAACAAAAAAAAAATGCAGATTCTAATAGAAATTAAATCAAGCTTTTAAATTGATGTATATGATTTTTGTAATACTTAGAGTCTTTTGATTTGAAAAATTTATCTTAGAAATAACTTTACTTACCAGATTTGATGATTTCCCATGCGATTTAGAAAAAAGTATGTTCTTTCATTTGTTCTGTGAATAGCAAGTTGCCTTCCCCCCTATCATTTCCTTTCTTTTCTCTCTCCCTCTCTTTCTCAAAATATTGTATACCCTCTACAGATGACTGGATCCAAAGTGAAAACAAGGGATCAAGTATATACACATGAATTTATTCCATTTCTTAGGAGGGGGGATTTATCTCGATGAAATTTTAGACAAGCTACTTTTAGCTATCTTGAAAGGGATCTAGTTAGGACAATGAAACTTTCAGTAATGTATTAGGGCAAAAAAAAAATACTCCGGGGAGGTATTGCCAAAGTACTATGTCCATCTTCTGATATCTAAGCCTTCAAATTTTGCCTACTTCACAGGTAAATTTGAATTTTGACAAAACAACATTATACCTTAATTTTCACTTTTTTTTCTCTGGTTTTAGTTTTAAAAAATACAATTCCTGTTATTCGAGTAGAATTTTAAGCCAAATCAATGGGTTTCTTCTAAATTCAGGAAATTTGTTTGTCGATCTTTAAAACCTCATAAATTGGGATTGGGCAAATCTGTGAAGCTGAAAATACTTTTTTTGTACTTCATTTAAGTAGAAGATCTATTTTGCTAGGTCTCATTTTTATAATACATATATTTTAAACGTCATCAAAGGTCATTGCCCTCTAGAGGGAGAAGAAGTAGAGGTAGGCATTTCAAAATACCTTCCCATGACAAACTTTAGTCTGTACATCCATCCCTAAAAGTTTCATTTTCCTAACCTAATCCCTTTCCAAGATAGTAAAATGTAGCTTGTCTAGAATTTTACCTTTATTTCAAATACGAGGGTCAATGAATCATGCGAAATTCTTAAAAAGTATAGAAATTGTGGGAGACCCGTTGATACGGGCCTTACTGTGCACATTTGTTTAATTGATGCATAAAAAGAAAGGTAGAGCAATTTCTTGTTTTGTTCTATATTTTATTGTAATACAATAGTTCACCTCCTTTTGTGTCTGTACAGTATGAGTGGGGTTGCCCTCTCCTCAACCTGCCGCTCTTTATGCTAAAGTCTTAAAGTTGTTTGAAAATGCTTCTCATTCAAATTCAACGGCACTTGTGTTTATCAGTTTTTCTTAAAGAATTGTGACAAAAAGTCGAGCTTTAGCTTAAAGAATGACTATTGAGGAATGGGTGTCCCCTCATATACGCAATAAATTCTATTCGTTGTAAGTTTTAATGTTGCTAATTAATTTCATTTCAAAAAACTTCATTCCCCTGGAAACTCTGAGCCATGGAAAAACACGCACCCTCCCTCCCGCGGTCCCTCCCCCCCCAAAAAAATGTATATATTTCCCAATAGCAAATAATATATGTGAGCAATGAACAAATTGCGTAACTTAAAGCCTTTTTCCCATGAGCTGTGGGGCATCTTGTCATCCCCAAAGGCATATTTATTGAATTTTTTAACTATGTGGAAACAGAAGGCCATAAAAATTTTTATCGGATGGCTTTAGGGAAAAAGGGGTGTGGGAGGGGTGGTAGTTGCCCCCCAATTTTCAGTCAATTAAAAAAGGCACTAGAACTTTTGGTTTTCGGTAGAATGAGCCTTTTTCCAATCTTATAGGACCACTGGTGCGTCGCCATCACCCCTGGAAAAAAAAAATCAAAATAGAAAAAACACGCATCTATAACCTTTCTTCTGGCAAAATAAATACAAAATTCAAATCAAAATTTCGCATCAGAATGTGTAACTATCTGTTTATTGAATTAAGATTTTGTTCTGTAGTTTAAAACCACAGGTTTTGTTGTTTAAAAAAACCAAGAGAGCAACCCAAAAACTGGTACAAGAGAAGCAGTCAACAAAGCTTACGGATGTCCCATCTTTCTTTTGAAATTATTTATACCAAAAATAATTTACTAAATCATATAATTTTTCATGTTTTAATGACCCGTTTAACCACCTAACTTAAACGCTCAAAACTACCTGAAGTAAAGCGAAAAAAAAACTTTTTTGCTATTTAGATTAAAATGGGTGGTGTCTTGAGCACTCAAAATTGGCACTTCTCTGACTCATGTTACTCAATGACTCTCTTTCTAAACTACACTGTAACTTCTATCCTAACCACTTTGTTTAGTTTGGTATCCTCTACCAACTGACCTCTTTCTAAAATCCCTGATCTCGTTTCATGTCGTGCCAGTCTTGACAGTTATCCTCATCTTGCCCTTTCGGTCTCCTCCGCCAACTGTGGTAGCCATTAAGAAAAGTCATGATTTTCTTTTAAACTGCGTTTTCTGTAGACTGCGTTTTCTATGAGTTTTCTATCGCTTACAACCTTATCTTCTAGAGAATTATATTGTTGGTTTTAAGCTGATTCTCTCCCCAGGGCTCTCTCCCTCGGTTCTCTTTGCGCCCAAGCGAGAAATAGGTCGGTAAGTCGGTATAGATATCACACAGAAGTGTAAACTTGATGACAGATTATTTTAACTGAGAGAAGAGACTGTTTTCCGGAAGGAAAAGATTTATGTTCCTTCTTTAAGGGCTCTAGAATTAGCATAAAGATGTATAGATTAGAATTTGAGGGAGAGTATGGTGTCTGACTGATGCCCCCCCCCCCCCCCCCAAAAAAAAAAATCCCCAGCCCCTAGATAATTTTGCTCCAAAACTAGCTATCCCTAGGAAAGTTCCTCCCGCCCGCAAAATTAAGCTGATAAAGGGCAAGTAAGACAAATAAAAAGAATGAAGAAAAGAAGGGATTTTGGATTATTCTACCTATAAAGGCAGAGGTCAGATAGACAGGCAGAAGTCAGACAGTCAGACAGAGGTCAGACAGACAGACAGACAGAGGTCAGACAGACAGAGGTCAGACAGACAGGGAGAGGTCAGTCAAAATACAGGTAGAATATAAAGGGTAGAACATCCAATCGTATTTATTTTTATGTTTTTTTTTTGTGGGCAGGGGTTGAGTTATAATAGTAAGGTAAGATAAAGGCTAAAGAAAATGATTTGCTGCTTTATTTCAAATAAGGAATTCTGTACATTTTTTTTTTTTTTCTTTTTTTTTTTTTTTTTTTTTTGTTCTAACTTAGAGTTTGACTCCATATTATTTAAGTTAAATTAAAAAGAAGAACCGTCCTTTAAAGGTAGGCTACTCCAGACGGGAAAACCTTCCAATTTACGACTAGTGGGCGTGTTCTTCATCAAAAGGGATGAACCTGTATCGTGTACTGTATATATTGGTGCTAGACATCGCTTCAGCTTTAGGGATCCCCCACGTAAATGGAAACTATTGGGGGTGAGCCCAATACTTTTTTTGTAAACAGGTATTGATGATATTTTGAAAATTTTCCTTACTTTATCTTTTGCTTAAATTATTGTCTGGGGGGGGTCTGGGATTTTCCTAGGGACTCATTCAATCTCTTTTGTGACTATCAGGATTGTTTTATGTTTCCTATAAATCGGTGAAGATTCTAAGGATAGAGATTCAGCGAGAGTCAAATACTTATTTGCGTGAACTTGCTAGTAAGACTTTTCCCTGTTGTATCATTTCTTACATTTGCATTATGCATTTTATGTCCATATAAGAAACTTTTTGGAAGCTTATCGTTGCTTATCTAGATTTCAGACAATCTCTTCTCTGTGAATTTTCCATTGTTGATTGTTTCTCTTTTATGATTTATTTTTCTGGTAATACTTTATGCCGAAAGATCCATTATAGAACTTGAACATTTTCAAGCTATTATCAAGTTTCTGTCTTCTTTCTAGGTTTTGAGGAATACTGATCATCGTCAGCCCCGGATTTCAGAAGTGTAACTGTCAGTCTACATTCTAGTCATTAATATAGATAGGTTTTGACCTAACGGTTAAAACTAACCACACGTTTTTAACTAGACTCTGTGCGATAGCCCTGTGATAGCTTGTTTCTTATTGCTTATAATTGTTTTGAGGTGCCTTGAGTTCTTACACAACAACGTCCTATTTCGTCAAACTCATAAAGATACTAAAAATTCATAGAGGGCAAATAGATGACCGTTTATGGGAGTCATTTTCTCCCTTTCTGACATAAGAAATTATCAGTAATGGCTACTTGTTTCGCTTTATAGTTCTATTAGTTATATCGATCGCCATTGCCCACGGATGATAAAAAAAAGAAAATCAATATCTAGAGAGGGATAATGTGAATAAGCTTTGCATTTGTTTAAGTAATTACAAGATAAGCTTTACATTGACTTTATATTTTTTATCATCTTTATGGTCAAGTTTGTCTTATAGGCTAAAATCCTTAGTAGTTCGTCAAAATTCTAAGTACTTTTTGGTTTGTTTCGCTCTGTTTTTGTGATTTTTGAGGGTAGAACAAATATTTTAACCGTCTGGCCGTCTACAAAATTATTCTCTGATGCTGAGCAATAATTATGTAGTATTAATTTATTTTCAATTCATATTTAGGCAGTTTAATTTAAATTTGATAATAGTGACAAGAATTTAAATTTGAATTGAACTTCATATAACCTACTTCATAGCAAAGTACGTAGCTAAACTTGGAAATTAATTTTCCTGCATGCAAACCTTCGTAAAAAAGATGGGAAATCAAATAGTTAAAACAATACATAAACTGTAAAAAATTAAATATCAAAATAAATTTAAATATCTCTGCGGGGGTTTTATTATATACACACACATATTTTTCGGTTATGGAAATATACTTTGTGTGATAATTTTTACTTTTAATATCATTAACGACGCTCCTTGTATATCCCATTGTATTTTATCAATTTTACTAGTCTTCGACTCACAATAACATACTCAATAAGATTAGCCGACTTACCATGCTGTGAGTAGTATCATAACTGGTGGGTCATTTTATAGCAAAATACCCAATCGGCCTGTAACAAAACTATTACACCTATAGAATTCTAGCAATCTATTGCCGTTGCTATCTTCTTTTCCTACACCAAATCTGACCAAACTAGAATACCATCTGTCCCTATTTGCTCCAGCCGAGCCTTAAATCTGCCTAATAAAAATACCGTATTTCTATACAGGATCCTCCCTATTGGTTCCTGTGATAATGTAAAAAATTAATTTGAGTCAATTTTGTCTTCTTGTTCTAATCAAGATTAAACTACTAGTGTACATACCTGGTGAGTTTTGGTCATAAAACTAACAACTGGAAATACATTACGGATACCTTCCCAGCCTAAGCAAGACTTAGAAGCTTCTTATTCCACAAGAGCCTAACTCCCTGCCTGTATCCCCATCCTTCCTGTCTGAATAAACAAATTCTATACTATACTATGCCATATTTCCTAGCCCTCCCAACTATCCCTCCTTACAAAACTCCCAACAAGTCCTTTTCAAATCGTCTGAACTCGCCTGTCAAAATGTCAAGACGATTGTTCTTTTTCTATGTCTCACCATTCCACGTTGCAATTTTCATTTTATTAAAATAATTGAAACTGTTATTCTTTCAAGAAAATCAACGGGTCTCCCAAGTGAAGTTCAGGGACTAATAGCTTCTTGTCACACACAAAGGGCTTAAGCTGGCTCAGAACCTGACAGCAAGAACTTTATGGACCCCTAGTTAAACGAAGCCTTTGTGCTCCATTCAACTATAAGAAGCCTGTCACGTCCGACTCATTATAAATTCATGCCTGCAAACATTGTACTATAATGGAGAGGCAAATAAACAAATTCGCTAACAAGAGGCTATCTGTCATACAAACAGGGAATCTAAGGTCCATACTATACATCTTATCTAATAAAAGAATTATGTCTTGAACCTTCGCTCTGATTCCAGAATAATAGAAATTAGGCCCAACCCAACAAAACTTCACATGGAGTACATTATTATCGTTGCCGTCGTGTATAATTTTATTTCTGTTTGTAGTTGTGACTATAGATAGGCTCCACCATAAAACTTAAAATGATGCATAAGAGTTTGAGTGAAATAAGTTTGTTGAATTTTTCCCTAAATACTTTTTACCTTCTAAGAACAATAAAATTCCCACTAAGCAGCATCTGAGCTGAATTTATTTCCGTATAAATACTTTACGAATCACATATTCCAGTGATTTTTTTTTTACGTATGTAGCTGGACCCTTCTCCGCTTTATACAGTTTTATATTTTTGAATGACATTTGCTTTTCTTTATCTTAGCCTTAGATATCTATTCCGCCCTTAGTGTAGCAGTAGAGGATATAGGCCTCCTTTTTAAATCTTCATTGTCCGACTCTAATTCAATGTCTGTGTTTCTATTTATCTTTACTTATTATTCACTAGTACACGCGGTCCTTTTGGATGATCTTTGTTTAAGCTTTCTCGCTTATTCAGTAAAAGTTTCAAGTTTTCTTTGCAGAGCTCTTGAATGTAAAGTAGTCTGTAAGTAAATGGACTGGGCCATGCCAACGTTTTGGGGGGATTGGAAAACTGAGAACTGAAACATTTCCCAAAATTTTTCTAGAAATCTATGTTTTTTCCTTTATTTTCTTGTTGACTTTTGATTTCAAAAAAAACCTCGCAGTTCAAACAAGAATTTAAAGAAAAATATAACATATTTGCATAACTTTGAGATGGATGAGAAATTTCGGTGAAAAAGGGAACTGAAGGATGTCCTATCTATTAATATGAGAGATACATCTATTTAGGTCGGTGACACACTTTTTGAGGGTCATTACAAACCGGTCTTATGTCAGTGGTGTGTGAATATAAGTAAATATACTATCTGTAACTCCTCATAGTAGAGAACAGTTAGTATTGTGAAGATTCTTCAAATATACAGTTTTGAAGAAAATACTTTTTATGTTGGAAATTGTTTTTCAATCATCTTATTGAAAACTGTAGTGGTTTCTCAATATTAGATGTTGAGAGAACATATATTAGTGATACGAAGGTAAGAGTCGCTAACGTGGCAGAAGAAACTGCCAAAAGATGACAATTGACATTTGAATGAGAGAAAGTATTTGCTAGGTATGTAATATCTTTGAGTAGGTTTAAATTAGAGGAGCCGCTGTATTTTGAAATGAAGCAGAACAAGATGCATATATAGGTGTTAAAAGAAGGCTTGAAAACAAAATTTGAAGCACATTCAAGATAGTAAATTGGGACACCTTTTGAAAAAAAAAAACAGTGAAAAAACTGTTATTCTTTTATTGCAATTGTTAATATAAGTAATTCTATAGCTCGAAAAGTGTTTTTATAGACAGTTTTTTAATTGGATTCGTGATAACAGGTGTTGACTCCTCTTCCCTCTTTGTCTCTGTAAAGAGTTAATAGGTAATAACTTCAAGTCGGTATTGATTATTCGACATAAAAGGACATTTTTCGGACGTTATCAAGTTCAAAACCAATATTTTTCGGCAAAAGGTGAAGAAATAATCCATATATGTCTTCTTTGTTTGTATACATTGGGAAGTTGGTCATGTGAAAATTAGACGATACCCAATATGATAAATAACTAGTTTTGATTATATAATCCATGTTTTCTACATCAAGAAGAAGAAATTCAATTTTGGGATTGTAATTCCTGTATTTAGGAAGCATGTAACTCTCATAGCAGAGGATTCCTATGTCTCAATTGTCATTATGATAAGTGAGAGTGCTGGGAAAATGTCATTTTTGGCCTAATTGCAAAAAATAACACGAAATTGTAGTTTATTTATAAGAGACTGGTATATTCGTTTTATGAACTGGGAGGAAGAACCTAATTCATGCTTCAAATGTTGGAATAACAGGAGAGTATGGCTCTTACGTAGCCATTGTGATGAAAATGGATGGTACTGTTGTAAACCGAAAGATTTTTATTTTGGCATTTACAGAGATTGATGATTCATTTGAATGTTCAGAGTGTGATATTGCTTCGAGTAAATAAATACAATCACATGAGTTTCATATTAAATATGAAAATAGTTCCACTGACCACACCGAAAAACACAATAAGCTGGAAACTACACTTTATTGCAGGAAACGTGATTCTGATTTCTCACTTAATGGTAAATACATGGTAAATCCAAATTGTCTGTTACCTCTAATTGTTGCTGATGACAATGAGAAATTAAAAATAGAGGAAGAAGAAGAAGATATATGAGAAAAAAATCTATTCAAGAAAACAAAAGCTATATATAATTTTGTTAATAAACAACTTTACATATCAGGCACTAAAATGAATATTTTACAAATAGGAAGGCAGATTTTCTACCATAAAATCATTCAAGCAATTAATGTCCGTTTAAATTTGAAGACATTCTTCATAGGTATAGTCTCGACAGCAGAAGAAAAGTATAATAGTGCAGAGAATCCACAGATTTTGGTCGATAAATCTTGGACTGTCTCCAGGTTTTGAACAAAAGATATTCCTTTGTTTTAGGTAAAAGTCTTGATACGGAGTGTGTAGAATGCGTAGTGTAGACAAAGAGGTCTACAAATTTGAAACATTTCCTAGTTTGGAAGACACTAAGCCGATGTCTTAACTTCATATTTGACATGCTACTATTAAATATTTTAACAGCATTGATAGTAATTTCAATGTGTTCGAGGAAATCTGGTGGGGCACAATGGGATTTGTATTTGGACGTACGCGGACCCCTGTTAAACACACTAATGATTTCATTGGTTTTCCTGTTGCCAAGTCCAGTCGAATGTTGCCATCAGAGGCAATCTCCTAGCAAATTTTTAAATTGACCGATTGAGACAAGTATAACACTCTGTCAATTCTTCGGCAAAATGGGACTCTATACGTATAGTCCCCGTCCTTACAATGTTCACGTCTTGAGTACCCAACAAATTCGAAACAATTACAACGTGAGTTTTTGAAAACTTGGAGTCGGTCATTCCATTTTCTAATGGTTGCACATAAGGATCGAGAGACCATATTGTCAATTTCTAACGGATTTTGTAGGATGACAAATTGTACGAAGGAGTTCCATTTAGTTTAAAAACAATGAACTCATAACCTGACCTGCGGAACCCATAACCTGCTTTTTTTACCATAAAGTTTTGCCGAGATTGAAGTGACTGATACATCCGTCGCTTCTGCAGCAGGTTTATTTTACCGACCAAATGAAAACCACTAGTTACTGCATTTTAAGCGCAAGCTTAAAATGTAATATATTCATGTCCCATGCAATCTCTTTATGTTTTATAGGACTTTAGGGTCCCCAACATGAATTATATGTAATTTTTGCAGATGGATTGTTAGTGCTTACTAGCATTATATTTACGTAGAAACTAATATTCTTTAAAAAATTGTGCAAGACACAATTTTCATAGAACAGACATTCAACAAGGGTCGACATTTATTGTTATATTTATTGACCTCATGCATACCTAGAAACGTGGAAGACAAATCCACAAAATAGTCTTCGTTGGAAAAAAATAGAGCATGAATATTTTCGGAGAGTTTTTGCTGAGGTTAGAGTTGTCTAGAGCAATAATTTTCAACACTAACATGAACATTTTCTGTATTTAAAAGGTTTTAACGGAAACTAATTGGTAGGCGTAATTCTTTGTTAAGTAGATATGGCATCTTTCTCTCTCCATCTCTCTCTCTCTCTCTCTCTCTCTCTCTTGTTGGGCCTTTAGATGTCTTCTTTTCGATTGGGACATCTGTAGTGTCTGTCGTTCCTCTCCTGAGTATAGACTGATGAGTAAGGAGGTAACTATTGAACTTTTCAAAACTTTTCCCCTTTGGCGCAGTTTCAGCTGGTCACCGAGTTCTCTGGTAGAGGATCTAAAATTTTCGGAAATGCTTTCCTTAAAATCCTTGGCGGAAGTCGGTTGAACCTCCTTGAAGTAATGATGCTAGGGCTGTTTTGAAAATATTTTAGTTTTAACGATTGAATTTTAATGTGAGTTCTCTTATATTCGTTTTTTCTTTATTTGTTTTGCTTAGTACGGCCCTTGGATATAGGGTCGAAATATTCATTTAAAGTTGCGTTCCACTGTCTTATATAAAAAAAATCCCCTGTTGTTCTACTTGTTGTTTAAGAAGCCTAGTCATGTAACATAAGGGATTTAAAATTCTTAGCAGCCGGTGCAATGTACTTTTTAGCTTGTAGTAGTGCAGAGCGAAATAAACTAGCAAACAGACTCCCGAAACCATGACTAACGTTAATTTCTGACCCTTATAACTAGTCCATTCTTGGACTATTTACATAGGCAATTATTAGAATAGTAAATAGGCAATTATTTTACAGCTTTTTTTTAAAGGCGACCCTATTCACTATTATGAATATACTTCGATATTACATTCAAACCATCTTTTAACACACCTTCTTTTATCACAAAGATATCCTCTTTTCCAACTCAAATGTTACTGCAAATTCCACTGTCAAGTTGGTGACTCTTACCTTCGTATCATCAGTGTCCATTCTCTTAACATCAAATAGTGTGAAACCGCTTATTTTGGAAGTCACTAACAAGATTCAAAAGCAATTCCCTAATTTTAAAAGGTACTTTTACCAGTCACCACAATACTCATTATTTCTCCACTATAAAACTACAGAAAACATATTTGCTTGCATTCACACACCTAGGACATAGGATCGGTTTGTAAGCGAGTTTCAAAAACATACATAAGTAATTATTTACATAAAAATTATCTAAAAATGACCTTCAAAAAAGAGTGTCACCGAGAAATATATGCATGTCTCGGATCAATAGTTAGGACTTCACTACTCGAAGGAAAACTTGGTAGAGGCGCGAAAAGACATGGCACTATGAAATTTTGACAAAGGGATATTGGTTCCACATTCCTAATTCATAGTGATAACGACGACGTCAATGCTTATATTCTGAGTTTCTACTATATTCGGGAATTTTTATTAATTTATTTTTTTCCATTTGAATGAAAACAAATTTTGAACTTTGTTTTTCAATTAATAATAGTGTGATGATCGCTAGTCATATTCAAATTTAATTACTTCTTTTAAGAATATTAAAACATAGCAATAAGCTCTTAGTTAGGAAATATTGGAGGAGATGTGAAGTTCGTAAAGTGTAAATGAACATGTCTTTTGTTAATTGAATTTATTGTGTTTTTTCTGAATTGCCAGTTGGTTTATTATACAAGTTATGAAGATCCACTTTCTTTTATGTCATGGAATGGTTCTAGGAACAGTCTACGCAAGACTTGAATGATATGACGTTCTCAAACTATATATGACATTGTTTCTTAAATACGCTTGCTCTCGAAATTTTTTCCACTAACCTTTTAAATTATTGTATATCAATTCAGCAGAGGTAATTTTTTTTATTTGCTATTTCATATGAAAAAAGACGCCTTATTTCAAGAGGACATAACGTTATATTTTTCTGGGATGGTAGTGATTTAGTCAAAGAAAATTTGATTGTTGGATTCAATACCCAAAGTATTTTTGGAGACCCAGGATCAAACATGACCCTTTCCCCAATTAAACCTTATATGTAAACAGGGGTTGACCTGCATAACTTACAGCCCCTGCTCTGGGGGCTGTGGCGAGTTATGTAATTTAGGGAGAGACATGGGAGAGGGCTTTGTTTGCCTTCCGATTACTTTTTACTCTTAAAAGGGCACCGAATACGGTCGATAATCATGTACTTTCGCTGGAAAAAGGTTTTTTTGGAAGTTGATTTATGTTCATTTTTAATGCCATACCGAAAATTTGAATATGGGTAAGGTTACCGTTTTCTCAACACCATTCTTCGCATTAAAGTTTTTTTTGCAGAACAATGTTTCAAAAAAGGGCTCATTTTTGTGAATTCGTGAATTTTTTTTTTTTTTTTAATACCCGTTTCTTCAAAATTTAATTAAAGCAGTAATGATTTGTTCGTATATCAATCACTTTAACCAATAAAACTTTTACAATTGCACATTTTGAACTGTTAATTTGTACGAAATCTTTAGATTTCCTCTGTTTTCCTGGGAGGGTGTAAAGAGGAAGGCTGTGAATAGATTGGGATAGCGTGGTACGTAGCAGTATTGAACTCTGGCGGCTCGGTGCTGCAGTGAGTTGTTAGTTGTAGTAGTAGTTTTCTCTGTTTGATAGTCTAAAATGCATCCTTAAAAGCCGAAAGAGTTTTGGTTCAATCTTGGTTATCACTGAATGAAAATATTCTTTTCTTTGGGAGACAGTCAGAAAATTCAGCGGTTTACATCCTAGATTAACCTTCCTCCCCCACTTCTTAAGAACAGGTTTTTTTTTCACAAGAACAGGAGTTCACACTTTAAACGATTTTATATTAGTAGATATTTTACCAAGTAGATATTCGTTATTAAATACAGTTTTTCTCTGGGAATTGCATCAAATACAACATTGCTCATCTATTACATTTAAATTTGTGTTTGAGCATTCCTTCCGAAAGTAGAAAGAGTAAAAAGTAAAGCTTTAGAGAACTAAATAAATTTTTTTTTTTTTAACTGAAAGTAAGGAACGAAGTTAAAACTTAAAACGAACAGAAATTATTCCGTATAAGAAAGGGGCTGTCCCCTCCTCAACGCCTTACTCTTTCCGCTAAAGTTTTTTATTGTTTAAAAAAATAGAGTTGTGAGGAAGTCAAACTTTAGCGTAAAAAGCGAGGCGTTGAGGAGTGGACAGCCCTTTTCATATGCGGAATAATTTCTGTTCGTTTTAAGTTTTAACGTCGTTCCTTACTTTCAGTTAAAAAAAACTTGTTTTTTTATCTAATTTTTTAACGTTTTTGAATGAATGTAGGTTTTGATTTTGGCTCATCGTACATGAATAATTAAAACAAAATTTGCATATTAATTTTACTTTTATTTGGTTAAATGGCTTTCTCGAAACTTGTTTAATTTTATTTACGAACGTTTTTATTAGTAACAAATATACGTAACTTACGAATTAACTTTTATATTCATAGGTTTTTAATACGTATATTAGGGGGTTCGCCCCCTAGTGAATACCTTGCTCTTTAAGCTGAAGTTCGAATTTTGTTCCAATTCTTTAAAAACGACCCCTTAATCACAAAGACCGTTAATTAGAATAAATAGCTCTTATGAAAGTACTAAAAAATCTTTGGCTTAAAGAGCGAGGTACTGACTAGGGGGTGAACCCAATCACATATGTAACATTTTCTGTTCGTTTTAAGTTTTGATGTTGCTCCTTACTCTCAGTTGAAAAACTTTTTTTTATTTAATTTCTGATCTTTTTTTGAATAATGCTGGGAAATCCGGCGCCCCCTTCATAGCAATGTCCCTTCCCCATGAAAACTTCCTTCATGGAAAGATCCTCACATATAACCCCCAACCCACCCACCCCCCACCTCCCTGAAAAAATCCCCCCTGAAAACGTCTGTATACTTCCCAGTAAAATACTATATGTTAACATTGAGTAAAGTTCATAACTTTCAGCCCTCCTCCGGGGACTTCGGGGGATTTAAGTTATCCTAAAAGACATAGTTATCATATTTTCGACCATGCTCAACAAAATTGTAATCTCAAAATTTTGATCGGGTGACATTGGGAAAAAATGAGCATGGGAGGGGGCCTAGCTGCCCTCCATTTTTTTGGTCACTTAAAAAGGGCACTGGAACTTTTAATTTCCGTTCCAATGAGCCCTCCCACGATATTATAGGACCACTGGGTCGATACGATCACCCCTGGGGAAAAAAAAACAAACAAAAACGCATCCGTGATCTTTCTTCTGGCAAAAAATGCAAAAATTCCACATTTTCGTAAGGGTGATCGTATCAAACCAGTGGTCCTAGAATATCGCGGGAGGGCTCATTCGAACGGAAATTAGAAGTTATAGCGCCCTTATTAAGTGACCAAAAAATGGAGGGCAACTAGGCCCCCTCCCACGCTCATTTTTTTCCCAAAGTCACCCGATCAAAATTCTGAAATAGTCATTTTGTTCAGCATGGTCGAAAAATACAATAGCTATGTCTTTGAGGATGAATTAATCTTCCACAGTCCTGGCGGGAAGGTCTGTAATTTATGAAAAAAAAGGTAAAATTAATATGCAAATTTCGTTTTAATTATTCATGTACGGTGAGCCAAAATCAAAGTTGCATTAATTAAGAACGTTCAGAAATTAAATTAAAAAAAAAAGTTTTTTTTAACTGAAAGTAAGGAGTAATATTAAAACTTTAACGAACAGAAATTATTCCATATATGAAAGGGGCTGTCCCCTCCTCAACGCCTCGCTCTTTACGCCAAAGTTTGACTCTGTCTCACAACTTTATTTTTTAAAATAATAAAAAAAAACTTTAGCGTAAAGAGCGAGGCGTTGAGGAGGGGACAGCCCCTTTCATATATGGAATAATTTCTGTTCGTTTTAAGTTTTAATGTCGCTCCTTACTTTCAGTTAAAAAAAACTTATTTTTTTTATTTAATCTATAATAAGAAGGGAACTCTTTGCCTCGGCATCTGTATGGTATAGTTCATCCTATATTCATCTATATATGATATTCTTCCTAATGAAAGGGCGTTGAACGTCTTTTCTCAAAGCGCGCAAATGTTTATTTGTTAACAATTTATCTTAAGCAACTTTAAAATTAAAAAAGTCTATGTATTTAGAATCAATATAATTAATAGATTTTATGCAATTATCTAATAAAATATTTTGGTTTCTGGTTTCTTTGGACACTAGTTACTCTTTACTTATATCATGTTATTCTGAACTGCTCATTTCAAGGCTCTTAAATAAGAGGGAGGATACTAATATCTCCTTCAACCCCCCTTGTTACATCCAAGTTTAATATTCCTATAACAATGCACCGTGAATGATATTCATTTCTAAAAAAAATCGCATCCCTTTAAGTATTTCTGGAGAGGAGGAGTCTGAAATATAAAACTTGAAATGCAGGGTCATCTTTTCCATAGTTTTTAAGTGGAATTCTGGGAAAAAATATATATTATTGGGATCCTCCTCCTACTTCCCTTTTTTCAAAGGTAAGAACTTGAATTTAATCTTTTATTTAAATTTGAAATATGTCTGTACTATGTTATCTCTACTAGGCATCACGCCATAGCACCCATATTACAGGTATTTTTTCTCTTTTTGTGCCAAAATTATTATTTTGCGAAACAAAATGGTAGAGAACACCCCTTTTGGTGTCGCAATATCTGCTCAAGAAGGGTCGTAGAATTTTAAATTTCTGTTCTACTGAGTTTTATCCCAAAATTTTAAGACCATATGTTCATTACCATCATCGCTGAAGAAAAACAACAAATAAACACGCATTCAGGACCGTCTTCGTCGAAAACGTGTAGGCTATAGATTTGCGCTTTTGTAGATACGGGCTTAAACCCTCTGCAACAGGGTTCTCTGATATGCTGAATTTGATGAAATAGTCAAGATGAATTCACTTTTTGGGGTCTTTTTACCCCATTCAAAAAATTGGGAAATATTTTAATATATATATATATATATATATATATATATATATATATATATATATATATATATATATATATATATATATATATATATATATATATATATATATATATATATATATATATATATATATATATATATATAGGGTTTGTCCAGGAATTAACAGGACTGAGTCGATTTAAAAAGATTTATTGAGCCAATTGTTACAATTCTTTAAAAACTTTCAAAATAAGCTCCTTTTGCGTCAATGCGCAGCGCTACCAACGCGATTTCCAAGCATTGAAAGTTTCACGGTATGCATTCTCCGGAATAGCCTTGAGAGCCGCGGTGCATGCTTTTTGGATCCCCTTGGTCGCCTGAAAATACTTGTCTTTCATCGGCCTTTTCAGGCGAGGAAACAACAAAAAGTCCGGGGGCCACATCTGGGCTGTAGAGCGGCTGCGGAAACTTTGGGATGCCAGCCTTAGTCAAGTAGCTGTTCACGAGAAAGGTGGTGTGAACCGGGGCGTTGTTGTGGTGCAGCTTCAAGTCAGCTGCAATGTCTTGTCCACAGTTTATAGACAGTAAGCTTATCGCAGATAATTTCTGGTCTTCGGTCTCGGTGCCAACAAAAAGCTCCTCCCACTTGTTTCTGCCTTAGCGGATTAGTTTGTTATCGTCAATCACTGAGAAATGGTTACCAAGTGCATTATTCGTAATAGCGGGTTTCCACTTGTTTCGTGTCCAAGAGAAATCTGACTTGTCTACCCGCGAAAAGATCTGATAACGCCTATGTTTCTATCTGCAAAAACGTTCTCCGGAGCACTCGCACCCCTGTCCGGGTTTTTATAATGGGAGAGATAGAGAATGATCATACTGCTAATTCTATAAACTGTGGTCTTGTCGGACCCGATTGATTCTTCGTTTGAGTCTCTTGAGCACCTCCACATAAAACTTGGCATTGACGGTTTTTCCAGGAGGAACAAATTCATGATAGACGATGCCTTTGATGTCAAAAAAGACAAGGAGCATCGTTTTCACTTTGGATTTGCTCATTCGAGCCTTTTTGGGCGAGGAGATGCCGACGTGTGCCACTCGGAGCATTACCTCTTTGTCTCGGGATCATACTCAAAGATCCAGCAATCGTCACCTATGATCATTCAAGATTGGGGGTCCCTTTCGCACATGTTCAAACTTTCTTGGTACGCATCCACTCACCGCAATTTCTGGTCGTCACTGAGCACTTTTGGGACTATCTTCTCGTACACCTTGCGCATGTTCAAATGTACCGTCACAATGTCATGAAGGACGGATTTTGGTAAATTTAACATTTGGGCAACTAAACGAATACTTAGTCGACGGTCTGAGTTCAAAACTTTGCGCACACGAGCCACATTGTCGGTTTTTGTCGACGTCGAACTGGGATGTCCAATAGACAAGTGCTTGATTTTCTAAGGTTTTGGATTTTATTTATAAGATCAGAGGGAGAGATTAGGGGGAAGGAGGTATTGGGTGAAACAGTTGGACCTGAGCCGGTGAAAGGGGGATACTTTGTACAATGGAGGTGAGATACAAGTTCAGATCGTTCGCAATCTTAATAAAAAGAATTCAGGGAGAAAAGAATTAATTTCAGAAGGGATTTTTTTTTTCCACATATCTTTTTAATTTTCCTGTATCATTGCTTAGGATTATTTGAACATAGATCTTTAAACTTGTTGTTTTTCTACAAAAATTTCTTCCGGAGCTTTTATAGACTATTGGCTTCAGCTTGCGTGAAAAGATTTATCTTTCATCTTACAAGTTTTTTAAAAGTCTTATTAGCATAGCGCACCTTTTAATTTTTTTTTCCTCTGAAAATGGGATTTACAGTTGATCCTTAATAAATTTTGGACACGCAACGCTTTGCATTCAACATCATTTGTTGGACACCCAAAAGACCAATTTTCCAAAGCCTGTTTGAAGAGGTGCTCAAGAAAATTAAAAACTTAATACAAACTAGCGTTTGTTATATTTTATTTTTGTGCTAGCTCTCGTAACGAAAAATTATAGGGATTCGGCTCTGCCTGTAGTGAAGGCTGACCATATCCGCGACACCTGCTTGCACATTGGAAAAAAGGTCATCTGTTCATTTCTTAAGCCTTTCAATATCTTATCCATCCGCCACAAAACTTTTAGGTTGCCTGGACGCAGGGAACTATCTCTGAAAGTTTCAAGCTGGCCCGAAAAAATAGGCACCGTTCCATTTGTAGAAGAACCGTGAAACTACCCAAAATTCTTTGTACAATAGTGTTCCCTTTACAGGTACTTAAGAATATATGTTTCAATCCAATCAGACACATTTTTCGCCAGTCTGGGCATCAAGCAACGTCCTCTTGACCATGGAACGATTTCTGAAAGTTACACGGTGATCGAGCAGCAAGATCAAACAAGCTCACTTTTTATTTACTATTAATTAAATTGACCATTTACCAAGAAAAAGGCTCTTCAAAGAAAAGTATTAAGCTGTCTAATAAAAGCCGAAATAAAGTCAAATAATACGCATGGTCAAACTCAGAACAGACAGAAATATCAATGCATGAATAATTTAAACGTGAAACGATAAAAATAAATGAATACCCAAGCCAAGCTTAAGACACCCCAAAATTACCTCAAATACAACTGAAGCTACTACCCCTTTCAACCAGTCAAAGGCTAGGGTGTCATTTGCGCATTGTTGAAAACGAAATGGATTTGAACGTTAGTAGTAAGCGCCCAATTAGCACTGAATCTGATTGCGTAATATGCCTTACCAGGGTCATTCATATATAACTAGGAACGGTACATTGGCTTAGCAGACGGGTTTTTTATGAGGTAACACGTATTTTTTTGGGGTCAGACGGTAAGAGAGAGTGGCGGTCACATTAACTTGATTAGTAGTTGGATTCGGATATAAGGAGTAATTTTCATTGTAGTTCATATTAGTAAGAGAATTGAATTCAGAGAGAGAATAGTTTATTTGAGAGGATATTAGTGGAGAAAAAAAATGAGTGGTGCATTTACACTATTGGAGATTAATGATGGAACCGACAGCAGCAGCAGCAACGATATACGAGTACCCAATGTAGCTGTGGAAATAACCGCTGGCTGTAGACTATGTCTTGAATGGGACATTATGTATGCGAGATACGTGATATCATTAAGCAAGTTTAAGCAGGAGGAGCAACTATGTTTTGCTGGAAAAGTGAATATTCTCCATATAAATAAACTTCGGTCAGCATTAGATGTCCTATCGAAATATATTGATGAGAACAAAATGCATCAGTGAATATTATTATTGTAATTATGTTCAATAAAAATGTTTCTAAATCAATGGTATTTTTTCTTTCTATAGTAGACTAGCGTATATTTTCTAGAGTACAAAAAGAAATTCTGATTAGTCTGAACATGGTTGTGAGAGAGTTAGGACTCTAAAAAATGGATAGATTCGAGAAAGAACGAATCATGAGGAATCTAGTTCTTATGGAAAAACGTTTGATTCTAGATGATGATTTTCTAGAGTTGTCTATTCAAAGGAAGATATTTTCTCGGGGAATGCTTGTTGATATAATGAAAACTGATTCTCCATCATTAGACTATTGTATGAAGCTTCTACATCGTGGTCCAAATGCATTTACACAATTTATTGATATATTGATCACGACACGGCAAAATGATATTGTGGATATGCTTTTAAACATTAGTTTTGAAATTTAGGACTTTTTTCATGAGAAAGATGGTGCTCAAGGATGATTTACTCCTCTCTCTCTCTATCTCAGACAATTTTTGTTGTTGCTAGCTCAGTTTCATTGTGGTAGTGAGAGTGTCAACACATAGCAAAATGTTCCATACATGTCCGTTATGTATGTACTCACTGGGCAGCTGGTCATCATCATGTGAGAATTGCACAATGATTGAGGAGTATGATGAAAAGTGTAGATTAAGCAACCCGTGTAAATTGCAAAGAGGATATGCTGTACAAATTAAAGGTTGTAATTCCTGTCTTGAAGAGGTGTGTGACTCTCATCCCAGAGGCCACCTATGCTCCAATTGTCATTATGATAAATGTAATCAGTGGGAGAGTACATATCCCGGTATGATTGGAAAGAATCCTGACCGTGATTTTAGTTTATTGCTACGAGATTGGTATCGTCGTGGTTTTAGATTGTTCTGGGAGGAGGAACCGGGTCAACGATTCAACTGTTGGAACAACAAAAGAATATGGTTTCTACGTCATCGTTGTGAAGACACTGGGTGTTATGATTATAAGCCCACTGATTTTTATTTGGCTGTGACGGAATGTGATTCGACACTTGAGGACACTGTTTGTGAAATTGCTTCAAATAAGCAAATTGAAACATGTGAATTCTATAGAATGAATGAGAATAGTATCATTGACTATACAAAGAGATATGACAAGAGTGAAGTCACACTCTACTGTAGAAAATGTGACCCTGACATTGCAGTACATCAGGATCAGTACACTGTGAATTCAGATAATCTACCTGCACTAGTTGTTGTCGACAAATACCTAGTAGTGGATGAAATCTAAAGAGTAGAAAAGTCGTTTTATCATGTATATAAATTTTTTTATTAATAAACAATTTCACATACATCTTTAGAACATTTTGTTCTTAGGGCACTAAAATCAATATTAAATACACTTGTAAGTATATTCTCCACTAGAAAGTCGTTCAATTGAGGTAAGTCAACGTAGATGTTGAGAAACTGCTTGTAGGTGTAGCCACGACATCTGAATATGAAAAAGAGTAGTGCATGAACGTCTAAGTCGTTAAATCCTGTACTCTTCGTTGATTTTGAATAATGGTTTTCCCCCTGCTTTCAATAAAGTTGCTGATGTATGGAGCGTAGAATTTATACGATAGGCCAAGAGGATCAAAAAATTCAATATTCTTCGCTGTTTGAAAGATGCATAGCCAATGACCGGTCTTCAAAGTCGATGGACTGCTATTAACAATGATTAGGGTATTGTTAACACTTGGAATTTTTTCAATGAAGTCCGAAGGTATGCAATAGGACTTGTGCCGGGACATGTATGGATCCATACTAAATACGTTGATTATTTGGTTTGTGTTCATGGTGCTAGGTCTAGTAGAACACTGCCGTCGGGTGTGATTTCCCAATAGGTTTCAAATTGACTCAGTGATATTAGCGTGATACTCTCAGTCAGAGCATTGGCAAATGTACACTCTAAACGTACATTCCCTGTTCGTACTATGCTCATATCCTGTGTGCCAGACAAGTCCAAAACAATAACCCCATGATTTTTTGAAAACATTGAATCGGTTATTCCATTTTCAAATAGTTGAGAGTCATGATCTAGGGATTGCATGGTCAACTCGTACAGAGTTCTATAGGATTTTTTGTCAAATGATAGAGTGTACAGTGGAATACCATTCACTTTGCACACAAGGTTAGATAGACTGAAAAAATTAAAATCATGGGGGGATTCAGTCCAGGATCCAACGGCACTCCCACTCTTCACAAAGGCCAAAGCCAATTTTGATGGGATTTCTCCATTGATAAATGATGAATCGCTATAGCTACGAGAGCCGGTGGCAATGTGACGTTGATTGGTGATCGTATGGGGAACAAGAAGTTTAATGTTGTTACCATTGGCTCTTAGTTTTTCCAATGCCAATGCAACAGAGCTCATAACTTGTTGTTTTCGGACATGGAGAATTGCCGATTTGATAATGACATTTGCATCGGGTGCTGCAGGAAGTGTTTTTCTCAAAATGAAATTCGATGGGGCCATTTGTAACTTTAGGTCAATCTTGACATTGGGGGGTAGCCATTGGGATATATTGAATATCTCATGATTTAATTTTCCAACCAGATGATACTCTTGGGTCACTGCAGTAGTCAACTCACCGTCAGTATCAACACCTGATCGATATTCATAGCCCAATGATTGTCCTCTCAACTCCTTGTATGCCTTTGGCGTCATCATCATAAATTGTATGTAACTTGCATAGTTTGATAAATTATTGCTAGTGCTCACCAATGTTCCATTAATGAATACATTAATTTGTTTGAGTAGGTTGTGTAGAATACAGTTCTCGTAGGAGAGACCATCGCCGGCATTTGGAGTTGTATTATCTGACTTTTTCTTCACCACAACATTTAAATCAATAAATGTTGATGACAAATCAATGAAATAGTCTTCATTGGAAAATATTTGAAAGTGTATATTTTCCGAGAGGGGTTGTTGGTGGCGAAATTGTTCATAGTAGCCATACTTGACACTGACATCAACATTTTCAGCATTGAATAGATTCAATGAGGAACTTATTGATCGGTATGATTCCTTGTGGGGGAGATAAGTCATCTTAAGAGAAGAAATCCTTCTTTGATCTAACAATCTTTTTCTTTTTCTTCTTCTTCTGCTTATTGGCCTTCGTTGTTTTATTCCTCAAAGTCCTTGTTGATGTCCTTTGCTTCCTGCCTGGGTGGAGACTGATGAGTGAATGACGTGAACGCATCCTTTTCAATCCCTCCCCATTTTGTCGAGATTTTAGTTGCTCACCAACGGCTCTTGCTGAAGATCTAATATTTTCCTTAACACTCTCCTTGAAATTCTTGCCCGACCCCCAGTCCTGTAGTGTGGAGGCAGCAAAATTTGATGCATCAGGTACAAGATATTTTCTGGCAAGGGGTAGTGCAGAACGAAATAGCCTAGCAAACCAGCTACCAAGACCGTAGCCAGACATTGTAGTACGACCCTTGTAGTAGTCCAATCCATTGCCTATTTGATGTGGACTCAAAGCACCAACATAGCAATCGATATCGGGACAGACAAATTGAATTCTCCTATTGTTCATTTTAGGTGATTGTGCTGTCGTTGACAATGGGTCGAAAATGACATGTAATCACTGCTAAGCCTTTTGAAGTTGCTAGAGGATCACCTAATTCAGTTCTTAGTGTTAACTGACAGAGTTCCAAATAGGAAATGTTTACGGGAATATACTGAAGATGCTTTATATTGTAGTGATGAATATGCTCTTGATTGGTTTTTCGTTCAAGAACTCGTAGGAGGGGAACATTTGAATTACCGACTCTCGATGTTTCCACAAATGAAGCGTAGAGAAATATACAAGTGTCTGTGGAGAAGGCAGGTGGGTAGTCAGCAAAAATGAAATTAGTGTTTCCGGCACTTTTACCATTGATTATATTGAGCTTAAAGCCAAGAACATCCTTTAGGTTATCATTGAGAATAACCGTTTCACTGGCAATAGGTGAACTAATGTAGATCTTGCCCTCCTCCTTTGAATAGTTGAAATGAAAAGCTCCCTTTTTACGAGCGGAAACTCTTTTATTAATAGAACGACATAAATCATTCATACAGGTGAGTTCCTCGTAGGGTAATTCAACATATGGATAATCCATCCAATTGATTTTTCGAATTTGTTCTTGATCACCTGAAGGTGGTGGTGGTGGTGGTGGTGGCCAATTATAGGGTCTAATTTTTATATCATATTTACGATCCTTTCTCAGGATGTCATAGGTATTTTTGAGAATACAGTCGAAAAGAGCCACCTCATATGCACCGTAAAATTTGATGGCAGGGGAAAGTTTTGTCCAAAAATCACTTGTCGTATTCAAGTCATTGTAGAGAGGATCGGAAACGTTGGACATGAATGTTACATAGAAATCATGCGGCATTGTCAATATCTTCAACACCGATCCAAGAATCAAAATCAGAGTTGTATCCTAGCCACCGAACAAGTAACTGTTTCTTACCCCTGCGAGTACGTGTCTTTAATATCTTTTCAATTTGATAGATTTCACTAGCATTTTTAACTTTTTGTAGTTCATAGTCATAAAACCCGCCGAGAATCTCTTCATCTTTGGTATCACGCAGGCGATAAGTTATGGGGTTAATGTCTAGGATTTTTGCCACTTTAAAAAGTTCGGTGGACCATAAGTAATTCCCCTTTTCAAAAACATTAGTTGTTCTATTAATTCGAACGGTATCACCAACATTGAATTTATTTTTCATCTTCTTGACAGCCGACGATTCATTTGAATACTGTTTAAGAAAGGTGTCAATTGTATCATGATCAGAATGATGAACTTCCGTTGGCGTAGAGTTGGACAACGATCGATGAGGTCGTTGATTATAAATCAACATGATTTTATCAAGATCATGAATAAAAGCCGATGTATTTTTCAATGTACAATACCTTGAAATTAAAAGTCGAATAGTTCATATCAATCGTTCGGCCATTGCAGCCTTTATAGGACTGTGACTATGATAGAGCAGTGTACTATATTTCTCAAGTACTTTTGCAACATGGGGATTAACAAATTCACTACTGCGATCCGTTTGAATTTTTTTATATGAATCCTGTTCGAGAATACTTTCAATGGCCTGAGCAACTTCAACACCTCTCTTTGATCGCAATGGAATTGCATATGCATAGCGACTATAAACACTGATTGCAAGTAGAATGTACTTGTACGGTGTATTGTGACGTCTTTGAAGCTCATCTAGAGTCAGGAGATCTGCTCGCATTATATGCAATGGGTAAAAGGCTTTAGTTTTTCGATATTGATTGGCACGAAGTCTATGATTTCTATGCAGAGTGTAACTTGATTCATTTTGTAGATAGTCTTGTACATTTTTAGTGCGAACACCAGTGACTTTGGAAAGAGTGGTGGGGGAACTTAAACTCCCCGCCTCACCAATATTTTCATAAACACCTTTCAGAACTTCAACCATTTTGAACGTAAACACGTTGTGTAACGTCCGCTACCCTTTTGTATACTGGCTGTTGGTGGTGGTGATGGTGACGTTGACTTGATACGTCTTCGCTTTTGTCTAGATATCAGCGGTGTGCTAGTATTTACCAAAATTGATTTAAAATCTTCTTCTTCAAGTTCATTTTTTAATGGTGTCAATGTTGATGATGATGATGATGATGCATGTTCATTTAATTTTTTTAGAATTTGTCTATTGCCAACAAGACTTTTGGGGAAGTTTAATGTATTTAGAAAGTTGTATAGATGAGCGTCAAATGATAATAGTCCTTTACTATTTGTAACCATATCATAGATTAAATCAAGTAGATTATAGCTCTTGCCTTGAATTATAATCCCTGTCCCATTGCTCTCAACTTGAATATGATCTTGACAACTTTCCAAGAGATAGGCTAGGAGTCGTTTACTTTGTTCACGATATGAGTGGGGCATTAGATTTCCAATTTTCAATACAATTGAATCCAATTCCACCTTCTTTAATTGTGTTTCAGCAGCAGCAGACTCTTGAGGAGATGATTCTTTTTTGGGATCACCACCACCAGCGGCAGTGGGCTTCGACCGATAGGACTTGTGTTTGTCTACTCGGCGAAGTGCATCTTGAAGTAAAAGCAGTTTTTTATCATCCTCAATATTCTCATTGTCAAGGAATTTATTCAGATTGTTCTCAAAGTGTTCGACGGGTGAGAGAGCGAGTTCTATTGGAGTCAATTTATAGTGTTTTGCCATTCTCTCTCTCTTTCTAGAGAAAACTGTTTACAAGTCCTGCAATTATTGGCAGTAAAAGTGTGAAAAAGCTACTGCCCGCCTGAAGAAGTCGTTTCCTTTTAAAATTCTTTCTTTTCTTTTTAGAGGCCAATGTACGTACAATGGAACGATGTTGCTTTGCCTGTTGCTTAACTACTTCTGGCAGTTGAACATTGTCCTCGATCAAATTTAAAAGTTCGGATATTAGATTAATGAAATCATTGTCAATACCGTGCTTGAGTATTGCTTTCCTAAGCGGATGTTTTGAAGTACTTAGAACTGAAAACAAATGTCTATTTTCATGTAGTTTCTTCAGTGTCATGATAGCAACTAATAGGTCTTTTTAGTGTTCACGGGGAGACATACTGTAATTTCATTTGCAAAAATATCTGTGACTACACGCAGATCCTCGGGTGTATTTTGATTAAGATCCAATAGGATGTAGCCGTAGGGTTTATTAGTTGCCTGATTGTATGCTGAGAGCAGAAATTTGGTGGCTCCTGGATAGATTTGTTTATTGAGAGTTATTAGCGAGCTAGAATCACGAACAACTCTGTAGATGATATAGTAGGTGCAGTTCAATGCAAGTGTTCGCATACACTTGCTCTGATGAAAGAGATTGTGTAGAACCAGAGTAACGGAAATCTGTTCATGATGAGAGCGAACAGTGAACAGTTGTATCATTTCCTGGGACCATTGTTCAATAGATTCAGCCAGATCGTCAATGATCCGCCAAGAGTTTGGTTCAATAATGCTGAAAACATCAAGTCCCTGTATGAATTGTATCTGCACCAATCCCATGGTGGTGGCAATCGCTTTTATTTTATCATATGACTCCTGCCAAATACTGTAACAATAGTAGATTTTTTTCGGCTTTACCACAAACATTTTATCGCAATTTTTAATTATTTTAGTTAAGAGTGTTGTTTTGCCCGACATTAACGGTCCACACAGAAACGATCTGAATGGTGTTTTAAATTGATACATGTTCCCTTCAACAGTTCACCTAGACAACTAACTGTAGACTATGGCTGTCTAATGACTAAATAATTTCCCTATTACTACTCCGTTCAAGAATAATAATAATGAGAAGAAGAAGAAGAATAAAGAATAATATTTTCTTTTATTATATACATAAAAAGGTAACAATACTTTTAAAAAAAATACTACATTGAAAAAGGCACATTAAACATGAAAAAAAACACTTTTTTTTAAATTTATTTATAATAAAAAAAATACAACATTTACATAACCACTAGAAAAAAAACACTTAAATAAATACACTTTTTTTCTGTTTATTCATTTATAAAAAATACAACATTTATTGGACTAATGCACACACTGGTGAAATAATATCATACACTTTTACTTACAACATTTTAAATTTTGGGGTCCCCCCTCCCCCCGGGGGCGGCCGCTGCGGCGGCCGGGGCCGGGAAGCGCCGGGTGCCGGGGGGCCCGCTGCGGCGGGCCCGGGCCGGGGCTGGCATTAAATACTGGAAATTGATCTTCCTTGCACACACACACACACACACATTGAAAATTGATTGTGATAGAGAAAAAAAAAGAATTAAAAAACCTAATTACCCAAAAAAATCCCTCCCACCCAATTTATACTTTTTTTTTTTTTAGTGAATTTAAGTTAATTTTTTTAGACCGAGTTGTTTTCTGTACTCTGTACATTCAACTCGGTCTGAAATTAAATAATGACCGTGTGGTAGTACCTTCACACCATCCTCAAGTACATAGACTTTGTCCGATATGGCAGACATGGCGTTTTTCTCAACTCTAACTGTGTAGTTTTTAAATTGTAAAGAGCGAATCGCCATGACTTTCGCCCTTGGCACTAAACTACGTTCCACACAGTTTCTATACACACTCATGTCGAAATTATTTTTTACAAAGTGTGTAGGTACCCCCTTGCAAACTTGTTTGATATCCTTGCCGTGCGTTTCCACACAGTATACCTTCGGTCCAGGAAACACACCACTGGATATCAGATCGCTACCCGTTTCAGATTTTAGCATTAACAATTTATTTGGGGCCTGGCGTTTCACTAGCTCTGGGTAGAGGGATTCGTCCCAGCTAGTGTAGTCCATTCGTGAGCTAATGTACTCGCCATTTTCCAAATCATTCAATAGATTTTCAGTTTTGACTTTTAACAGGAGTGAATCAGTGTCCCCGTAGTACACTTGAACTTGTCCCTCAATCGGCCACTGTACCTTGCATACATTATAATAAATTGACAACATGAGTTTCTTGGATATTTCAGTTATTGCACTTCCGCCTGCAATATTTTTATTTAATACAATGTTTCTTTTCTTGCGATGTAGGAGCACCATATTGGAGTCTATGATTGAGAACGATGTGAAGTTTGGATCCGCAATGATTCGAGCACAATCTTTGGCGTTGGTTACAATGTCACATCGACTTCTGTGTCGTACGCTCTCGCATATTTTACCGAAAGCTGTGTTCAAAATGAGTTTATAGACTTCTTTTTCAACTTTCGTTTTCGCTTGTGAACGCTTACTGACAAAGGTGTCAATAAACGTTTTCATGTAAGGCTTTTGATCAAATTGGAGGGCTCTATGAATCTTTGTGACCTTGAAACCATTGGACACCATCCATTTCAATAGCACGTGATGAACCACGATATTCTGTTTCGGGTTGAGGTCGGCAATTAGTTTTTGTTTTGAAGGTACCCAGTGCATACTCCCGTCCTCTACTAAAGATAAATTGTAGGGGCTCAGAGAGTCCCTACCCACCGGTCTATTTATGCACGGAAAAACAAAGTCTTTTACCGAGTCATGGATTTCCATGGGTATTTCACCGTCAATTTCAAAAAACCATCCCTGTGCCCCATTCTCCTCAACACTGGCAATGTCGGGGAAATTCGAAGCACAGGGATTGTTAAGCCATTTATAATTGCCACACGGCAAACAGTAGTGAGACATTGCCGATGGGTAAAGAGAATTCATATCCAAAAAAACTGCGTCCGACTTTTCATCGGTGTGCTGTCCACTCGGATCAGTTTTCATGATACGATCCCCGTGAAAAACATACCCACCCCTCATTGATCTCTCTACAAACAGATGCTGATCCACATCGGCGATCAGACCTATTTCTTCTTTGCTGATTTTAAGTATCAAGTCCATCACCAAATGGGGAGTGGAAAAATAATAACCTAAATCCAACCCAAATTCCCCATAGATTTTATCCGTATTTTTGCACACAATATCCAGAAGAGTGAGTACGTCACTGGCCAAGTAAAGTTTACAATAATCCCACCCATTTTTACATCCGCCCTTTGCCCAAACCCGTAGTCGCTAGTGGTGCACTCACTCTCAGTAAGAGAATTGTAAAAAGCTTCAATGGGCGGTAGTGACACCTCATCTAGCCTCGAGCCAGAGTTGTAATAATCATATGGATATATACCCTTACACGTTAATAAATCATACATTTCATCATCGGGGAAGCGCTGTTTGAGGAGGGGGAAGCTATCAAAATTGTCACTTTTCTGCACCTGAATCAATTGACTTAAAGATTTGGGGAAGAAGCTGAAAGAGTCTAAAAAACGGATTTTATTCAGGCACGTGTTACCCTTGTCAACTGTTTTCCACATGAATTCTAGCAGCAGTAGCTTCTCCGATGATTTGGGTATGATATTATATGAAAAAGAACCATCTATCCATGCGTCATCTACAACTCCTCCCTTGGCAATGCGGGCCAACGCCGGAAGAACAAACTTTAAGTCGTAATTGGAATTGTGTATAAAAACAGGTACGAAATGTTGTTGTCTAACGTTTAAATTGCATGACTGGTGTGCTACCCCTCTAAAGTTACTCCCTCCCGATGTAATTTCCTGCCACAAATGATCATGGTCGATCACCTTCCTCCTCCCCCCATTCCCAACACCATCATCAAATTCTCCCTTGCAAACCCAACACATTTTACAATTTTTAATGGCCACTATGTCATCTGGTGATAGGAACATAGGATAGTTTGTATAACGAAGGCGCGAAATTGCACCGTTCGCTTTTTTGATTAGACTCACCAATGCCGAGCGCATGCAGTCTTCACCGTCACTCAACATCTCAACTACATCCAACACTTGCATGGTATTATTGGAATCTCGTTGCGCGTGAGCGTAAGAGACCCCTATGGCTTCATGTATTTTAACACGATTTGAATTTGACGGATCGCACACGTCTGTCAGTTTAGCTTTGCAGTCCAAAGCGCTCTTATTGCTCTGCAGGAGCGTGTTTTGAAAATTTTTAAAACGTAAGATCGCTCTATCTCCGCTTACCGTCTCCAAAGCCTGGTATTCATGACGTTTACAGTGTTTCATGTGATGCTTTAACTTTAAATCAGAGCGAAATCTTGAGAGGCATGTTGGACAGTAATAGCACACACCCCCACGCCCCGTTTTACCCTCACTTAGAACCCTACTAATATCCGCAATCGGATTGAAATGACCAATTGAATCGGAGTCTGTGGGTGGGGTGTATAGAAGCCACACCCAATGTTCTACTGATTCAATTGAAGGAGCCCGCAGTGGAAATAATACACCCTTCTTGTCGGAACGCTGACCCTCATCAAATTCTGTTTCATACTGTAACACCGTGACACCAATCTTTAAATGTGCATTAGCCCGCTCAAAAATATCTATTCCTTTTAGTGTCACGGGATATTGACCATTTAAACAATTAAAATTTACTTTGGGGAACTTTGAACCCTCCCTACCATTAACTGCCATTTTGTCCAACTTTTTCTTAGATGCAGCTATTCGAAGTGGTCTGTATGCTGCAATTAAAAATGCATACTTGAAACACTGCAGCCTCGTATCGAAACAGATTCGTTGCATCCCCTTACACCCCTCTAAATCTGAATGATATTTTAATTCAATATACCCCGCTCTCCCTCTTACAATAAAATCCTTTTTAAACCTACATATATTAACATTTAAACTTTCAATAAATAAATCCACAGATCCGCTACTCCTCTCGTTATAATTTTCCCACTTACTTTGAATACTATTAGCCCAATTTAGAAAAACCTCCCCATAATTTGATAAATGCGGGTGTATTGCCAACATCTCTGTATGCAAGTATTTCGAATACATCTCACCCGCACTTTCACTAAAAAAAATATTTTTAGTGCTATTGATGCTTTGAAACTGACCCCCACTCCCCACACCCCCATTTGTTGTTCTTTTTCTCCATCCATGTCAACAATTAAAGTGCAATTAAAATGCTGGATGGTCCTTTTTAGAGCCCCCCTTTGAGGACCCTTGGGGAACCGGGAGCTTCCTTCGAGGTAGGAGGATAAATGCCCTTTCGAGTTGGGATATCGGACTTCACAACACTGTTCAAATAGAACAGCCTCAAATTCTTTCTCGAAAACACCTTTTAAAATGCCCCTAAGTGTTTCAATGAAATGGGTTCGCCCCAAATAATGTTTCTTGACAACACTGTGAAGACATAATTGGAGATTATTAAAAACCTTCTTCCTATGTGTTAATATATCTTATTGGAAATACACGTCCTGTTACAAGAACCCCACTTAAAATTCAAATTATACCTGTCGATCGGATTAAAATTCAGATGTAACGATGGGAGATTTGATAAGCACCGGATGTGCGCAAAAGCTTACTGCAAAACATACCCCAGTTTAAGAATGGTTGTCATCTGTGAAATAGCGAATTGTATATTTTCATATAGTTAGTTTGTTTAAAGGAATATTGGATTATTACATTAGAAAACGTCTTGGTTAGAAGAGAAGTTACAAGGTAGTAAGCTACAAGGAAGAGAAGTTGCAAGGTAGCATAGAAGAATAGTAGTAAGCTATTTCAGTGTTATAAGCATTCCATTATATACTGCTAATTTGGTTAATGAAAGAAAATGAAATAGGATTATTATTATTATTATAAAATAGTTTAGAAACAAATTTAAGTTTTACTCATCAAAAGCTATGCGCCTGAGAAAATTTACCTTATATTTGAAAATAGGGAAAGAAAAAATTATGTATATACTTACAAATTCTGACTGTGCTTCTACATCTGAACTCCTTGACAAAACATGAAGGGGGTAAAGCTCACGATCTTGAGTAGGCTGGGCAGAGGCATTATGAGAAGCAGTCCATTCTCTTTTCAACTTCCTTCCAGCTTGCGTGGAGCTAACACTGGGGTTAGAGGGCCCTGGCAGTATAAGTTGGGTGGTCGTTGGCTGGGCCAGATCGTGTGTAATTCTACCAGCATATTTGATAATTGATGGTCTTGCGGCTTGCATTAATGCAGCTTCGCTCCATCTCGGTTTCTTTTCAAAAGGGGGGTTATTGCACGTATCCTCTTCCTTAAAAAAAAGGCAAAATTTAGCATGAAAAAAAAATGCATTTTGGGTTTGGAAAATAATTCAGTTTATGTTAGGCATCTAAAGTAGTGTAAAAAACATCTTGATTTCAAAATCAGGGGTTTTCAGTTACTTTTTTGAGCAACTGAATCTTAATTCGACAAAAACTGGGTTTACCACAAAATTTTACAAAACCTTACTTGAGCCTTTTTAATTAACGCAACAAATTTTCTTATGTGGTTTAGGATATCATTTGGCATTTGTTAGTCAAAACGCTTTTGACAATTTGGGTGTTGATTCTTACTCTGAGGGTAATTGATTCTAGTTTAAGTAAAGGTTAAGAAACGTCAAATATTTTGCTGCTATAGTGTCAGAAATAAAAAAAAAAGAAAAAGGGGAGTGGCTGACCCACGTTGATCTTGCAATCATATAGACTGAAGATTACCTTATTCTGCTTCGAAAAAGTTGCAACATGCTTATCTTTCTGCTAAAAAGCTGGCAGGGGGGAGGGACAATGGGTCCATTTTGGTACTTGGGTCATAAAGATTAAAAATCCACGGATTATTCTGATTTAAACAGGGTGCAATATGTGCCTAATTTTGCATTAAAAAACTGGTGTTAAATAGGGGAAAGAAGGGGGAGCTGGATAATTTTTTTATTTATTCAATCAAATAAATATTTATATTTTCCTTTATTATCAAAATAAATACTCATTGTTACAAATTTAGATTTTTTTTTTAGATAGATTTTCAGCTCTTAAACTAAGGTAAGCAGCATAGATTCTAAATTGTTTTGGTTCTTCTTCTTCTAAAGACCAAAAAAACCATTAGGCTACTATGATCTAAAATATCACTGAAATACATTTTCCAACAGTACGTGGTAACGAACTATAAGTAAGGAGCAAATCGGGCTAATAGTAACCGAAACTCTAAAAAGGAAGCTTTTGTAACATTTAATACATTAAAAGAATAAACATTTTATTCTAATCCCAAATTACCGATCGAAAGCTAAGCACTTTTTAAAAATTTTCCTGATTTTCAAAAACATCCCTAAAAAGGCCACTGAACTTGATAAAAATCGCACCGTAAATTTCAGCCTATAAGAGAATAGTCAAAACGCTTTTGACAATTTGGGTGTTGATTCTTACTCTGAGGGTAATTGATTCTAGTTTAAGTAAAGGTTAAGAAACGTCAAATATTTTGCTGCTATAATGTCAGAAATAAAAAAAAAAGAAAAAGTGGAGTGGCTGACCCACGTTGATCTTGCAATCATATAGACTGAAGATTACCTTATTCTGCTTCGAAAAAGTTGCAACATGCTTATCTTTCTGCTAAAAATCTGGCAGGGGGGGGGGAGGGAAAATGGGTCCATTTTGGTCCTTGGGTCATAAAGATTAAAAATCCACGGATTATTCTGATTTAAACAGGGTGCAATATGTGCCTATTTTTGCATTAAAAAACTGGTGTTAAATAGGGGAAAGAAGGGGGAGCTGGAGAATTTTTTTTTATTTATTCAATCAAATAAATATTTATATTTTCCTTTATTATCAAAATTAAATACTCATTGTTACAAATTTAGATTTTTTTTTTAGATAGATTTTCAGCTCTTAAACTAAGGTAAGCAGCATAGATTCTAAATTGTTTTGGTTCTTCTTCTTCTTCTAAAGACAAAAAGCACCATTAGGCTACTATGATCTAAAATATCACTGAAATACATTTTCCAACAGTACGTGGTAACGAACTATAAGTAAGGAGCAAATCGGGCTAATAGTTACCGAAACTCTAAAAAGGAAGCTTTTGTAACAATTAATACATTAAAAGAATCAACATTTTATTCTAATCCCAAATTACCGATCGAAAGCTAAGCACTTTTTAAAAATTTTTGCTAATTTTCAAAAACATCCCTAAAAAGGCCACTGAACTTGATAAAAATCGCACCGTAAATTTCAGCCTATAAGAGAACTATGTAGAGGTTTCAGCTCCTAAACAATAGGCTTCTAAGTGCATAAGTACCCTTAGTTCTAATGCCTGTCTTAAGTAGTCAAAAAGATTAACCAGTTGCAAAGTGATTTTTTCTGCCATTTTGTGGTAGGTTACCAAACTACGATTTTTCCAAAAGATGACCAAAATATCAGATATAGAATGAAATTGTACTCACATTGAAAATAGAAATATCCATTGTTTTCAAAGTTAATAAAATGCAATGTACTTTAATAAATGTCTTAAAACGTAATGAAGAACGGAATGTAGTGTGTGAACATCTTATAGGGTTTTTGCTCGAGTACATCATACGTAGCCAAGTTTAAAAAAAAAAAAAAAAAAAAAAAAAAACAAGTAATCAAGTTACTCCATATAGACTAACCACCGCTATATCACCACTTAACCCCAAAAAATGCGTGTTAGCTCATTAAAAACCCGTCTGCTAAGCCAATGTACCGTTCCTAGTAATAGATGAATGACCCTGGTAAGGCATATTACGCAATCAGATTCAGTGGTAATTGGGCGCTTACTACTAACGTTATGTTGTTGAATAACAACAATAACAAAAAAAGAAAATCGCACGGCTGTTAAAGGTCAACAAATATGTGCTACCACAGATAAGAGCCGGACTAACGACCTCTCAAATAATATTTGAACCTGACTTTAAAAAAGCGAGCTTTTCATTTATATATAAGTTTTAAAAATTACATAGCAATGCTAAACAATGTTAAAGCTATGAAAAATTAAGTGTATCTGGAATTAATATTTAAAATTGAACACTTTACATTATTGTAAGCTTTATTTGTGGTGACAACTTAAATAAATGTGAACATCTTTATGTATCCCAATAGAAATATGGTTTAGATATTACATTTTTAAAATTTGATGACAACGAACATATGCCACGAAAGGTTTCATGCTAAAGTCAAAAATCAATACGTTTGCCACGACGAAACTTGTGAGGTTTGTTAATTTTGCCTTTAAAATAAGCAGTATTTGTTGGTTTCCCTAATGATAATGAGCATTAAATCGTCAGGAATACTTGGAAAGTTACCTCGAGTCCCAGATACTCATAAAGTCAATAAGGAGCCTCTTTATGATGGAGAAACAGGTCGGTGGGTTACTTAAAAATGAATAAAACAGTCTAAGACTCTTTAATCTAAGAATATTTTTGTAAGCCTCTTTGGCAGGTTCTACAGAGAGAAATCTTTTTAGGCTTGCCTCAAAGCCAAGCAGCAAAATCGTATACCTAAAAAAATAGGAAATATTTTTCTTAACCGCCTTATCAGGTGCTGCACAGAAAGAGCATAACAATTTGATTGAACCCTACTTTAAAGGTTTAAAGCTCCTATGCACAAAAATGTGGAATTCTGCATTTTTTTTTTCGGAAGAAAGATCACAGATCCAATGCGTGTTTATTAGTTTTTTTTCCAAATGGTGATCATAACGAACTAGTGATCGCAGAAGATCGGAAGGGGAATCATCTGATCGTAAATTAAAAGTTGTAGTGACCTTTTTAAGTGAGCAAAAATGTTGGAGGGCAGCTATCTGACGCGCATATATTTCCATAACAAAGCATGTCTAACCTGTTTATGTGTATAAATGTGAATCGACTTCAGGGGAATACCTTTTAAAAGTTTTGTTTTATTGCGTCTTAAGAGTGAACTGCAGTCGCGTAATTGTGTCTAAATACTGGGAGGAGGGGGGGTGGGTAAATTTGGAGCCAATTTTCCCAAACCAATTGAAAATAACAGTGAAAACTGAAAAATGAGCCATAATGGTTGCAGCGGTGTTTTTCTATGCGAATGTTTTTCCAGGGCTGAAAAAATGGTCTCTTAAAATAAAAGATAAGACTCATTAGAAAAGAATCTGACAAAAAATAGGAAAGTTTTGACACCCATATACCGACGTAAGGCTCAATTAAAGTTTGGGACAAAATGTTTAGGGTCCACCCAGGAACAGAATAGAATATAATTTATTTGCACTAAAAGCCCATAGGCTATGGCAAAAAATATAAACAAAGAACCATTACAAAGAAATTGCACATAACCTAACATAATCCTACAGAAATCTACTTCTATGATTCATCGCGAGACAAAGGAATCGTACCAAGCTTCTGATACCCATAAAACACTCATCCGCACACACATTCACCAACCACTCAAAATCATAATCCCCCCTACTAAACACTTCCAGTCTCCAATCACTCAGCTCTCGTCTAAACCTCCATACATAGGACAAAAAAAAGGACCAGCCTTTGAATTTTCCCTCCCGATAAACTTTTTCTTTGGCCCAGTGTAGTCCTCATTTCAATTAATAGCTTAATTTCATTTTTATTCAAATCCACTTTAAAAATAAAGCTCCACCCCAAATCTCCTTCAACCGACAGTAAAGACGCAGCAAATTCGAAATTGAACGCTGGGCCTGCCATGCCTGTATTTCTTGGTCCTGTAAAATCCTTTCAACTATTCTACTTACTTGATCCACCATATCCTGGAGCCCTAAGCCATCCCCCCACATATGGCTTAGTCCACACTGATCTAATACACTCTTAATTTGGTACGGCCATTCACTACCTGAGCCGCCCTTGAACATTTCTAAGTAAGCCGCATTCATCACCCGCACCCAAGGCATCACTAAATTTTTTTCCCAAGGCCTAACCGTGTTAACTAGCCTACGGCTTCTTAAAGAAAACAAGCCTAAATCTCCTCTAACTACTAAACTATTTGTGTACTTACTTATCCCTAGCCACCTCTTATAATATCCTAATTGCACTGTTTCTAGCCTATCTCCCTTCACATACCCCCAAACCTCAGAACCATAGTGCATTACACCTAAAATTTTAGCCCTGAAAACCTCTTTAACTACTTGGATCTTTTTAATATCCCTCAGATGACTTCTTAATATCATATTACAACATGCCTTACCTTTTTCGATGCTACTTTCTACATGGGTACTAAATAAATATTCTTTCGCCTTATACTTACCACCTAAATATGACCTATCCTCCTCTAATCTAACCCTTTTACCCTTAAAACTAAAATTAACATCCTCCTCAAGTCTACCACATTTACGGAATACTAACACTACGGTTTTATCCATATTAAGTTCTAACTTTTTCCTATCCAAATAATCACCTAAAGTATCAAGTAATTTCTGAAGGTTCCTTTCTGAATCAGCAACCAAAACAATATCACCTGCGAACAACATAATACAAATGGAAACAATATCTAAACTCACCATTGGCGCCTCCTTCTTTTCCATAAACACCACTACAGAATTTATAAACAGGGTGAATAATTTAGAAGACAATGTGCAACTCTGTTTAACACCTTTATATCTTCTAACTACCCTTGAAACTTGGCTACCAACTCTCACAACCACTCTAGTAAATCTATACGCTTGAACTAAAACTAACACAAATGGGATTGGGAGACCTATCTCTAACAAACTTTCCATTAATAGAAACCTACAAACGTTATCAAAAGCTCCTTTAATATCTATAAATGCCGTGTATAACCTTCCTTTTTTAGCACTAGTATATTTATTGACTAAGGCCTGCAGAATAAATATATTATCAATTATCCCAAAACCTTCTCTAAAACCCGCTTGAACCTTACCCAAAACCTCCCTATTTTCTATCCAACTCCTTAGCCTAAGGTCTAATACCTTACAAAATAACTTCGGTAAACTATTCCCTAAATGAATTCCTCGATAATTATTATGATTAGACCTATCCCCCTTCTTATATAATGGTATCATGACTGACAAATTCCACTCTTCAGACCACTTACACGAACTTACCAAAAACTGAAAATAAACTAATCAAAATTGGAGCAAAATATGTTTTTCCTCGCTTCCAAATTTTCATCGGGATCCCATCTGTCCCCGGTGCAGATTCCGCCTTCATAGACTTCAGAGCTTTACAATCTCTTCGTGCGTTATTGGTGAGATAAGTTTATAATCCCCCTCTCTGAGAGGGTAGCAGGCCTGCTGGCTTAAACTCTGTGAAAAATCCTCCAGTCCGCCATCCTTTGTATTATCCAGTCATTCAAGGTAAGCGGGCCAGGAATCAGCACCCAGTATTTGCTCTGTAGTAGTAGGGTTAATAGATCCTCGCACTAGTTGCCAGAATTTTTTTTTGTTCCTTTGTTACAAAATTTGTCTCAATTTCCAAGTTCCTGACTTTATCTTGTTCCCTCTTCTTACTACAAAGTGTCTGTTTGTATTCCCTCCACTTCTGTCGATATACTGGGAGAGCAGATTCCTCGTTATTCTTTTTCAGCTTTCTTAGAGCTTCCACCACTTCCATTTTTTTCTGCACAATCATCATCAAAAAATCTCTTCTTATTATTTTTTGTTATTCCTCTATTTGCTACATTATAAGTCTCTAAAATCTCAATTATCTGGCTTAATTGTCCAAGGCCTTTATCCACTTGGCCATTCTCTATGATTCTTTAGGTTTTCTCCAAATTCCTCTCCACTTCACTCTCTCCTAGCCATTTAACCACCTTCTTCTCCCCTATTTTATCCACCTCCATATTTTTCATAATGAAATTAGATGTAATACTAACAAAAATATTCCCGTCATTCCTATTTATAGCCCTATCCACCCATATATCTACTACAATAGGCTGATGGTCAGACCCCACAACTCCCAGAACACTAAAATCCCCACATAACGACCAAAGACTTACATCATCTGAAATATATCAATAACACTGGGACTACCAACCCCAAAACATGTAAATTCCCCACTTTCTTTATCTTTTCCCAAGCTCCCATTTAAAATTACTAACAGTAGAAAGGGGTCAGGAGGTCCCATCCCTCACCCTTGCTGCCATCTACAATTTAGTTTAATGCTGACAGCACACCAAATATGGGCATAGCTGCCCTAGGGGATATGGATTTCTGAGAAATTGATTGCGTAATCAAAGTGTGTCAATGACCTCTTTTTTCAAGGTCGATTTATTTGTTGTTTCTATGTGTAATAACTCCGGGACGAAGGTTATGATCCAGAAATAGGAAACAGTATTTGTTGTTGTTGTTTTGTTCAAGTGCATGCTAGGAGCGAATGTTAAGAGTTTTCAGGAATAGGAAACAGTATTTGTTGTTGTTGTTTTGGCCAAGTACATGCTCAAGGCGAATGTTATGATCCGGAAATAGGAAACAGTATTTGTTGTTATTGTTTTGGTCAAGTGCATGCTAGGAGCGAATGTTAAGAGTTTCCAGGAATAAGAAACAGTATTTGTTGTTGTTGTTTTGGCCAAGTGCATGCTCGAGGCGAATGTTATGATCCAGAAATAGGAAACAGTATTTGTTGTTATTGTTTTGGTCAAGTGCATGCTAGGAGCGAATGTTAAGAGTTTCCAGGAATAAGAAACAGTTAGATCCCGTGTTTCCTTCTCTTCCAATCAGCGAGTTGGATACATCCCCCTTCTCAGCCAATCAGAGAGCTGGTTACATATGGTTTTCCCCATTACATAACAATTCGCCCTTGAGATTTCGTATATAACGGACATGCATTGTGATTAAATTATCAGAAACTATTGTGACACAATGGATATAACAACTGACATAATTGATGAGCTTGAAGCATTGGCAACCTCAATTTACCATGTAAGTTCCGTTTTAGTACATTTTCAAAATAAAATTATTTTCATTGATCACCCTCCAGTATATCTAAGTCCCCCATCCCCCACAATACAAAACACCACCATACTATCTTTATACTCGATAGAAAACATAAAAGGTGTTCTTTTTATTACCTAAACCATCCTCAACCCCCCCCACTGTTTTTACAACGATAATTCTCGCAATAGAACATATTCTCTTTTTCGATAAATTTGGCTTTTCTGTATTGTAATCTTTTCTCTAACTGACATCCGTCGCTCTGTTGTTATTAAGCCGCTCTGGTTTTGACATATGGCTCCAGCGCAAGGTTAAAATTAGCTGTCACCCTTTTTAAAGCACTTCCTATAAAAGGTTTCTCAGATCAAAATGGTTTGTTTTTCTCCCGTCAAATTAAAACGGTTTCATGCAGACAATTGCAATTTATTAAGCGCAGGCCTATACAATCTCTATTTGGAGAACCGGTGAAATCTCGTTATTTTCATATTAAGGTCTAACAATATATTAAGGACATTGTCGAAAGGGGGGAGAGGGGGCCATACCTCAATTCTATCGCCATCATTTTAAAATGAAAAACAAAACTGTTTCTTCGCGTTAGGGCAGTAAGAGGACCGAGGGTTTCTAAGAAAAAAAGATAGCTTTATTATGTGTAAATTTACATCCAAGATTGTAATTTAGACCTATAAGCTGCTAGGCTAACAATCTTTTTACTATTTTAAAGACCTATAGATGGGAAACATTTAAAAATTTTCTCAGCAAGGTAAAAATAGGGGCATTTCTTGCAAATTTTACCTATTGCTTTGCTTTTGGCGTAGGGGGGCTTTCTTAGTGATAAATGCTTTTCTAGACAAAATTCTGGTTAGGAGCTGGGAGTACTAATTTTACTTCTTTAAAAAAGAGGAAAATTGTTTTCCATACTAACTTTTTTCTCTTCTTTTTTAAGGCCAATTATGAAGAATGTATGCCCCCTCCATCTAAGAAAGCGAGAGAGGGTGAGGCAGCCCCATCAGTGCCAGCCCCTATGCAGACTGGGCATAAACCAAAAAGAGAATGGGCCATAAGGATGGAGAACCCTGCTGTCTCATCTGTGCAAGCCCGTGACATCGCTTGCACATCCGCTCTCCGTGGACCTATAATAGCTGCCCTAGCAACACAAGGTCCACCGATGGTACAGCATGCTTCACCTGGGCCTTCGGGCATTCAAATACACCCAGAATTTGTGAATGTGAGCATTTTTTCCTACCTATATTATAGAAATATCTAAAAACAAAACTTTTTTTCAACCTAATATAAACTTGTCTCAGAGATATTAAAATATTAACCCCTCGCCCCCCAACCATTGTTTTAGATTTCTCTGCTCCCCCCTCCCTCAGAGATATCTAAATATAATGTAATTTTTTGCAAAGAAACCGCTCTTTTTCTAATCTTTGCCATTTTCTCTGTTGCTATCTCTTCGATATCTCATAATAATATTTTTAGGTAATTTCTAGTTTACTGCTATCTCTCTCCACTATGAAACTTAAAATGATATTTTTCACAATTGAATATTATAGTTTTATGGGAAGAACAGAGATTATCCCAATTATCTATTGCACATATGGATTCTGATTTGCGTAATATTTTTGACAGCTTTCAACCTTACAACTTGGCAAGATTTTAGGGGAGTTAACGGTTTCCCATTTAATTGCATTTTCCTACTGAACGGTCTTGGAACAGAACATACGCAGCTTACAATAATTAAGCTAATGAATCATAGTTCACAACCTGTAAGGAATTAGAGAGAAACGACTTATGATCTAACAATATTTTTTTTTTGGACATTATGTATACGGCTGGGAGCCGCGGAGCGCCGATGGGCCCGAGAAGCACTGTGGGTACCCGAGAAGCACCGGGGGAAGCGCCACGGGAAGCGCCGTGGGAAGCGCCGGGGAAGCACTGCGATGGCCGGCTCGGAGGGGGGAGCATTAAATAATGGAAATTGGGAAAGGGGATGGAGTTGTTTGAACAAAATCAAATTGTCAATTCTATGTAAAGCGGCGTTTTAGATTGTAAATAGTTTATATTAAGTTTGATATTTGGAACTTTCAGAATATCGATAGTTGTGGGGGGGGAACAGTGAATTAACCAAATGCTACTATGTGCATACTGCTACTACTACTACTAAGCGCGTTTTAAATGATAATATTCCAAATTTTAAAAACAGTAGGGGTGATTTGAACACTTTGAAAATAAGCTATTTTTCATTTATAGATTTGACCATTGGTACCATATTCCTTGTCACCATCATCTTGAGTTGGAGGAGACGAGGCACACGTGGAGTCCCCCAGCAATTCACCATGGAGTGGTATCGTTAATGAGCAAATACCTGATAATATTGTTGATGTTTTAAATTATTTTCTTTTTAATGTAGATTATAGCACAATTGAGCAGGGAGACTTGAGTCAAAATACACTACAGCTTTTGGACGATTTTACAAACGAATTAACTGGGAACCCTCCTCCTCCTCCAGCCCCCGATACCCTAACGAATCCACTTTAAACATCTGAAGTGGAGCATTCACATAGCCCTATTGTCGAACAATGTGGAGGGAGTGTTGATGATATACAAGAGGGGAAGGGGGGTAATGACCAATTGACAACATTTCCGGACTTTCAGCTGTCCAACACAATTTTAAATGCAATAGTTGTTTACACTGCGACTTTTGGGGATCCATTTGATTCACTTATGGGGGAAAAATTTGTGTTTGATCCCGTAGAAATTGTGCATGACTATGTAGATAAAATTCCTTCACTGCTGGAGAACCAAATTCAGTTGTGGCATGGGGGGAGGGATTCAATTAAGGTTTCTATTGTTTTAAAGGTGTTTTATTTAAATGAGGGGAAAAGCGAAGTTTATTACCATTATGTACATTCCGAGATGCGTTTGATCTATCCGAATTTAGAAAATTTTGAGGGTGTTTTTTGCGAGTGGGTAGGTCATATAATAGTGCATCTTGAGAACTTTAACGAAAACGTTAGCGGGTCTGTAGTTTTATTTATTGAAAATTTAAGTGTGAATATTTGTAAATTTAAGAAAGATTTTATTTTAAGAGGGGGGGCAGGTGGGGGGTATGATAGGGATATAGTTTTAAAATATAATCCAGATCTAGAAGGTTGTCGTGGTGTCCAGTGATTCTGTTTTGAAACAGGTCAAAAATGTTTCAAGTATGCTTTCCTCATATCAGCATTCGAGCCTCTAGCACGTGACGCTACCAACCAAGGCGAATTTAGACGATTGGGCTGTACATGGGAAGGAAGGGTCCAATTTCCCCATTGTAGATTTCTCTTGTTTAGAAGGAAAATACCCAGTATCGCTACGATCTATTGATATTTTTGAAAGGGCTAATGCCCATTTAAATATCAGCGTTACTGTGGTTCAGTATGAAACTGAATTTGAAGATGGGGTTCGTTCAAAAAAGAAGGGGGTGGTTTTCCCTGTAAAGGGCCCGTCAATTGAATTAGTCAGACACTGGGTTTGGTTGTTGTATACACCACTATCTAGTGACCTTGCCAATTTAATTGGCCATTTTAACCCGATCACAGACATCAGTAGAGTTCTGGGGGAGGGTAAGAATAAGGGGACACACTTCTACTGTCCAACATGCCTCTCTCGATTTTGGACCGAATATAAGTTGCAAAATCACATGAGGCATTGTAGACGGCATGGCTACCAGACAGTGGAAACGGTTTCAGGGGATAGGGCCATTTTACGCTTCAAAAATTTTCAAAACACCCTCCTCCAGTGCAACAAAATATCTTTAGACTGTGAAGCTAAGCTGGTGGAGGTGAACGATCCTCGATTTCCAAACCGAGTCAAAGAACATCAAGCTATTGCCGTGTCCTATGCTCATGCGCAAAGAGACAGTTCTAACACCATGCGGTTGTTAGAAATAGTAGAAACGTTGGATGAGGGGGAGTTCATGGTCAAGGCACTGACTAAACTAATTGGCACAGCTAATGGTGCTATTTCTCGTTTGAGAAATACACATGATCCAATGGTTTTGTCTGCAGAGGATCGTCTCGCGATTAAAAATCAAAAAATATGTTGGGTTTCTAAGGGGGAGTTTGTAGAGGGGGATAAGGGGACTAAAGGGAAAAGAGGGGGGAGGGGGAAAGTCAGAGACCATAATCACTTGTGGCAGGAAATTTCCTCTGGGGGTAGTAATTTTAGAGGGGTTGCGCATCAATCGTGTAACTTAAATGTTAGCCAGCAGTTTTTTATCCCTGTTTTTATCAGCAACTCAAATTACGATTTAAAATTTATTTTACCGGCACTGGCACGTATGCACAGGGAGGGAGGGGGAGTAGATAGTCCATGGGTAAACAGTTCATTTACCTATAACATTATTCCCAAATCGGCCGAGAAGTTGTTGCTTCTCGAGCTGAAATGGCAGGCAGTGGATAATGGGCATACGTGTTGGAATAAAATCAGGTTTTTAGATTCTTTTAGTTTTTTCCAAGGCATTGAGTCAATTGATTCAAGTGCAGAAAAGCGACAATTTTGATAGCTTTCCCTTGCTTAAACAGCACTTTCCAGACAGTAAAATGTATGATCTGTTGACCTGCAAAGGTGTATACGCATACGACTATTACTGTTCTGGCGCTCGCTTAAGCGAGGTGAAACTACCTCCGATTGAAGCTTTTTACAATTCACTGACCAGCAGTGAATGCACAGCCGAGGAATATGAGTTTGCCAAGAAGGTGTGGTCTAAGGGGGATTGTAAAAATGGGTGGGATTATTGTAGACTGTACTTGGCCAGTGACGTTTTAACTCTGTTGGATATAGTCTGCAAGAACACAGACCAAATCTATTCAGAGTTCGGGTTAGATATAGGCTATTATTTTTCCACACCCCATTTGGTGATGGATTTGATTTTAAAAATTAGTAGGGAGGAAATAGGCCTAATCACAGATGTAGATCAATACCTTTTTTTAGAGCGTTCAATGAGGGGAGGGTATGTTTTTCATGGGGACCGCGTCTTGTCAACCGATCCGAGCGGACAAAACAGCACCGGTGCAAAGTCAAATGCAGTGTTCTTGGACATGAACTCATTGTACCCCTCGGCAATGTCTCACTACTCTTTGCCGTGTGGGAACTATCAATGGCTTGAGAATCCTTGTGGGTTCCCCGACATTACCACCGTCGAGGACAATGGGCCACAAGGATGGTTCTTTGAAATTGACGGTCACATTCATTTAGCGCTTCACGATTCAGTCAAAGATTTTGTTTTTCCCTGTATCAATCGACCCGTGAGCAGGGACTCATTGAGCCCCTACAATCGATCATTGGTTGAGGATATGGGGATGCACTGGACTCCCTCCAAGCAAAAACTGATTGCTGATTTGGACCCTAAGGAGAATATCGTTGTTCACCATGTGCTTTTGCACTGGATGGTGAACAATGGCTTCAAGATCACCAAAATACATAGGGTCCAACAGTTCAATCAGCGACCATATTTAAAGACGTTTATTGACACTTTTGTAGATAAACGCTCTAGGGCAAACTCAAAGGTAGAGAAGGAAATGTACAAACTCATCCTAAATTCAGTGTTTGGCAAAATGTGTGAAAGCGTACATAACTGATCTCGCTGCGACGTCGTGACTGACCCTCTAGAGTGTGCACGAATTATTGCCGATCCCAATTTTACATCGTTCACGAGTATAGAGACTGGCATGGTTCTTCTACACAGGCGAAAGCGAAATGTGGTACTGAACAAGAATACAGCAGGAGGTAGTTCAGTACTGGAAATTTCCAAAAAGCTCATGTTGTCGTTTTTTTACAATGTGTGCAAGGTGCAATGGCCACGGGAGGGGGAGGTTCAAGTTTACTATGGGGATACAGATTCTCTGCTGTTAAAGGTAAATGGGACCGAAGATTTATTGGGTGATCTAGAAAAGGGGGAACACATCAGCTCGCGGATGGATTTCACCAACTGGAATCCATCACTATACCCCGAGTTGGTGAAACGTCAAGCCCCCAACCAACTATTAATGTTAAAATCAAAGACGGGGAGTGATTTGATATCCAGGGGGGTGTTCCCGGGTCCTAAAGTTTATTGCGTTAAAACTCATAGTGGGGATGAAAAGAAGGCGTGTAAAGGGGTGCCTTTACATTTTGTAAAGAGCAATTTCAACATGAGCGTGTACAGAGACTGTGTAGAAAGTAGCCTAGTGCCGAGAGCACAAGTGCTTGCAATTCGCTCTCTACAGTATAGAAATTATACTATGAGAGTGGAAAAAAATGCAATGTCGTGTATATCTGACAAAGTCTATGTGCTCGAGAATGGTGTGAGTGTCCTGCCTCATGGCCACTACCGTATTTCAGACCGAGTTGAATGCATAGACTATCGCAATCAACTTGGTCTGGATAAATTAACCTAACCAGACTAACCAAACCAACTAACCAACTATCCTAACCATCCAACCCGTTCATAAATTAAATGCTCTAACCCTTTCATAAATTAACTAACCCAATCTCAACTAACCCAACCACTAACCTGTAGCAGCAGCAGTGACGACAACTATTGTACTGTTTTTCCACCGCGGCTCCCGGGGGGTGGGGGACCCTTCCCGCGGCCGGCCCCGGGGGGGGGGGGGTCCCGTCCGCGGCTCCCGGAGGGGGGCGGGGGGTGTCCCTCCCGCGGACGGCCTTCGGCCCTGCGGACCAGGGGGGTGGGGGAGACCCCACTTTTAAATTCATAATGTTCAACTGTGCTAGTTCAATTTTCAAGTGATTTTTTTTTCAAGTGTTGTTTTCAAGTGTTGTTGTTGCTGGACAAAAAGTGTTTAAAGACAATAAGTGTTGTACAGATAGTGTTCATGTTGATGGACAAAAAGTGTTTTAAGACAATAAGTGTTGCTCTACATGGACAAAAAGTGTTTTTTATTTATGTTGTACATAAAGTGTTATTTTTATCATTGTTCATGTCGAGCAAATAGAGTTTTCATTTTGCCGAAATAAATGACCATGAAATATTGTTGTTGTTCTTGTTGAACAAGTGTTATTTTATCGTTGTTGTTCATGTTGAACAAATAGAGTTTTCATGTTAACGAAATAAATGACCATGAAATATTGTTTTTTTTGTTGTTACTCTTGTTAACATAGATAGATCTATGGGAAAATTATTACTGCTACTACTTATTCATTGGATACATATGATTTACAGTTATAGTCCAACTTTGGTCAGCAGCAGCAGCAGCAGCAATAACATGTATCAATTTAAAACACCCTTCAGATCGTTTCTGTGTGGTCCCTCAATGTCGGGGAAAACAAAACTCTTAACTAAAATAATTAAAAATTGCGATAAAATGTTTTTGGAAAAGCCGAAAAAAATCTACTATTGCTATAGTATTTGGCAGGAGTCCTATGATCAAATAAAAGCAATTGCCACAACCATACCAATACAATTCATACGGGGACTTGATGTTTTCAATAGTATTGAATCGAACTCGTGGTTGATTATTGATGATTTGGCTGAATCCATTGAACAGTTCTCACAGGAAATGCTACAACTGTTCACTGTTCGCTCCCACCATGAACACATTTCCATAACCCTAGTTCTACACAATCTGTTTCATCAGAGCAAATGTATGCGAACCCTTGCTTTGAATTGCACTATCTATATTATCTATCGAGTTGTTCGTGATTCTAGCTCGCTCATAACTCTCAATAAACAGATATACGGCATTTATTTTCCGTTTTAAGCACTTCAAAACCCTTGCTTAGGAAGGCCATACTCAAACATGGCGTTGACAATGATTTCATTAATCTAATATCTGAACTTTGTTTAAATTTAACTGAGGGCAATGTTCAACTGCCAGAAGGTGTTAGACAACAGACAAAGCAACATCGTTCCACTGTACGCGCCTTGGCTTGTAAAAACAAGGGAAAAAATTTTAAAAGAAAACGGCTCCTTCAAGCGGGCGGTAACTTTTTCACACTTTTACTGCCAATAATTGCAGGATTTGTAAACAGTTTTCTCTAGAGAATGGCAAAACCCTATAAATTGACACCATTTGAACTTGTCCTTTCGCCCGTCGAACATTTTGAAGACAATCTAAACAAATTCATTAACGATGAGAATATTGCCGATGACAAAAAACTGCTTTTACTTCAAGATGCATTGCGACGTGTGGACAATCATAAACCTTATCGTGAGAGACCCACTGCCGCTGTTACCGATCCCTCTTAACAGGAAACATCTCCTCAAGATTCTGCACAATCAAAGGAGAAGGAATTGAATTCGATTGTATCGAAAATTGGAAACCTATTGCCAGTGACCTATCGAGAACAGAGTAAAAGAGTATTATCATATCTCATGTTGGAAGCTGCTGCTGATCAAGTTCAAGTCGATAGCACAGGGAAACGAATTATAATTCAGGGAAAAAGTTATAATCTAGTTAATTTAATTTGTGATATGGTGACGAATCGTAAAGGACTTTTATCATTTGACAATAATATATACACCTTTCTAAGTGTATCAAACTTTCCCAAAAGTCTTATTGGCAATAAGCAAATTCTAAAGAAACTAAGAGAATATAGTCCTCCAACAACACCAACACCATTTAAAAAGAAGAAGAAGATTCAATATTTGAAAATACCAGCAGCAGCAATGATTTTACAACACCTGTGGCTGCTAGTCAAAAGCGAAGAAGAATTGATTCACCCTCCAGTGTGCAAAAGGGGAGTGGACATTACACTACGTGTTTACGTTCAAAATGGATGAAGTTCTGAAAGGTGCCTATGAAAATAATGGTGAAGTGGGAAGTTTAAGTTCTCCCAAAACGCTTTCTAAAGCTGTCTTCGGTAGCACATTGAAAAAAGCAAAAGAGTATCTAGAGAATGAACCGAGTTACACACTGCATCGGAATCGCAGGCTTCGTGGCAAACAATTTCGTCAAACTAAAGCCCTTTTCCCTCTGTATATAATGCAAACGGATCTTTTAACTTTAGACGCAGTTCAACGGCGTCACAATGCACCCAGCAAATATATTCTGGTGGCAATCAGTGTCTTTAGTCGCTATGCCTATGCCATTCCATTACGGTCAAAGAGAGGTATTGAAGTTGCTCGGGCCATTGAAAGTATTCTTGAACAGGATTCGTATAGAACAATTCAATCGGATCGTGGCAGCGAATTTGTTAAATCCCATGTGCAAAAGGTTCTATTGAAATATAATACAACACTTTATCATAGTCACAGCCCGATAAAGGCTGCATTGGCTGAACGATTAATAAGAACGATTCGTCTATTAATTTCAAGATATTGTACACTGGAAAACACACCGGCTTTTATTCATGATTTAGATAAAATCATGCAGATATACAACCATCGACATCATCGATCTCTGTCCAACTCAAGCCCTGGGGAAGTTCACTACAGTGAAAATACATTTGATACTTTTCTAAAGCAATATTCCAATGATGAAAAAGAAAAAAAAAATGTGAAGAAGAAATTCAATGTTGGTGATACTGTTCGAATTAATAGAACCACCAATATTTTTGAAAAGGGGAATTATTTATGGATCACTGAACTTTTCAAAGTGTCCAAAATTCTGGACACCGAACCCACTACATATCGACTGCGAGACACCAAAGATTATGAGATTCTCGGCGGTTTTTATGAATATGAACTGCAAAAAGTTAGAAACACTAGTGAAATATATCAAATTGAAAAGATATTAAAGAGTCGTACTCGTAGTGGCAAGAGACAGTTGCTTGTTAGCTGGCTAGGGTACAACTCAGATTTTGATTCTTGGATCAGTGCTGAATATATTAACAATGCCCAATGATTTCTATGTGACTTTCATGTCCAATGTTTCTGATCCTCTCTACAATGACTTGAATAGAACAAGTGATTTTTGGACGAAACTCTCCCCCACCATCAAATTCGACGACGGAAAGTATGAAGTGGCTCTTGTCGACTGTATTCTCAAAAATACCTATGACATCCTGAGAAAAGATCGTAAATATGATATAAAAATTAGACCCTATGATTGGCCGCCACCACCTTCAGGTGATCAAGAACAAATTCAAAAAATCAATTGGATGGATTATCCATATATTGAATTACCCTACGAGGAACTCACCTGTATGAATGATTTATGTCGTTCTATTAATAAAAGAATTTCCGCTCGTAAAAAGGGAGCTTTTCATTTCAACTATTCAAAGGAGGAGGGCAAGATCTACATTAGTTCACTTATTGCCAACGAAAAGGTTATTCTCAATGATAATCTAAAGGATGTTCTTGGCTTTAAGCTCAATATAATCAATGGTAAAAGTGCCGGAAACACTAATTTCATTTTTGCTGACTACCCGCCTGCATTCTCCACAGACACTTGTATATTTCTCTACGCTTCATTTGTGGAAACATCTCGGGTTGGTAATTCAAATGTTCCCCTCCTACGAGTTCTTGAACGAAAAACCAATCAAGAACATATTCACCACTACAATATAAAGCATCTTCAGTATATTCCCGTAAACACTTCCTATTTGGAACTCTGTCAGTTAACACTAAGAACTGAATTGGGTGATCCCATAGCAATTTCAAAAGGTTTGGCTGTGATTACATGCCATTTTCGTCCCATCGTTCAACAACAACAAGATGTCTAATAGAAAAGTGGTATTCATTTGTCCTGATATTGACTGCTATGTTAATACTCTTGGCCTAAGACAACAGGGCAATGGAATGGACTATTACAAAGGTCGCTCGTCAATGTCTGGCTACGGTCTTGGCAGTTGGTTTGCTAAGCTCTTTCGCTCTGCACTACCACTGGCTAGAAAATATCTTGTACCGGCTGCGACAGATTTTGCATCCTCTGCACTATATGATTGGGGCTCTGGCAAGGATTTTAAAATAAAAAGTGCTTCGGACAATCTCAGGTCCAGTGCGCGAACCCTCGGCGAGAGATTAAAACAAAATGGAAAAGGCTTAAAAAGGTCGAGAAACACTGCATCACTCATCATTCTCCACTCAGGTAAGAAACGAAAGACATCACCCTTCTTGTCAAAGAAAAGAAGGAAAAAGCCGACACGTAGTGTAAACAGAAGAAGAAGCCCCAGGAAGAAAGTTGTTAGATCAAAACTAGATTTCCTCTCTTAAGATGTCCTACCTACCGCAAAAGGATTCTCAACCTTCAATCACCTCATCATTGAATCTATTCAATGCGGAAAATGTTGATGTGAGTGTCAAGCATGGATACTATGAACAATTTTATCCTCAACAACCCCTCTCCGATAATATCCACTTTCAAATTTATTCCAATGAAGACTACTTTATGGACATGTCTTCAACATTTATAGATTTACAAATGAAAGTCCGGAAATCCGATAATACAATGCCAATTCGGGCCGATGGTATATCCTATTAAAATTGTATATTACATAATTTATTTCGTCAGATTAGTGTCTACATCAATGGCACGCTGGTGAGCACAAGCAACAATCTCTCAAATTATACAAGCTATATGCAATTCATGTTGATGACACCCAAGTCATACAAGGAATTGAGAGGCACCTCCAATGGATATGAATATATTACTAATACTGATAGTACAGATGCACTTAAAAATGCTACAACTAGCGAATTACATCTAGTTGGAAAAATATATCATGAAATATTTAATATACCCCAATGGCTGCCGCCCAATGTTAAAGTGGATATAAAACTGACGCTTGCACCCTCCAATTTCATATTGAGAAAAGAACTTGCTGCCAATCCTGATGTAAGTCTCTCCCTCACCTCGGCAATACTTCATGTACGCAAACAACAGGTCATGAGTTCTGTTGCTTTGGCAGTCGAAAAACTGAGAGCCAATGGAAATAATATTAAACTACTTGTTCCTCATACAGTCACCAATCAACGTCATATTGCCATGGGCTCACGCACCTTCATCGATTCATCCTTTATTAATGGTGAAATTCCGTCAAAACTCGCTTTGGCATTTGTAAAAAGCGCCAGTGCAATAGGATCGTGGACTGAATGCCCACATAAATTCGAGATGTTTGGACTTTCATCTCTTGTGTGCAAAGTAAACGGTATCCCACTCTACAATCTATCTTTTGATAAATCCTATAGAACATTGTATGAGTTGACCATGCAAACCCTAGATCATGACTCTCAACTATTTGAAAATGGTATAACCGAAGAAATGTTTGCTAAAACACATGGTATCATTGTTCTGGATTTGTCTGGCACGCAGGATATGAGTATAGTACGTACGGGGAATGTGCGTTTAGAGTGTACATTTGCCGACCCATTGGCTGAGAGTATTGCACTAATCTCACTAAATCAATATGAAACGTATTGGGAAATCACTCCCGAAGGCAGTGTTCTAGTAGACTTGGCGCCATGAACACCAGTCAAATAATCAATGTGTTTAATATGGACCCCTACATGTCCCAGTACAAATCCTATTGTCTACCCTCGGACTATCTTGGAAAAATTCAAAGTGTCAACAATACCTTAATTATTTTTAATAGTAGTCCATCGACTGTGCTGACGGGTCATTGGCTGTGCATCTTTCAAACAATGAAGACGAATGAATTTTTTGATCCTCTTGGTCAACCCTATACATTTTACATACCCCACATCAGCAACTATATTGAGAGCAGTGGGAAAACTATTATTCAAAATCGGAAGAGGGTGCAGGATCTAACGACTAAAAGCTGTGGCTTCCATGTACTACTATATTTTGTGTTCCGATGTCGTGGCTATACTTACAAGCAGTTTCTCCACATTTTTGGTGACAATCCACGTCTGAACGACTTTCTAGTGGAAAATATCCTCTCAGACCTATATAGTATTGATTTCAGTGCCCTAAGAGTAAAGTGCTTAAAAAATGTTTGTGAATTTGTTTATTAATAAAATGCATATCTATACAACAATGTCTTTAAATCTTCACTTTAGATTTCTTCTTTGGTGTATAGGCAACTGTCGTGAACCACTAATGCTGGTATATCATTTGGATTCACTGTATATTGATCTTGATTGACTGCAAAGTCAGGGTCACATTTTCTACAGTACAATGTAACTTCACTCTTGTCATATCTCTTTGTATAGTCAATGATACTATTTGCGTTCATATTATGAAATTCACGAGTTTCAATCTGTCTATTTGAAGCAATATCACATACAGTGTTTTCAAATGGTGAATCACATTCGGTAACTGCCAAATAAAAATCACTTGGTTTATAGTCATAGTAGGCAGTGTCGTCACAACGATGACGTAGAAACCAAATTGTCTTGTTATCCCAACAGTTGAATCGTAGACCAGATTCCTCTTCCCAGAATAATTTAAATCCGCGACGATACCAATTTCGTAGAAATAAACTAAAATCACGTTTGGGATTCTTTCCAATCATAGCGGGGTAAGTATTCTCCCACTGATCACATTTATCATAGTGACAATTGGAGCACAGGTGCCCTCTAGGTTGCGAGTCACAAATCTCTTCAAGATATGAATTACATCCTTTAATTTGTACTGCATAGCCTCTATGTAATTTACAAGGATTAAATAATTTACACTTTTCACTATAGTCATCAATAATTGTACAATTCTCACATTGAATCCAACTGCCAAGAATGTACATGCACAATGGACATGTATAGAACATTTTCTTTTTGGTTTCCAATGTCACTTGACTCACTCACAGCTAAAACGAAACTGATCATCCTCGCTCGATAAACTCAGTGAGGGGGATGGGGAGAGGAGTAGCTCAGTGACGTTACCTCTTTCGAATGGTTGAGCCATCTACACTGAATCCATTGGCAATGTTTTCAAAAGTATATCCACGATATTATTCTGCTTTGTTCCAATTAATATATCAATAAAATGACTATAAGCATTTGAATCACATTTTAAAAGTTTCATACAATAGTCCAATGGGGGAGAATCAGTCCTCATTATATTGTCAAGTGTTCCCTGTCAAGAGAATATCCTGCGTTGAAGTGATAACTCGAGAAAATCGTCATCCAAAATCAAATGTTTTTTCCATAAACACTAGATTTGATCTAATTCTCTCTTTCTCAAATTTATTCATTTTTCAATCCTTTCACTCTGACTGCTTACTCTAGACTGACCCTGATTCGTTAGTCCCTAGCCTAACCTAACCAGAAAAGAAAGGGAACATTTTCGATTTCGAAACATTTTTATTGAATAATTACAACAACAACAAAACTATGCATGTACAATTAGCGATACAGTTTATTGTCTTCGATATGTTTCACTAATGCACTTAAAGCACATTGAAGTCTATTCACGTGTGCTATATCAACTTTTGCAGCGAAACATAATTGATCCTCCATTTTAAATTTGCTCAAGGATATCACATATCTTGCATATACTTCATCCCATTCCAGACAAAGCCGTGATCCTCTCGTGATTTCCACCGCAATGTTTGGTGCTCTTGTATTATTACCATCAACTCCACTATCAACTTCTAAGAGGGTAAACATTCCACTCGTCATCAACACACAAATATATATCCAAATGAGTAGAGTCTAACTGTTCTTAATCCTTTAAATTCTATTCACAGACTAACAAAACTATAGTAAAAATCCTTTCCTCATATTCTCTGCGATCCTCTCCCACTAGTATGTAACCAGCCCTCTGATTGGCTGAGAAGGAAACACGTGATCCTGTTTCCCGTTATCGGATCAATAAAATTCACAATCGATTACGCAATCAATTTCTCGGAAATCCACTTCCCCTTCGATTACGCAATCAAGTTCACGGAAATCCACTTCCTCTTCGATTACGCAATCAAGTTCTCGGAAATTCACTTCCCCCTCGAGACCTAGATCAATAACATTTTTCCCGTTAGAATTCAATGCGCATGTGCAACCTTCGTCCCGGAGTTATTACACATAGAAACAACAAATAAATCGACCTTGAAAAAAGAGGTCATTGACACACTTTGATTACGCAATCAATTTCTCAGAAATCCATTTCCCCTAGGGCGGCTATGCCCATATTTGGTGTGCTGTCAGCATTAAACTAAATTGTAGATGGCAACAGGGGTGAGGGATGGGACCTCCTGACCCCTTTCTACTACTAACTTCTCAATTCTACAAAAATCTAAAAGTTTAGTTCCCAAATTATTCTTCTTCCGTGACCGGTCCCTACTTGTCCTTTTTCCATACATCTTCCAATCTCCTTGCATGTTCTCATCATTCATACCATTATCTTCTTTTTCAGCGTGCAAAGGATCAGTCCATCTCTCCAAAATCTCAGTTGTGTATGCACTGAAGTGACCTAAAAATATACGCTTGTAATCTTTATACAGCCTCTTATAGTTAAACGCCCCTGAATTCAAAATATCCCACGTATCCTCCTGCAAACTGTAACTACTTGATTCTGGAGGGATATACACCGCACAAATCATAAACTTGACAATTTCTATAATAATCTTCAACCAAATCACATTCTCTGATTGCGATTTTAATCTATCACATGTACTAATTATATTGTTCCTAATCAACAGTGTGACACCACCATAAATTCGATTATTCTTACTTTTCTTTCTGAAAACATGGAAATTATAAAACCTTTTCTAAATACTGGCACATTCTGCCATGTCTCAACTAAGCTGATAACATCATAATTGTCTAGCCTAAACAAATCATTCATTTTATCATCGTTATGACCTTGGATATTCCACTGCCACAACTTAGTGCACGTATTACTTTGACCATGGGTCAGCTCCCGCTATTGACTATTTTTAACACTGAAATTACCCTCACTGAAAGAACTGAAGTAATATATTTCAGTATTTTATGAATTCCCAGATTCCTAGATATCTTCATTTTGATTTGACTAACATCATACTTAAGGGATAGATTATCATTAAGCAAAATATGCAGGAACCGAACGTAATGATTAACAGGTCTACTAGGAGAACACAGGGACGACCCTGAAAAATTTTCGAGAAAACCAGGAAGACATACCTAGCAACACTTAATGCTAGGTAATTGGCGTTGAACCACAGAATTACTCTCCCAAACAATCTATTTAACTTAATACGGATCTCAGGTTCTGTTCTACGAGATTGCCAAGGTCACTGTCGACAACGAAGGCACCCAGAATGTTTGTGGGCATGGAAAGACGGTCAGGGTGACATAGACCACAAACTGTTTATTTTTGGTTAATTATCGTAAAAATAATATCAACGAAAATTAAGAACGGAACTGAGCTTTTTGGGACCAAAACTCAACCGGAAACGGTGAGAAAAAACCGGAAATAGCCCTTCCAGACAAAGAGGAAGCTAACCAAACGCTAGTATTCTCACTTAGCCTACATCGTAATGGTATAATTTAAAGAGTAGAATTTGGTGTGTAAATAAATCAAAAGCTTTTCGAACGTCCAAAAATATAGCAGCAGGATCAAGAGCTGAACCGAGGGCCGAAAGAAGTAAACTTAAAAAGTAGCATAAGTGTGCTTAGTTGAGAGCTTTTCTCAAAAGCCAAACGAAAAATCGATAGAAAATCCTTTACTTCAAAAAGAAAAGCTGACGGGAGAGCTTAGCCTTTTCAATTTTATTTTAATTCCAAAAATGGTCCACCTTCACCTAAAACAATGACTCCAGCTCGTTTTAGAGGTCTGAAAAAAACTCCATTCTCAAAGGATATATTTACGATTTTTATCAAGGGAGATATAATTGAAGTAACAATGAATTTCAACACCTTGGTCGACAAGATGGGTTGAATTACAACACCAGGACCAAGAGACACTGAACGATTTAATCTATTGACAAGTCTATATATCTAAAATTCGGTAACAGGCTCCAAGTCGATCAATTTCAAGCCAGCTGGTTCAAGATGTGGTTTGAAACCGGGCTTAGTATGATACCAGGATGGATCACTACAAGGATTTGTTTAGGACGAGTTTAGCCAGGCGATATATGAGCGTATTCCCAGGATACGAGATACTCCTCAGGGGACAATTAATCGCGAGGACGACACAAATGCATGGCCACACTACTCTTCTAATATGAGTTCCCTAGACTACTTGCTTTGGGGCTAGAAGAAGGAAATAGTTTATGAGGACGACTCTGACACAATTAACAGGCTGAAAGTAAACTTTAAGAGGGAAATCAGAACAATTCTCAATGACTCGCTGAAGAGGGCTGTAAGCAGTTTTAATTTGAGAATTGTGAATTCCATTTGACAATCAGGTGCCTGGATGAAACATATCATCACTGATCACAGTAACTAGACATTTGTTAGTTTGAAAATGATTTTTGACAATAAAACTATAAATGATGAAGCTTTACTTTTGTACCTCTTTTCGTGCCGTATAGTTGACATCCTCTGGCACAGTAAAAACAAGCTACACGTTTGAAGGCTGTTGTCCCAGTTAAGCAGCATGTTGATTCACATAATTCTCCACTTCTCATATTTGCATGTAACCCTTGGCATAGTTGCTTGTAGTTCGTAATATTTCATCCAAGAGGTCCATTAGGTTACTAGAGATCCCATAATTTGAAGGGTGTACAAGGCGTTCTTCAAAAACTTCATCGGGATCTAAAAAGTATATTTGGCCATATGAAGCTGGCTCAAGATTACCTTCAGTTGTTTGTGATGGATGTGATGCTAGATTGACTTTGTGATAAATTTTTCCAGATGCTTCAAAGCTAAAAACATTACGATTATTGCTGGTTGTGTCTTCGTTTATGTTGAACGAAGCTAGAGCGAAACATGGGTTAAAGTTTCGGATTTGTTTGTGGAACTCTTTAGAGACCACATAACGTCCTAAAAAATAGGCAAACCAACTCATTTAGAAATTGTGGAGGTGGCAACACAATTTGACTGTGCAAGCAGCGATCTCCAAATGAATCACCTTTGTTTGTTGCTCTTTTCTCAAGAAATGGAGGGCTCCAGAGTGAAGACATACAATGTTGAAGGGTCGCAAAGACTTTTAGTTAACCCTTGTGTAATTTACGAAATCTTTGCAGGTTTGTACTAGGTTTTGTACCACAGCTGGTTGGCATCAAAGATATCGAAAGTGTTGTTCTTCTGAACTAATATTTCTTTTTTCTTCCCTTTCAATTTCGGCTCATCCTGATGCTCGCTGTCGCATGTCTTCTAACCACAGAATTCTTAATTTTTCACTTTCGTTTTTAGTTTTTTTTTTATCCTCGTTCTTTGTTCTTCACCTTCGTTTTAATTTGTTTTGATCCTTGTTGTCATAGGTCCTCTAACCGTGAGATTATTTGCTATTCCCTTTAATTTTTAATTGTTCTGATACAAAACAATAAGTGAAACCCAAAACGAACAGAAACTAAATAAACAATCAAAGCAAAAAAAAAACTATGCAACAAGTACTAATTTAAATGAATAAATTACAAGAAATTACTATTAAAGATTAGATGAAACCGAAAACACCAGAAATTAAATAAACAATCATAACAAACAAACATACAAGAGGTACTAATATAAATGAAAAAATAAATCTTAGAACAGGTGAAACTTAAATTGAATATGCAATTAAAGCATGAAACGAACAAAAATCTCTAAAAACAAGAGTTTGAGGTTTGCCTCCTTCTCTCACTGTCAAAGTCGAAAACCTACTGCGTCATTGGTGCTTTACTGAAAATCAATTACATTACAATTTTTTTTGTACTTGTTAGCCTATAACATTGAAAATTAACATAAAATTAGAGTAGAATTAAATTTTGAAGTAATGAGCTTTCAGCAATTAATATCATTATATATCAAATATTCAGTTTAACTTTATTAGTTCTTTCCAAGACTGTCCAAGACAAATATAGTTTCACTACAAAAGAGTTTGGATACTGCCCCCTTCCTTAGCTGTAAAAGTTTAAAGACTACTCCGTCATTCGCACTTCACTGAAAAGAATTATATTTCAAATAATTTCTTTTCCAGTTATTACAGCACTGAAAATAAAAATAAAATTACAGAGAAATAGAATCTTGAACAGATTATTTTTCAGCAATTGATATCATTATATATCAAATATTCAATTTGATTTTGTTTGACTTTCCTAGACTATTCAAGAGACATATAGTTTTCAGTGAAGTGCCAATGACGCAGTAGGTTTTAGACTTTTACAGTGAGAGAAATAGAAAAAAGCCCATACTCTTGTCTGTAGTGATTTTTATACCCTTTGCGAAATTGAGGTGTGGGCTAATTGCCCATTGATCACTTTTGACTCTTAAAAAAGAATTAAAAGTTTCAATTTCTGATCATATGAGCCCCCTCCAAAGTTAATACAACCACCCCTTCCACAAAAAAATATAATCTAATAATGGGTTACAAAAGTTACAAACTTTTCCCTGGGGAGTATGGAGGATTTCTCAACCCCTAAGTTATAGCAATTTAATTAAGGACTATTTTGAACAAAATGGCTATTTGAAAATTCTTATAAGATACATTTGGGAAAAAAGTAGCAAAGGGGAGGGGGGGGGGCTTGTTACTTTTTGATCATTTTCAATTCTTTAAAGGGCACAATAAATTTCGGTTTTCGATCGAATGAGCTTCCTCCGAAGTTTGTACGACCACACCTTCCATATAAGCTTTACTTGTTAACGTTTTGCTGCTAGTGCAGCCCTTTCCCCCAGGGTTGGGGGTTAGTGGTTCAAACCCAAAACCATAGCTATTGCTAACTCAGCATTTTGATTGAAACCATTTAGAAAAAAAGGCGTGGAAGGGGGGGGGGGGGTGCCTACCGTCAGATTACTCTTGATATTTAAAATGGAGCTAGAACTCTCAATTTAAATCAAAAGAGGCTTTTCCAAAGTGTATATGATTACCCCTATAATAAAAACCATACATATGAATAATGGACAGCTGGCATAATTTATAGCCCTTGCCCTGAGGGCAGTGGGAGGTTTTTTCAACGACCGAGGAATACTTATTTTAATTACTTCCCCTCTTGACTATTTTGGACATAATGGCCAACCCAAATTTTGGTTGGATGCGTTTGGGAAAATACGGCATGGAAATGGGGGGAGGGGGGACTTGATGCCCTCCAGTCACGTTTTATTCTTAAAAAAGGCACTATAAATTATAATTTCCAACTGAACAATTCCGCTCCGAAGTTTATAACACCACCCCTTGCACATGGAGTTCCTCTGGAAAAAATTAAGTTGGAGCCTTATGGCCTTGGGGCTAGGGGGGAGACTAGTTGCTATCAGATCATTTTTGACTCATAAAAAAAACTAGAACTTTCAATTTTTAATCATTTGAGTCCCCTCCGAAGTTTATATGGCCACCTTTTCTGTAAAAACTTTATATACCCCCAGGGGCATAAATTACAACCCTTCCCCCGGGTTTCGAAGGGGGGAGAGGGTGTATGTGGACCCCAAAGTTTGGTCATCTGATCATTGGAATTCTAAAAAAAATGGTTATCTCAAAATTTTGATCGGATGCGATTGGGGAAAAGAATGTGCGTGTGTGTATGTGTGTGTGTGCGTGGGGGGGGGGGGGTATGTACACCGATCACTTTTGATGGCTCTTAAAAAGGTAAATAGAAGTTTTGATTTCCAATCAAATGAGCCACCTCTGATGTTTATACGACCACCCCTTACAAAAAATATAGGGGGGCTAGTTGCAACCGGATCACTTTTGACTCTTAAAAGAGAACTAGAACTTTCAATTTCTAATCATTTGAGTCCCTCCGAGGTTCATACGACCACTTCTTCTGTAAAAACTTTATATGCCCCAAGGGCACAAGTTACAACGCTTCCCCTGGGCTCTAGGGGGTGGGGGTGTGTTGAACTCAAAGTTTTGTTATCTGATCGTTGGACTATTTCAAACAAACTGGCAGTCTCAAAATTTTGATCGGATGCATTTGCGAAAAAGAGGATATGAGTGTGTGGGGGGGGGGGATTATATACCCTCTCATTCCTTTTGACTCATAAAACGGTAACTAGAGCTTTCAATTTCCAATTAATTGAATCACCTCTGAAGTTTATACGATCTCCCCTGACATAAAAACCTTATATGCACTCGGGGCATAAATTAAAACACTTGCCTTGGACTCTGGGGGTTTGTATCGACTTCGAAGTTTTTGCCATCTGATGTTTGAAATATTTTTAGCAAAATGGCTGTCTTAAAATTTTTGTCGGATGGATTTGGGGAAAAAGGGCTTGTTGTCCTCTTATCTCTTTTGACTCTTAAAAAGTGAACTAGAACTTTCAATTTCCAATCGAATGAGCCCTTACTAAAGTTTATACGAGCATCCCTTCTATAAGAACAATATATGCCCCAAGGGCATAACCTACAACACTTGCCCCAAACCCTGGAGGGTTGTGTCGACCCCGGAATTTTTATTATCTAGTATTTGAACTATTTTGACAAAACAGCTATCTCAAAATTTTTATCAGCTAGGTTTGGGGAAAAAGGGCGCGGGGTGGGGGCTAACTGCTAATTGCTCTCCGATCTCTTTGTACTGTTAAAAAGTGAACTAAAACTTCCAATCTCCAATCACATTAGTCGTTTATGAAGATTTTATAAGCATCCCTTCTATAAGAACCACATATGCCCCCAGGGCATAACTTACAAAACCTACCCCCGGGCCCTGGGGGGTTGTGTCAACCCCAGAGTTTTTATTATCTGATGTTTTGACTATTTTTTTCAACACGGCGAGCACAAAATTTGCTCAAAATTATCGGATGGATTTGGGGTAAAAGGGCGTGGGGGGCTAGTAGCACTCTGATCTCCTTTTACTCTTAATAAAAGGGAACTAAAACCTTCAATTTCCAATCCAATGAGCCCTCTCTGAAGTTTGTACGAGCATCCCTTCTATAAGAACCATTTATACCCCAGGGCATAACTTACAACGCCTGCCCCTGGGCCCTGGGAGATTGTGTTGACCCCGGAGTTTCTTATATAATCTTTGAACTATTAAAAAAAACGGGTATCTCCAAATTTTTATCGGATATATTTGGGGAAACAAAGCGTCAGTGGGGGGGGGCTAGTTTCCCTCTAATCTCTTTTGACTCTTAAAAATTGAACTAAAACTTTTAATTTCCAATCAAAGGAGCCCTCTCTGAAGTTTATGCTAGTATCCGTTCTATAAGAACCATATATGTCCCCAGGGCATAACTTGCAACGCCTGCCTATCGGCTCCGGGGAGTTTTGTCGATCCCGTTGTTTTATTATCTAATGCTTGAACTATTTTTAATAAAATGGCTATCTCAAAATTGTTATCGGATGGATTTGGTGAAAAAAGTGCGTGGGAGGCTAGTTGCCCTTAGATCTCTTTTGACTCTTAAAAAGTGAACTAGAACGAGGGAGTTGTTTCGAAACTGGAGTTTTTATTATCTGATATTTTAACTATTTTTAACAAAGTGGCTATCTAAAATTTTTGTTGGACTTATTTGGGGGAAAAGGGCTTGGGGGCTAGTTGCCGGCTGATCTCTTTTGACTCTTAAAAGGTGAACTAGAACCTTCATTTTCCAGTCAAATGAGCCCTCTCTGAAGTTTATACAAGCATTCCTTCTATAAGAACCATAAATCCCCAGGGCATAACTAACAATCTCTACCCCCGGTCCCTGGGGGTTGTATCGACCCCGAAGTTTTGTTATGTGATCTTTGAAGTATTTTTAACAAAAAAAATCTCAAAATTTTATTGGATACATTTCATAGGCAGCGCGCTAGGGCTGCTTAGTAAAAAACGATGTGGCCACAGTGTGTTTTTTTTTTCTTCTTTCTTCGACAGGCACTTCGTATCTAAGGAGTTGTTGTAGAAACTTCGAAAAGGGCTCATTCGATTGGAAATTGGGGTGGCTAGTACCCTTTTCAATAGTCGAAAGTGATTGGAGGGCAACTAGCCCCCCCTCTCCACGCCCATCATTCCCCAAAACACATCCAATCAAAATTTTAGATAGCCATTTTGTTCAGCGTAGCTCATTTCCAGATAGGAAATATCTTTTTGAGGAGGACACTCCCCCACAACCCTCGGGGCAAGGGTTTTAAGTTATGCCCTGAGGGCATATAAGAGCTATGTTGGCACAATGTACCATACATTATACTTTTTTCTTTTAGAGCAGGGCACTTCAGATGGAAAGGGTCATCATAGAGACTTCAAAAGGGGCTCATTCGATTGGAAATCGAGATTTCTAGGGCCTTTTTTAATCGTCGAAAGTGATTGAAGGGCAACTAGCCCCCCATACCCATCATTCCCCCAAACACATCCAATCAAAATCTCGAGATAGCCATTTTGTTCAGCGTAGTTGATTTCAAGATAGAAAATATGTTTTTGAGGAGGACACTCCCCCGTACCTTCAAGGCAAGGGTTGTAAGCTTTGACCTGGGGGCATATAAGGTTTTTATGGGAGGCGTTGTCGTAGAAACAGTAGTAAGAGAGGTGCTGATCCCGGTCCTACATTCAATCCTACATTCACGCCTACATGAATATACAGTGTAGTCTAACCGGTACATTGGCTTACCACGGGTCAGTCACCTATTACTACGAACGGCACTTGCCTTAGCAGACGGATTTTTATGAGGTAAAAGCCATTTTTTTTTTTGGTGTCAGTGGTGTAGTCTAACCGGTACATTGGCTTACCACGGGCAGGTATCTATTACTACAGACGATAATGAGTTACCAGACGGGTTTCTAAGGTATGCAATCAGACTGGTTTCGTTTCATGGGTTCATTAATAGAACGACTAATGTTTTTGAAAAGGGTAATTACTTCTAAGTTCAATAACCAAATTGAACTTCCGATGGTTAAGAAAGCGTAACGGGTAATTAAAGTATGAGGAATGGGATGCTATAATTAGAATGGTTTTAAGTTGAAAATTGTGACATAAAAATAACTCTATTTGCGAATTTTTTGCGAAAAGGTATTTGCGTGAAGGTATTGCGTTGGTTAAGAAAGCGTAACGGGTAATTAAAGTATGAGGAATGGGATGTTATAATTAGAATGGTTTTAAGTTGAAAATTGTGACATAAAAATAACTCTATTTGCGAATTTTTGGCGAAAAGGTATTTGCGTAAAGGTATTGCGTTGGTTAAGAATGCCTCAAGAATGAGGAATGGGATGCTTGCATCAACAATACAAAGAATATGCTCAGATACTTAATAGATTTGACGCCTACAAGAGACATTGGTAAAAAGTATTCAATAGCTTAATTGAAAAGTAACGATAGAATGACATTGTGACTTGACCTAGCTTTACCTCTCCGATGTGGTCTGTATAATACACAAGTAACGTTTGAAAAGTATTGTCAATTTAAAAAGAAACGGCTGAAAAGTGTTTTGAGGGAGATGGGTTGCATGGAGGGTTGAGTTGCACGAGGGTTCAGTTAAAGGGGTACAGTTACACGGGGGTTTAGTTAAATTGGGTTGAGTTGCACGAGGGTTCAGTTAAAGGGGATATAGTTACACAGGGGTTTAGTTAAATTGGGTCGAGTTGCACGAGGGTTCAGTAGCACGAGGGTTCAGTAGCATGGGGATTCAGTTGTACAGGGTTTCGGTTATACAGGGGTTCAATTATTGCGCTGTGTGTGTCTCTTTGGGGTGTTTGTGTCTCTTTGGGCTGTGTGTGTCTCTTTAGGCTGTTTGAGTCTTTTTGGTCTGTGTTTGTCTCTTTGGGTTGTGTTTCTCTTTGGACTGTGTGTGTCTCTTTGGGCTGTTTGTGTCTCTTAGGGATGTGTGTGTCTCTTTGGGATGTGTGTCTCTTTGGGTTGTTTGAGTCTTTTTTGTCTGTTTGTGTCTCTTTAGATTGTTTGAGTCTTTTTGGTCTGTCTTTCTCTCTTCGGGCTGTGAATGTCTCTTTAGCCTGTGTGTGTCTCTTTGGGATGTGTGTGTCTCTCTGTTGGATGTATGCGTCTCTTTGGGCCCGTGTACGTCTCTTTGGGCTGTAGGTGTCTCTTTGGGCTGTGGGTGTCTCTTTGTGATGTGTGTGTGTCTCTTTAGGCTGTGTGTGTCTCTTTGGACTGTGTGTCTTTTTTTTTGGGTGTTTGAGTCTTTTCGGTCCGTATGTGTCTCTTTGGGATATGTGATTTCTCTTTGGGCTGATTGCGTCTTATTTTGGTCTGTGTTTTTGTCTCTTTGGGTTGTGTTTCTCTTTGGGCTGTTTATGTCTCTTTGGGCTGTTTTTGTGTCTCTTAGGGCTATGTGTGTGTCTCTTTTGGGATGTGTGTCTCTTTGGGCTGTTTGAGTCTTTTTAGTCTGTTTTTGTGTCTCTTTGGACTGTTTGAGTCTTTTTTTGGTGTATGTTTGTCTCTTTGGGTTGTTTATGTCTCTTTGGGCTGTTTGTGTTTCTTTGGGCTATGTGGGTCTCTTTGGGCTGTTTGAGTCTTTTTAGTCTGTTTTTGTGTCTCTTTGGACTGTTTGAGTCTTTTTTTGGTGTGTGTTTGTCTCTTTGGGCTGTTTGCGTCTCTTTGGGCTGTTTGAGTTTTTTTTTTTTTGGTCTGTGTTTGTCTCTTTGGGCTGTGTGTGTGTCTCTTTGGGGTGTTTGTGTCTCTTTGGGCTGTGTGTGTCTCTTTAGGCTGTTTGAGTCTTTTTGGTCTGTGTTTGTCTCTTTGGGTTGTGTATCTCTTTGGAATGTGTGTGTGTCTCTTTGGGCTGTTTGTGTCTCTTAGGGCTGTGTGTGTCTCTTTTGGGATGTGTGTCTCTTTGGGCTGTTTGAGTCTTTTTAGTCTGTTTGTGTCTCTTTAGGTTGTTTGAGTCTTTTTGGTCTATGTTTGTCTCTTCGGGCTGTGTGTGTCTCTTTAGCCTGTGTGTGTCTCCTTCGGGTGTATGTGTCTCTTTGGACTGTAGCTGTCTCTTTGTGATGTGTGTGTCTCTTGAGGCTGTGTGTGTCTCTTTGGACTCTGTGTCTTTTTGGAGGGTTTGAGTCTTTTTGGTCTGTGTGTGTCTCTTTGGGGTATGTGTTTCTCTTGGGGCTGTGGTCCCTAAACAATTCATGATAAAAAAATAGTTTGGGACAACAAAAAAAAGGTGTCTTTTTGGTCTGTGTTTGTCTCTTCGGGCTGTGTGTGTCTCTTTAGCCTGTGTGTGTCTCTTTGGGATGTGTGTGTCTCTCTGTTGGATGTATGCGTCTCTTTGGGCCCGTGTACGTCTCTTTGGGCTGTATATGTCTCTTTGGGCTGTGGGTGTCTCTTTGTGATGTGTGTGTGTCTCTTTAGTCTGTGTGTGTCTCTTTGGACTGTGTCTTTTTTTGGGGGTTGTTTGAGTCTTTTGGTCCGTATGTGTCTCTTTGGGATATGTGTTTTCTCTTTGGGCTGATTGAGTCTTTTTTTGGTCTGTGTTTTTGTCTCTTTGGGTTGTGTTTCTCTTTGGGCTGTGTATGTCTCTTTGGGCTGTTTTTGTGTCTCTTAGGGCTATGTGTGTGTCTCTTTTTGGATGTGTATCTCTTTGGACTGTTTGAGTCTTTTTAGTCTGTTTTTGTGTCTCTTTGGGCTGTTTGAGTCTTTTTGGTGTATGTTTGTCTCTTTGGGCTGTTTGTGTCTCTTTGGGCTGTTTGTGTTTCTTTGGGCTATGTGGGTCTCTTTGGGCTGTTTGAGTCTTTTTGGTCTGTTTGTGTCTCTTTGGGCTGTTTGAGTCTTTTTGGTCTGTGTTTGTCTCTTTGGGCTGTTTGCGTCTCTTTGGGATGTTTGAGTTTTTTTTTGGTCTGTGTTTGTCTCTTTGGACTGTGTGTGTGTGTCTCTTTGGGGTGTGTGTGTCTCTTTGGGCTGTGTGTGTCTCTTTAGGCTGTTTGAGTCTTTTTGGTCTGTGTTTGTCTCTTTGGGTTGTGTTTCTCTTTGGGATATGTGCGTGTCTCTTTGGGCTGTTTGTGTCTCTTAGGGCTGTGTGTGTCTCTTTGGGATGTGCGTCTCTTTGAGCTGTTTGAGTCTTTTTAGTCTGTTTGTGTCTCTTTAGGTTGTTTGAGTCTTTTTGGTCTATGTTTGTCTCTTCGGGCTGTGTGTGTCTCTTTAGCCTGTGTGTGTCTCTTTGGGTTGTACGTGTCTCTTTGGACTGTGGCTGTCTCTTTGTGATGTGTGTGTCTCTTTAGGCTGTGTGTGTCTCTTTGGACTGTGTGTTTTTTTGGAGGGTTTTTGAGTCTTTTTGGTCTGTATGTGTCTCTTTGGGCTATGTGTTTCTCTTGGGGCTGTGGTCCCTAAACAGTTCATGATAAAAAATAGTTTGGGACAAAAAAAAAAGGTTCAGCGATACGTATTTCATGGGCTGTGTGTGTCTCTCTGTTTTATGTGTGCGTCTCTTAGGGTCCGTGTGCGTCTCTTTGGGCTGTATGTGTCTCTTTGGGCTGTGGGTGTCTCTTTGTGATGTGTGTGTCTCTTTAGGCTGTGTGTGTCTCTTTGGACTGTGTGTCTTTTTTTTGGGGGGGGGGGGTGTTTGAGTCTTTTTGGTCTGTATGTGTCTCTTTGGGCTATGTGTTTTTCTTTGGGCTGTTTGAGTCTTTTTGGTCTGTGTTTGTCTCTTTGGGTTGTGTTTCTCTTTAGGCTGTGTGTGTCTCTTTGGGCTGTTTGTGTCTCTTAAGGCTATGTGTGTCTCTTTGGGCTGTGTGTCTCTTTGGACTGTTTGAGTCTTTTTGGTCTGTTTGTGTCTCTTTGGGTTGTTTGAGTCTTTTTGGTCTGTGTTTGTCTCTTTGGGACTGTGTGTGTCTCTTTGGGGCTGTTTGTGTTTCTTTGGGCATGAGCTGTTTGAGCCTTTTTGGTCTCTGTTTGACTCTTCAGTTTTAAGTTCACCATGACATAAAAAATTTAAAGTTCAGTTCTAAATTTTTACATAGAAGATAGGAAAAGTTATACTATGATTGTGATTATTTCCTATGAAGATTAAAAGTTTCACTTCAATTTTTAATTTTTCTCAAAGAAGTGACGAAAAGTTCAACTTCGATTCTGAAATTTCTCAATGAAAATGAAATAAGTTATTGATCATTTCTATTTTCCCAAAATAATATAAAAATTTTCCACTTCAGTTCAGATTTTTCCCAAACAGATGAAAAATTTAAAATACTGTTCCAAATTTTCCATAGAAGATAGAAAATTTCAGGTTCTCTTCTGAATTTTACCAAAGAACACAATTCAATTCTAATTTCTCCAGAGAAAATAAAAAGCTTCCACATCAGTTTTAAGTTCACCAAGACATAAAAAATTTAAAGTGCAGTTCTAAATTTTTCCATAGAAGATAGGAAAAGTTATACTATGATTGTGATTGTTTTCCATGAAGATAAAAAGTTTCATTTTAATTCTAAATTTTCTTAAATTCAATCCCGACCTTTCTCAAAGAGATGAAAAAATATAAAGTTCTGTTCCAAATATTTTCCCGGAAAAGAAAAGTTCATCTTCGATTCTGAATTTTCTCAATGAAAATGAAATAAGTTATTGATCAATTCTATTTTCCTAAAATAATATAAAATTTTCCACTTCAATTCAGATTTTTCTCAAAGAGATGAAAAAATTTAAAGTTCTGTTCCAAATATTTTCCCGGAAGAAGAAAAGTTCAACTTTGATTCTGAATTTTTTTAATGAAAATGAAATAAGTTATTGATCAATTCTATTTTCCCAAAATAATATCAAAATTTTCCACTTCAGTTCAGATTTTTCTCAAAGAGATGAAAAAATTTAAAATACTGTTCCAAATTTTTCATAGAAGATAGAAAAGTTCAAGTTCTCTTCTGAATTTTACCAACGAACACAATTCAATTCAAATTTCTCAAGAGAAAATAAAAAGCTTCCACTTCAGTTTTAAGTTCACCATGACATAAAAAATTTAAAGTTCAGTTCTAAATTTTTACATAGAAGATAGGAAAAGTTATACTATGATTTTGATTATTTCCTATGAAGATTAAAAGTTTCACTTCAGTTTTTAATTTTTCTCAAAGAAGTGAAGAAAAGTTCAACTTCGATTCTGAATTTTCTCAATGAAAATGGAATAAGTTATTGATCATTTCTATTTTCCCAAAAATAATATAAAAATTTTCCACTTCAGTTCAGACAAAAGTTATACTATGATTGTGATTATTTTCCATGAAGATAAAAAGTTCCATTTTAATTCTAAATTTTCTTAAATTCAATTCCGACCTTTCTCAAAGAGATGAAAAAATTTAAAGTTCTGTTCCAAATATTTTCCCGGAAAAGAAAAGTTCAACTTCGATTCTGAATTTTCTCAATGAAAATGAAATAAGTTATTGATCAATTCTATTTTCATAAAATAATATAAAATTTTCCACTACAATTCAGATTTTTCTCAAAGAGATGACAAAATTTAAAATATTGTTCCAAATTTTTCATAGAGGATAGAAAAAGTTATACTTTGATATAATTCTAAATTTTCTTAAATTCAATTCCGACCTTTCTTAAAGAGATGAAAAAAATTTAAAGTTCTGTTCCAAATATTTTCCCGGAAAAAGAAAAGTTCAACTTCGATTCTGAATTTTCTCAATGAAAATGAAATAAGTTATTGATCAATTCTATTTTCCTAAAATAATATAAAATTTTCCACTTCAATTCAGTTTTCCACTTCAATTTAGACGAGGTTACGTGCGCGCACGTAACCTCGTCTTAATGAACCTTAAAAAAATGAAATAAAGCTACGTCGACTTTGCATGTTGATATAAAATATATCCCTAAAATAACTTATGGAGTTACCATACGAAGGTCAAAACTATGGCTCGTGAGGGGATCGAACCCTCGACCTTCGCGTTATTAGCATGACCTCTTTGAGAAAAATCTGAATTGAAGTGGAAAATTTTATATTATTTTATGAAAATAGAATTGATCAATAACTTATTTCATTTTCATTGAGAAAATTCAGAATCGAAGTTGAACTTTTCTTCACTTCTTTGAGAAAAATTAAAAATTGAAGTGAAACTTTTAATCTTCATAGGAAATAATCAAAATCATAGTATAACTTTTCCTATCTTCTATGTAAAAATTTAGAACTGAACTTTAAATTTTTTATGTCATGGTGAACTTAAAACTGAAGTGGAAGCTTTTTATTTTCTCGAATCGAAGTTGAACTTTTCTTCTTCCGGGAAAATATTTGGAACAGAACTTTAAATTTTTTCATCTCTTTGAGAAAAAATCTGAATTGAAGTGGAAAATTTTATATTATTTTAGGAAAATAGAAATGATCAATAACTTATTTCATTTTCATTGAGAAAATTCAGAATCGAAGTTGAACTTTTTTTTCCGGGAAAATATTTGGAACAGAACTTTAAATTTTTTTCATCTCTTTGAGAAAGGTCGGAATTGAATTTAAGAAAATTTAGAATTAAAATGAAACTTTTTATCTTCATGGAAAATAATCACAATCATAGTATAACTTTTGTCTGAACTGAAGTGGAAAATTTTATATTATTTTGGGAAAATAGAAATGATCAATAACTTATTTCATTTTCATTGAGAAAATTCAGAATCGAAGTTGAACTTTTCTTCACTTCTTTGAGAAAAATTAAAAATTGAAGTGAAACTTTTAATCTTCATAGGAAATAATCAAAATCATAGTATAACTTTTCCTATCTTCTATGTAAAAATTTAGAACTGAACTTTAAATTTTTTATGTCATGTTGAACTTAAAACTGAAGTGGAAGCTTTTTATTTTCTCGAATCGAAGTTGAACTTTTCTTCTTCCGGGAAAATATTTGGAACAGAACTTTAAATTTTTTCATCTCTTTGAGAAAAATCTGAATTGAAGTGGAAAATTTTATATTATTTTAGGAAAATAGAATTGATCAATAACTTATTTCATTTTCATTGAGAAAATTCAGAATCGAAGTTGAACTTTTTTTTCCGGGAAAATATTTGGAACAGAACTTTAAATTTTTTCATCTCTTTGAGAAAGGTCGGAATTGAATTTAAGAAAATTTAGAATTATATCAAAGTATAACTTTTTCTATCTTCTATGAAAAATTTGGAACAATATTTTAAATTTTGTCATCTCTTTGAGAAAAATCTGAATTGTAGTGGAAAATTTATATTATTTTATGAAAATAGAATTGATCAATAACTTATTTCATTTTCATTGAGAAAATTCAGAATCGAAGTTGAACTTTTCTTCACTTCTTTGAGAAAAATTAAAAATTGAAGTGAAACTTTTAATCTTCATAGGAAATAATCAAAATCATAGTATAACTTTTCCTATCTTCTATGTAAAAATTTAGAACTGAACTTTAAATTTTTTATGTCATGTTGAACTTAAAACTGAAGTGGAAGCTTTTTATTTTCTCGAATCGAAGTTGAACTTTTCTTCTTCCGGAAAAATATTTGGAACAGAACTTTAAATTTTTTCATCTCTTTGAGAAAAAATCTGAATTGAAATGGAAAATTTTATATTATTTTAGGAAAATAGAATTGATCAATAACTTATTTCATTTTCATTGAGAAAATTCAGAATCGAAGTTGAACTTTTTTTTCCGGGAAAATATTTGGAACAGAACTTTAAATTTTTTCATCTCTTTGAGAAAGGTCGGAATTGAATTTAAGAAAATTTAGAATTATATCAAAGTATAACTTTTTCTAGCTTCTATGAAAAATTTGGAACAATATTTTAAATTTTGTCATCTCTTTGAGAAAAATCTGAATTGTAGTGGAAAATTTATATTATTTTATGAAAATAGAATTGATCAATAACTTATTTCATTTTCATTGAGAAAATTCAGAATCGAAGTTGAACTTTTTTTTCCGGGAAAATATTTGGAACAGAACTTTAAATTTTTTCATCTCTTTAAGAAAGGTCGGAATTGAATTTAAGAAAATTTAGAATTAAAATGGAACTTTTTATCTTCATGGAAAATAATCACAATCATAGTATAACTTTTGTCTGAACTGAAGTGGGAAATTTTTATATTATTTTGGGAAAATAGAAATGATCAATAACTTATTTCATTTTCATTGAGAAGATTCAGAATCGAAGTTGAACTTTTCTTCACTTCTTTGAGAAAAAATTAAAAATTGAAGTAAAACTTTTAATCTTCATAGGGAATAATCAAAATCATAGTATAACTTTTCCTATCTTCTATGTAAAAATTTAGAACTGAACTTTAAATTTTTTATGTCATGGTGAACTTAAAACTGAAGTGGAAGCTTTTTATTTTCTCTGGAGAAATTAGAATTGAATTGTGTTCGTTGGTAAAATTCAGAAGAGAACTTGAACTTTTCTATCTTCTATGAAAAATTTGGAAGTATTTTAAATTTTTTTCATCTCTTTGAGAAAAATCTGAACTGAATGGAAAATTTTGATATTATTTTGGGAACATAGAATTGATCAATAACTTATTTCATTTTCATTAAGAAAATTCAGAATCGAAGTTGAACTTTTCTTCTTCCGGGAAAATATCTGGAACAGAACTTAAAATTTTTCATCTCTTTGAGAAAAATCTGTATTGAAGTGGAAAATTTTATACTATTTTAGGAAAATAGAATTGATCAATAACTTATTTCATTTTCATTGAGAAAATTCAGAATCGAAGATGAACTTTTCTTTTCCGGGAAAATATTTGGAACAGAACTTTATATTTTTTCATCTCTTTGAGAAAGGTCGGAATTGAATTTAAGAAAATTTAGAATTAAAATGAAACTTTTTATCTTCATGGAAAATAATCACAATCATAGTATAACTTTTCCTATCTTCTATGGAAAAATTTAGAACTGAACTTTAAATTTTTTATGTCTTGGTGAACTTAAAACTGATGTGGAAGCTTTTTATTTTCTCTGGAGAAATTAGAATTGAAATATGTTCTTTGGTAAAATTCAGAAGAGAACCTGAACTTTTCTATCTTCTATGGAAAATTTGGAACAGTATTTTAAATTTTTCATCTGTTTGGGAAAAATCTGAACTGAAGTGGAAAATTTTTATATTATTTTGGGAAAATAGAAATGATCAATAACTTATTTCATTTTCATTGAGAAAATTCAGAATCGAAGTTGAACTTTTCGTCACTTCTTTGAGAAAACTTAAAAATTGAAGTGAAACTTTTAATCTTCATAGGAAATAATCACAATCATAGTATAACTTTTCCTATCTTCTAGGTAAAAATTTAGAACTGAACTTTAAATTTTTTATGTCATGGTGAACTTAAAACTGAAGAGTCAAACACAGACCAAAAAGACTCAAACAGCTCAAAGAGACACACACAGACCAAAAAGACTCAAACAGTCCAAAGAGACACACATAGCCCAAAGAAACACAAACAGCCCCAAAGAGACACACACAGTCCCAAAGAGACAAACATAGACCAAAATGACTCAAACAACCCAAAGAGACACAAACAGACCAAAAAGACTCAAACAGTCCAAAGAGACACACATAGCCCAAAGAAACACAGACAGCCCAAAGAGACACAAACAGTCCCAAAGAGACAAACACAGACCAAAAAGACTCAAACAACCCAAAGAGACACAAACAGACCAAAAAGACTCAAACAGTCCAAAGAGAAACACAGCCCAAAGAGACACACATAGCCTTAAGAGACACAAACAGCCCAAAGAGACACACATAGCCTAAAGAAAAACACAACCCAAAGAGACAAACACAGACCAAAAAGACTCAAACAGCCCAAAGAAAAACACATAGCCCAAAGAGACACATACAGACCAAAAAGACTCAACCCCCCCCCCCCCAAAAAAAAAAGACACACAGTCCAAAGAGACACGCACAGCCTAAAGAGACACACACATCACAAAGAGACACCCACAGCCCAAAGAGACGCACACGGACCCTAAGAGACGCACACATAAACAGAGAGACACACACAGCCCATGAAATACGTATTGCTGAACCTTTTTTTTGTCCCAAACTATTTTTTTATCATGAACTGTTTAGGGACCACAGCCCCAAGAGAAACACATAGCCCAAAGAGACACATACAGACCAAAAAGACTCAAAAACCCTCCAAAAAGACACACAGTCCAAAGAGACACACACAGCCTAAAGAGACACACACATCACAAAGAGACAGCCACAGTCCAAAGAGACACATACAGCCCAAAGAGACACACACAGGCTAAAGAGACACACACAGCCCGAAGAGACAAACATAGACCAAAAAGACTCAAACAACCTAAAGAGACACAAATAGACTAAAAAACTCAAACGGCTCAAAGAGACGCACATCCCAAAGAGACACACACAGCCCTAAGAGACACAAACAGCCCAAAGAGACACACACACATCCCAAAGAGAAACACAACCCAAAGAGACAAACACAGACCAAAAAGACTCAAACAGCCTAAAGAGACACACACAGCCCAAAGAGACACAAACACCCCAAAGAGACACACACAAACAGCCCAAAGAGACAAACACAGACCAAAAAAAAAACTCAAACATCCCAAAGAGACGCAAACAGCCCAAAGAGACAAACACAGACCAAAAAGACTCAAACAGCCCAAAGAGACCCAAACAGACCAAAAAGACTCAAACAGCCCAAAGAGACCCACATAGCCCAAAGAAACACAAACAGCCCAAAGAGACACAAACAGCCCAAAGAGACAAACATACACCAAAAAAGACTCAAACAGCCCAAAGAGACACAAAAAACAGACTAAAAAGACTCAAACAGCCCAAAGAGACACACATCCCAAAAGAGACACACACAAAGCCCTAAGAGACACAAAAACAGCCCAAAGAGACATACACAGCCCAAAGAGAAACACAACCCAAACAGACAAAAACACAGACCAAAAAAAGACTTAATCAGCCCAAAGAGAAAACACATATCCCAAAGAGACACATACGGACCAAAAAGACTCAAACACCCCCAAAAAAAGACACACAGTCCAAAGAGACACACACAGCCTAAAGAGACACACACACATCACAAAGAGACACCCACAGCCCAAAGAGACACATACAGCCCAAAGAGACGTACATGGGCCCAAAGAGACGCATACATCCAACAGAGAGACACACACATCCCAAAGAGACACACACAGGCTAAAGAGACACACACAGCCCGAAGAGACAAACACAGACCAAAAAGACACCTTTTTTTTGTTGTCCCAAACTATTTTTTTATCATGAACTTTTTAGGGACCACAGCCCCAAGAGAAACACATACCCCAAAGAGACACATACAGACCAAAAAGACTCAAAACCCTCCAAAAAGACACACAGTCCAAAGAGACACACACAGCCTAAAGAGACACACACATCACAAAGAGACAGCTACAGTCCAAAGAGACACATACAGCCCAAAGAGACACACACAGGCTAAAGAGACACACACAGCCCGAAGAGACAAACATAGACCAAAAAGACTCAAACAACCTAAAGAGACACAAACAGACTAAAAAGACTCAAACAGCTCAAAGAGACGCACATCCCAAAGAGACACACACAGCCCTAAGAGACACAAACAGCCCAAAGAGACACACACACATTCCAATGAGAAACACAACCCAAAGAGACAAACACAGACCAAAAGGACTCAAACAGCCTAAAGAGAACACAGCCCAAAGAGACACAAACACCCCAAAGAGACACACACACAGCCCAAAGAGACAAACACAGACCAAAAAAAACTCAAACAACCCAAAGAGACGCAAACAGCCCAAAGAGACAAACACAGACCAAAAAGACACAAACAGCCCAAAGAGATACAAACAGACCAAAAAGAATCAGACAGCCCAAAGAGACCCACATAGCCCAAAGAAACACAAACAGCCCAAAGAGACATAAACAACCCAAAGAGACAAACATACACCAAAAAAAGACTCAAACAGCCCAAAGAGACACAAAAAAAGACTAAAAAGACTCAAACAGCCCAAAGAGACACACATCCCAAAAGAAACACACACATAGCCCTAAGAGACACAAAAACAGCCCAAAGAGACATACACAGCCCAAAGAGAAATACAACCCAAAGAGACAAAAACACAGACCAAAAAAAGACTCAATCAGCCCAAAGAGAAAACACATATCCCAAAGAGACACATACGGACCAAAAAGACTAAAACACCCCAAAAAAAAGACACACAGTCCAAAGAGACACACACAGCCTAAAGAGACACACACACATCACAAAGAGACACCCACAGCCCAAAGAGACACATACAGCCCAAAGAGACGTACACGGGCCCAAAGAGACGCATACATCGAACAGAGAGACACACACATCCCAAAGAGACACACACAGGCTAAAGAGACATACACAGCCCGAAGAGACAAACACAGACAAAAAGACTCAAACAATCTAAAGAGACACAAACAGACAAAAAAAGACTCAAACAACCCAAAGAGACACACATCCCAAAGAGACACACACAGCCCTAAGAGACACAAACAGCCCAAAGAGACACACACAGTCCAAAGAGAAACACAAGCCAAAGAGATAAACACAGACCAAAAAGACTCAAACAGCCAAAAGAGACACAAACACCCCAAAGAGACACACACAGCGCAATAATTGAACCCCTGTATAACCGAAACCCTGTACAACTGAATCCCCATGCTACTGAACCCTCGTGCTACTGAACCCTCGTGCAACTCGACCCAATTTAACTAAACCCCTGTGTAACTATATCCCCTTTAACTGAACCCTCGTGCAACTCAACCCAATTTAACTAAACCCCCGTGTAACTGTACCCCCTTTAACTGAACCCTCGTGCAACTCAACCCTCCATGCAACCCATCTCCTTCAAAACACTTTTCAGCCATTTCTTTTTAAATTGACAATACTTTTCAAACGTTACTTGTGTATTATACAGACCACATCGGAGAGGTAAAGCTAGGTCAAGTCAAAATGTCATTCTATCGTTACTTTTCAATTAAGCTATTGAATACCTTTTACCAATGTCTCTTGTAGGCGTCAAATCTATTAAGTATCTGAGCATATTCTTTGTATTGTTGATGCAAGCATCCCATTCCTCATTCTTGAGGCATTCTTAACCAACGCAATACCTTTACGCAAATACCTTTTCGCCAAAAATTCGCAAATAGAGTTATTTTTATGTCACAATTTTCAACTTAAAACCATTCTAATTATAACATCCCATTCCTCATACTTTAATTACCCGTTACGCTTTCTTAACCAACGCAATACCTTCACGCAAATACCTTTTCGCAAAAAATTCGCAAATAGAGTTATTTTTATGTCACAATTTTCAACTTAAAACCATTCTAATTATAGCATCCCATTCCTCATACTTTAATTACCCGTTACGCTTTCTTAACCATCGGAAGTTCAATTTGGTTATTGAACTTAGAAGTAATTACCCTTTTCAAAAACATTAGTCGTTCTATTAATGAACCCATGAAACGAAACCAGTCTGATTGCATACCTTAGAAACCCGTCTGGTAACTCATTATCGTCTGTAGTAATAGATACCTGCCCGTGGTAAGCCAATGTGCCGGTTAGACTACACTGTATATTCATGTAGGCGTGAATGTAGGATTGAATGTAGGACCGGGATTCCCTATGGCCTTATAGCCGCCAACTCTCTCTAACCGACTGACACCAAAAAAAAATGGCTTTTACCTCATAAAAACCCGTCTGCTAAGGCAAGTGCCGTTCGTAGTAATAGGTACCTGCCCGTGGTAAGCCAATGTGCCGGTTAGACTACACTGTATATTCATGTAGGCGTGAATGTAGGATTGAATGTAGGACCGGGATCAGCACCTCTCTTACTACTAGAAACTTCAAAATGGGCTTATTCGATTGGAAATTTTAAGGACTAGTACCCTTTTTAATAGTTGAAAGGGATTGGAGGGCAACTAGCCCCCCCTCTAGGCCCATCATACCCCCAAACACATCCAATCAAAATTTTGAGATAGCCATTTTTTCAGCGTAGTTAATTTCCACATAGAAAATATGTTTTTGAGGAGGACATTCCCCCACAACCCTCGGGGCAAGGGTTGTAAGTTATGCCCTGGGGGTAAATAAGGTTTTTATACAAGGCATTGTCGTAGAAAATTCAAAAAAGGCTCATTCGATTGGAAGTTCAAAGGGCTTTTGCCCTTTTTAATAGTCGAAAGTGATTGGAGGGCAGCTAGCCCCCCCCCCACGCCCATAATACCCCAAACATATCCAAACAAAATTTTGAGATAGCCATTTTGTTCATCGTAGTTGATTTCCACATAGAAAATATGCTTTTGAGGAGGACTCTCCCCCACAACCCTCGGGGAAGGGGATGTAAGTTATGCCCTGGGGGCATATAAGGTTTTTTATAGAAGGCGTTGTCGTAGAACCTTCAAAATAAGGCTCATTCGATCGGAAATTCAAAGGGTTAGTGCCCTTTTTAATAGTTGAAAGTGATTGGACGGCACCTAACCCCTCCTCTCACGCCCACATTTTCCCAAAGCACATCAAATAAAAATTTTGAGATAGCCATTTTGTTCAACGTAGTTTTAAGTTCTGAAAAATTAGGTGTTTGAGGATGACAACTCCCTCACAGCCCTCAAGACAAGGGTTGTAATTTATACCCTGGGGGCATATAAAGTTTTTATAGAACTTGTTGTTGTAGAAACTTCAAAAAGGGCTCATTCGATTAGAAATTGAAATGGCTTATGCCCTTTTTAATAGTCGAAAGTAATGGGAAGGCAACTAACACCCCCTAAAAGGCCAGAACATAATTTGCACTTTACTGAAAAAGAATACAAATGAATCTGCATTGTCAGTTTAATATACATATACTGATATTTAGTAATCAAAATCTTAATATTATTTGATTTATTAAAGTTATAAAAGTAAAGACATTTAAATTTTTTCAGTAAAGTGCAAATAATGTTCTTGGCTTGGGAAGGCATAGGGGTTTTGAGCCCAACTTATATTAATTTCTTATCGTTTTGAGTTTGACTCGGTTATTTATTGTAAACTTCTGTTCGTTTTGGGTTTCATTTATTTATCGATGCTGATTTGTGGTAGTTTCACGCTTGGTAGATTATTTGATTTTATTTTTGCTCATTTTTTGTTCAATAGAGTTCTTTACTTTTCTTTGAAAAACTTATTTTGTGGAAAAAGTTTTTTTAATTAATTGAAAAAAAGGACGTAGGGGGAACTAGTTGCCCTCTCATCTTTTCTTACTCTTAAAAAGTGAACTGGACTTTCATTTTTCAATCAAATAAGACCTCTCTAAAGTTTATTCAAGCATACCTTCTGTGATAACCATATATGCCCCAAGGGCATATTTTACATCGCCTGCGTCTGTACCCTGGGGAGCTTTGTCGAAACCTGAATTTTTATTATCTTGTGTTTGAACTATTTTTAACAAAATGCTTATCTCAAAATTATTATCAGACGGGTTTGAGGAAAAAAGGGCGAGGGGGGGCTAGTTGCACTCTGACCTCTTTTGACTCTTAAAAAATAAACTAGAACTTTTAATTTCCAATCAAATTAACCCTCTCTGAAGTTTACACGAGCATCCCTTCTATAAGAACCATATTTACCCCAGGGCATAACTTACAACCCCTGCCCCAGGACCCTAGGGGGTTGTTTCGACCTCGCAGCTTTGTTATATGAACTTTGAACTATTTTGAACAAAATGGGTATCTCAGAATTTTTTATCGGATGTCTTTGGGGAAAAAAGGGAGTGGGGTAGCTTCTATCACATTTCCCGATTAGTTGTCCTCCGATCACTTTTGACACTTAAAAAGGGCACTAGAACTTCGAATTTCCAATCGAATGAGCCCCCTCTGAAATTTATACAAAGACCCCTTTCATAAAAAGTGCCTCTGGGGAAAAAACAAATAAATAATAACACATTGGAGCTGTATGGCCTTTGCTATAGGCAACGATATAGCATTGCCTCTGATTATGAATTTACGGTTTTCCGGTCTTTCTTTTGGTCCTATCATGTTTGATAGTTCAGGTGGTTGGACAAAAATTTCTCCTTGTTCTAACGAAACATCATTTATAAAAATGGTTTATTTTAGTGTTTTGGGTCTGTGGGTATTTTTTCAATACTTGTATAACTTCTAGCTTCTGCAAAATAGACAGATAGATCTTCCTGGGTATAGCTAGTTTTTATGTTATGAATGACGTCATCGAAATATATATTATAATGTGAGTGATTTTTAATATGCTCTCTTTTATGGGTGATACATGTATGAAGACTTTTATATTTGTACATTATATCTTTACAATGCTGATGGATAATGTAACGTAATTTAATTGAAAATATGATTTCAAAATTTAGGCTCTAAACGAATTTTCTCAAACTCACGACCTATTTAGATCGTTTTTCTAAGCCAGTGTGTCCCAGGATGCCAATTAAAAAAAATATGGAGCTGTTTTCGATAAGAACCACATAAATATACAATTATTGTTCATTTAAAGTGATAAGATATGAGTGCCAGGACACGAGCGGCTACTTTGCTGGGTTTCGGTACTGCTGCGTGTATGGCTTTTATATATTGATTCTCATTGTCACTTGCTTTCTAACCGCAGCCTCTTCTTGAGGTCAAGGGATTTTGTCATTGTCACTTGTCTTCTAACTACAGCCCTTTGTTGATGTCATAGCTTCAGCACAGGTTTCAAACAACCACAATGGAAAAAATACAAATTCTTTCTTAAAGTTGTGACTTTTTTAGGTCGTTTTTGTAGCCAGAAATATCAATATGCCAGTTTTAAGGAAAAAACTATAAAACTATTTAGCCGATATCGGGGCCAAATTTCTTTGTTGTTCACTATCATTTTTAATTGTTGCATGTCTTGTAACCGTATATTCCAATGCTCTTCACTTTGGTTTTTGACTCGTTTTAATTCTTTCTGCCGCGCATCTTGGAAATGGATGTTTCTTTGTTCTTCCCTTTTGTTTTTGGATTGTTATAATTCTCGCTGCCGTATGTCTATTAACTGTATATTTCTTTGTTCTTACATTTCGTTTATCGTTACTTTAGACATTTTTTCAATACCCTTAAACTTTGCTGCTCGGAATGGTCTCGTCACGTTTGATGGTCGGGATTGTTAATTTATCCTCTAAGCATTATGGAACTGCTTAAAACACCTTCTTAAAGTAGACTAATTACACTTGGTCTTTTACACTTCGCTACTTAGCTATGCTCCGTTTGAAATGTTGCATGCGTCATAAAAATAAAAACGATATTTTCACCCCTGGGGTGGATTGGAAATGGTACAATTTATTCTCTTGACATGTACTCATAAATATGAGGTCAACCACATTATTTTTCTTGTCACTCATAGGTTTCTTGTACAATATTCCTACATCATAGACACTAAAAACGATACAACTACTACTGAGGCAAATATAACGTATGTATGCTCTTGAAATGCGCTCAAAAACAAGACGTCAATCATTGTATTTATTTTCCATTAAGACTCTTAATGAGTTTTCTCATACTTGTGACCTGTATAGATCGTTTTTTTAGGCCAGAAAATCCCAGAATGAAAATTTCCCAAATTAAAATATATGGTGTCTTGTATGATAAAAAAAAAATACACAGTTTTTACTCGTTTAAACAGGTAAGATATGACTGAATGAAACACCTAGAGTTACCAACTGGCTATTTTTCTTAATATATATTAGGCATATTGGTTTGTATATTGCCCTTGCACCACTTATTGGAGTGAAAACCCTCACGGCCACCACTACTGTACCGTAAATATAGGGTATGGTAATATCCTGTTAGGATATACCCTGTTCCAGGGTATGGTAACCTGATCGAAGAATCTAAAGGCCAAACTCTAGGCCAAGGGTGCCACCACTTTGGTCACCCCTAGAATCTGCGGCTATTTCTTTGAATGGTAAACGGACCCCTTGTCTATATACTAATGCCGGTATTTCTCGCGAACTCTTTTCCTACCCTTCCTGGTTTCGTGGAAAAATAGTCTAACATGGTTGTAGAAAATGACATATGTATTCTTTCGATGTCACTTAACAAAACATACATCCATAATCCCTGACGCCAATCTAAAAACAAAACACCACTTGTGTACCAAGCCCTTTCTGTAGGAGTGGACCTTGTACTGGCCCTCGCCAATCCGCTAAATAAAAGTTCAAATCCCTGGTTTCCTTGTGAAAAATATTATCTTTCAATGGTACAGATCATGACTAGCTTAGCAATGAGACTTTAATTTATCATTGAAAATTATACTGTAGGCAAATCTAAGCCAATAGAAATACGGAAACAAAAACAGGTCATTTATTTGAAAAAGAAAGGAAACAGAGGTGGAACCTCAAGAAGATAAATGACCACCCTCGTGCCACGCTTGTCCACCCTTACAAACATAAACACTGAACTTCAATTTTACAATATCCATTTGACTTTTTATTTACCAGCGTCTGTGCTACTGCTTCCACAGCTTGGCTCCGGATCTGTCGCCATCCACACGTCTCTACATCAGAACCACCATGGTTTATATCGTATGGGCATCTGCGTGAGGTTTTGAAAAATGAAATCCGCAACACTAGCAGACAACAATCTTGCTTAGCATGATTAAACACAAATTTTCTTGCTCTCTCGAATTTACATTTGAGAGAAGCGTAGAATCAGGTTCTGGCTCATTCGATGAAACCAGTCATCATAAAAAAATGGCTGAACTAGACTCTTACTCTCCATCGATGGAAACAACACCACATCTCAATTAAAACACGAATTACCCTTTGGCATGATTTGAAATAATCCAATGCCGAAAATACAAAGACCTTTGAAAACGACAAGGGTACAGGGAAAACAACTAAAAGTTTGAGCAAATCATTAATCAGTTCATTCTGGGTCCCTCCCTTGGGATAATAAAATGAAAAATTGGCGTTGATACCAAATAAAGATTGAATTTGGACACATCGCCCAACCAATAAGGTTTGCAAGAAATAATTATCGAGCCAAATTAAGTGTTAAAACCATGAATAGGGCTACTGGACAACGGTTCGGGTGAAATATGAAGTTACATGTATTTTGAAGTTTCCTATTTTCTAAAAGTTTTCCGAAAAGTCAATTTCACGAGTCTTATTTTCAATATTATGTGGCTTAGTCATCTCCGTATCTCCCACATCTTAAGAAGTCGCTTTTAGGGATAGGAGATTTCTGATATGCCCAAAGTCTCCTTTTGCTAGAACATCCACTGCAAGAATAGGTACTAAGCCCACTTTTATCGTTTTTCTCTCGACTGTACCAGTAGTAACTTATAATGAGGTCCTACACAAGATCTAAAAATAGCCTCTGACGATAAATCTACTCATGCTACTAACGGAACTCCGAGTAAGGAGTCACTAAAAACAAACTATTCTGAAGTGATAGATGCAATGTGACAGGAATTCTATTTTTAATACACTGTTCTTTTAATTCAAGCGTATGAATATAAATTTCCGTAAAGAGAGAAAATAGTTAAAAAATTTGAACTACTTTATAGAGAGGAATATAATCCAACACCGGCATGTGAAACAGTACCTCTAAGATCTACTTAGCCGATAAAGCTGGAAACATGTTACATAGAGTTGATTAAGTTAGGTTAGGTATTTAGTATATGGCGTTCTGGACGGCCTGCTTTTCCCATTGAACAATATATACTTGGCACTATAGACAATCAAAATGGAGTTAACCAATTCTTCGATGTAAGTTGCTTTTTATAGTTAAATAGTTTATTTATAATTAATTTAGATATTACCTTCTCTCTAAGCTATTATCATCATGTACATCCTTTCTACTTTCTCTCTAAACTACTGACTTCCGTTCAAGTTATCCGTTTTTCTCTCTTAATGAAACACTGACCCGGCATAACCTTGTCAAATTGTCAATAGCTCACGCATTTAGCTGTTTTTTTCTGCATTCTGGATTTTTAGCTGATTCCAGGCCAATTAGTCTTGAATTATATGATTTATATTGACGCGTTATAAAATATATATTAAAATTATAGTGAGAATTTTTTTATGATAAATATATAATAAGCATCCTTTTGATATACGGAAATCGGAAAAGGTTTATATTATTTTTTATGTTCAAGCAGTTCGGTGTAAGAAAACGTTAGTAAAGAGCAACACGCTCCTTCAAACTGACTAAAACATTCAGAAGATTAATAAAGTCAAATAAATTTTGAGCAATGTTGTGGTGATACTACGAGGGAAATGATACAAGTCCCAAACATTTTTACTGCTACAGAAGTGTATAAATGATTCAAAAATGCTTAACTGGTTTATTTTGAACTCTGAGAAGTTACTGTAATTATTTAGCTCAAGGATATCGTTTTAAACATGAAGGTAATTTTTTTTGAAAACTGAAATAAGCTTTTTGAAACATTCTAATGAAATTAATAAAGCCGAACAAACTTTAAGCAATGTTACGGCAGTACTATGAGGGAAACAATAGAAGTCCCGAACTTTTTTACTGGGCCAGAAGTGCATAACTGATTCAAAAGTGCTTAACTGGTTTATTTTGAACTCTGAGAAGTTACAGGAGATATTTAGCTCAAGGATGCCACTTGAAACATGAAGGCACATTTTTCTGAAAACTGAAATAAACTTCTTAAAACATTCTAATGAAATTAATAAAGTCGAATAGATTTTAAGCAATCTTATGGGGGAACTATGAGGGATATGTTACAAGACATTTTTTACTGGTTCAGAACTGTATAACTGGTTCAAAAGTGCTTAACTGGTTTATTTTGAACCCTGTGAAATTAATAAAGTCGAACCAATTTGAATCAATGTTTAAGGTGGTACTATAAGGGAAATGAAGCAATTCCTAAATATTTTTAATGGTTCAGAAGTATATAAATGATTCAAAAGTGCTTAGCTAGTTTACTTTGAACTCTGAAAAATTACAGAAGATAATGGTCTTATTTCAAGGATACCGTTTGAGAGATGAAAATTTTTGCTGGAAACTGAAATTAGCTTTTTAAAACATTCTAATGGTCTTAATAAAGTCGAATAAATTTTAAGCAATGTTACGGGGAGTACTATGAAGGAAATGTTACAAGTTCCAAACATTTTTTACTTTTTCAGAAATGTATAACTGATTCAAATGTGCTTAATTGGGTTATTTCGAACTCTGAAAAGTTACTGGAGATATTTAGCTCGAGGATATAGCTTGAAACATGAAGGTACATTTTTCTGAAAACTGAAATAAGCTTCTTAAAACATCATAAAGAGATTAATAGAGTCGAATATATTTTGAGCAAAGCTATGGCGGTACTATGAGGGAAATGATACAAGTCCGAAACATTTTTACTGGTTCAGAAGTGTGTAATTGATTCAAAAGAGCTTAACTAGTTTATTTTGAACTCTGAGAAGTCAAAGGTGCTATGGGTTTTAGCTCAAGGATGCTGCTTGAAGCATTAAGGCACATTTTTCTTAAAACTGAAATAAGCTTTCTTAAAACATTCTAATGAACTTAATAAAGTCGGATTACAGGGGTACAGGTGTACTGTGGGTAAATGATACAAGTCCCAAGCATGACTTGTCTAACTGATTAACTGATTCAAATGTGCTTAATTGGGTTATTTCGAACTCTGAAAAGTTACTGGAGATATTTAGCTCGAGGATATAGCTTGAAACATGAAGGTACATTTTTCTGAAAACTGAAATAAGCTTCTTAAAACATCATAAAGAGATTAATAGAGCCGAATATATTTTGAGCAAAGTTATGGCGGTACTATGAGGGAAATGATACAAGTCCCAAACATTTTTACTGGTTCAGAAGTGTGTAATTGATTCAAAAGAGCTTAACTAGTTTATTTTGAACTCTGAGAAGTCAAAGGTGCTATGGGTTTTAGCTCAAGGATGCTGCTTGAAGCATTAAGGCACATTTTTCTTAAAACTGTAATAAGCTTTCTTAAAACATGCTAATGAACTTAATAAAGTCGGATAAATTTTAAGCGATGTTACAGGGGTACTGTGAGTAAATGATACAAGTCCCAAGCATTTTTTACTGGTTCAGAAGTTTATAACTGATTCTAAATGCTTAACTAATTTATTTTGAACTCTGAGAAGTTACTGGCGATATTAAGCTCAAGGATACCGTTTGAAACATGAAGAAATATCTTCCTGAAAACTTAAATAAGCTGCTTAAAACATCATAATGAAATTAATAAAGTCGAATAAATTTTAAGCAATATTACGCCGGTACTATGAGGGAAAGGATACAAGTATCAAACTTTTTTACTGGTTCAGAAGTGTATAACTGATAGTACTTAACTGGTTTATTTTAAACTCCGAGAAGTTACAGGAGATATGGGTTTTAGCTCAAGGATAATGTTTGAAGTATGAAGGCACATTTTTCTTAAAACTGGTAAAAGCTTTCTTAAACCATTCTAATGAGCTTGATAAAGTCGAATAAATTTTAAACAATGTTACAGGAGTACTGTGAAGTAAATACTACAAGTCCCAAGCATTTTTTAAGAAGTTTATAACTAATTCAAAAGTGCTTAACTGGTTTATTTTGAATTCTGAGAAGTTACGGGACATATGACTTTTAGCTTAAGAACACCGTTTGAGACATCGAAATTAATTTTTCTGAAAACTTAAATAAGTTTTCTTTAAACATTTTAATGAAATTAATAAAGTCGAATAAATTTTAAGCAGTGTTACGAATGGGTACTCTAAAGGAAATAATACAAATCCCAAACATTTTTTACTGGTTCAGAAGTGTGTAACTGATTCAAAAGTGATAAAACATATTTTTAACTGTTTCAGAAGTGTGTAACTGATTCAAAATTGCTTAACTGGCTTATTGTGAGCTCTGAAAAGTTACAGGAGACACTTAGCACTAAGATATCATTTGAAACATGGAATTACATTTTTCTGAAAACTGAAATAAGCTTCTTAAAACATTTTAATGAACATTAAAAGTTGAATAAATTTTAAGCAATGTTGTGTAGATACTATGAAGGAAATGATACAAGTCCCAAACGTTATTAGCTGGTTCAAAACTGTATAACTGATTCAAAAGTGATTAAGTGGCTTATTTTGAACTCTGAGAAGTCACAGGAGTTATATAGCTCTAAGATACCGTTTGAAACATAAAGTTACATTTTTCCAAAAACTGAAATAAGCTTCTTAAAACATTCTATTGAAATTAATATAGTCAAATAAATTTTAAGCCATGTTATGGTGGTACTATGAGGGAAATGATACAAGTCCAAATCTTTTTTACTCGTTCAGAAGTGTATAACTGATTTAAAAATGCTTAACTGGCTTATTTTGAACTTCGAGAACTTACTGTAAATATAAGTTTTAGCTCTAGGATACCGTTTGAAACATGTGAATTAATTTTTCTGAAAACTTAAATAAGCTTCTTAAAATATTCTAATGCAATTAATAAAGTCGAATGAATATTAATTAATGTTACGAGTGGGTACTCTAAAGGAAATGATGCGAAACTCAAAATTTTTTACTGGTTTAGAAGTGTATAACTGTTTCAAATGTGCTTAACTGGCTTAATTTGAACAAAAATGGGTTTTAGCTCTAGGATATCGTTTGAAACATGAAGATACATTTTCAGAAGTGTATAACTGAATAAAAATTGCTTAACTGGCCTATTTTGAACTCTGGAAAGTTACAGGAGATACTTAGCACTAAGATACCTTTTGAAACATGAATATAATTTTTTCAGAAAACTGAAATAAGTTTTTAAACGATTCTAATGCACTTTATAAAGGCAAATAAATTTTAAGCAAATTTATGCAGGTACTATGAAGGAAATGAAGGAAAGAATACTATGAAGGAATTTTGATCTCTGAGAAGTTACAGAAGATATTTAGCTCAAGGATACCGTTTGATACATGAAGATACATTTTTCTGAAAACTGAAATAAGCTTCTTAAAACATTTCAATGAAATTAATAAACTCGAATAAATTTTAAACAATTTTTCGGCGGTACTACGATGAAAATGATACAAGTCCCGAACAGTTTTACTGGTTCAGAAGTGCATAAATAATTCAAAAGTGCTTAACTGGTATATTTTGAACTCTGACATGTTATTGTATATATAGGGTTTAGCTCTAGGATACCGTTTGAAACATGAAGATACATTATTCTGAAAACTGAAATAAGCCTCTTAAAACATTCTAATGATATTAGTAAAGTCCACCAGAACAGAACTTAAAAATTTTTTCTCTTCTTTGAGAAAATTCAGAACTGAAGTAGAACTTTTTTTTTCTCTTCTATGCAAAAATTTAGAATTGAACTGTAAGGTTTTTTTCTTCTTTGAGAAAATTCAGAAGAAAACTTGAAATTTTTGTCTTCTTATTGAGAAAACTCAGAATTAAAGTGGAACTTTTTCTCTTCTTAGGGGAAAAATTCAGAATCAATGTATAGCTTTTTCTATCTTCTATAAAAAAATTCAGAACAGAACTTGAAGTTTTGTTCTCTTCTTTTAGAAAATACAAACTAAAGTGGAACCTTTTCTCTTCTTTGGAAGAGTTCAGAATTGAACTGTAGCTTTTTCTCTCTTTTTGAGAGAATTCAGAAGAATATTTGAACTTTTCTTCACTTCCTATTTCTCTAGTGGAAGCGAGAGTACTATCGACTATCGCCGGTCCCTTTCGCGGATGTGACTGTCAGATTTCCCTGGTCAAGAATCCTTAAAGCACCCATGATACTCGACGCCGGCCCTCAATAAGATTGACAGTTCATTTATTTTAGTAACCTATCTGAACTGGGGAGGGTTTAGCTACAGATTTTTCGGTTCAGAATCAGGGTTTTCGTTGTAACATTCACCGACAGCTCTACTTATTCCCATACTTATATTCACTTATTACTTATACTACTTATAATCACTTATTCCGAGTTCTCTTTTTTAGATGGCGGAGACCGCAGTTTTATGTCCCCTTTGTGAACGTTCAATAGACACCTCAGAATCGTCGGTACTGGCAGAACAAGGAGCTACGGCAATCAATGAAGCTAGCAAAACGAGAGGTACCAGCATCTCTGTCGAGGCAGGGAACCAAGTCCATGTTACTTGCAGAAAGACTTTCACAAACAAAATATACCTGTCGAAAATTGAGAATGAGAGACGACGAACCTTGCAAGAAAAGACGGAAGCAGAAAAAGTGGTACTCCGATCACGGACTCCAAGTTTCAACTTCCAAGAGTGTTGCTTTTTCTGCACTACAAGGATAAATCTCAACACTACCCACAGAAAAGGACACAAGTGGTACAAGGTTCGAACTAAAGACTTTGAAGAGAGTATAAAGGCAGTGTGCAAAAGCCGTGATGATGATTGGTCAAATAACGTTTTCTGTCGAATATGTGCAGAGTCAGACCTGCCCGCAGTTGACGCAATTTATCACAAAGCCTGTTCTTCTATGTTTCAATTAAATAAGAGCCTTCCAGCCAGATTTGCGACGCAAGAAATTTTTGGAATACTCGAAGATACTGAGCCAGATAAAAAACTTCCAAAAAGGGGGAGGCCAAGTCAAGATGAAAGATATCAGGCGTTTTTGAAGCTGGCTACTTTTTTCGAAGAAAATGACGAAGAACAGTATACAGTCAGTGAACTTGTTGTTAAAATGGGAGAGCTTTTGAATGGGACAGACCTTGAACCGTACTCTAACAAGTACTTGAAGAGCAAGCTTCTGGAATATTTCAGTGACCAGCTAGTATTTGCAACTATTGACGGTAAGGCTGACGTGGTGACATTCAAAGAAAAAGCATCAGCGATACTCCAGAATTTTTATTTCTTGGACAAAACCGATAACGAAGAGAGTGAGAAAATCAAGCTTATTAGAGCAGCAGCAAAGATTATCAAAAGTGATATCAAAGGACTGCCAGCACAGAAGGAATCATATATGACCGCAAAGCAGATTTCTTCTGGAGAACAGCTGAAAGGCTCTCTACCTAATAGCCTAATGGTGTTCTTAGATGAAATAATCGTTGGAACCGATATTTCCTTCAAATTGCTTGCCATTGGCAATTCCATCGTTCAAGCAGCTCGCCCGCGTGCCCTCATTTGTCCACTGCAACTAGGCTTAACAGTGCAACTGGATCACCATTTCAAGTCCAGATTTCTTATTGACACTTTACACAGCCATGGATTCTGCTCCTCCTATGCTGAAGTCCAGAATCTTAAACGCTGTGCATCAGTCCATGATGAATCTAGCCTTGCAGGAGTTACCTCCGCACATGCTGAGCAGCATGTAGCTGATAATTCAGATCACGATGTTTGCACGATGGACGGAAGAAACACTTTCCATGGGATGGCTCTGCTAGCAACAGTCACGCCTCTTCTCATTAACAGCCGATCACTCATTCCGAGTGTTGAAGTTTCATTAGATGAAGTAGCCCAAAAAGGAAAAATTCCAATCTACCCTTACCGCTTAAGTGAGACAGTGCTTTCAAAGGTGCAATATGAGAAGATCCCTGGCAAAAATGTCAACGACCCGTATGCCTCACTCGATCAGCTCTGGTTAGCTACCGGGTTCCTGAATGTCCCAAGACCGAGCTGGAATGGATTCATGCAGTCTGTTTTCTCTAACCAAATACATCATGAAACGGGATACCTCCGCAGCAAGGCAAGCGTCTTGTTTTTGCCGATGATTGACCTCCCGTCTAGCAACGAATCCTGCCTTTACTCAACCTTGCGCTTTGTAGCTTCGCAAGGCAGAACCTACAGATTCACACCCGTTCTCACATTTGACCAGCCGCTCTGGCCGCCAAGTTTTTTCACCGAAGAGATGACCCTCTGCATGAAGAAAGAAGAGTTTCTTTCATGTAAGACAAACAAAGGACGTTTCCTGAAGCTGCTCGGCAACCATTTGGAAGCCGTAGGTTTCCGAATTTTCCACTCGGAAGGAGACGCCGACGTTCTGATTGTAGAAAAAGGCGTAGAAGCTGCTAGTCACAGACACAATCGTGGTTGCTGATGATACTGACATCTTGGTTCTTCTGATCAGTCGATCAGATTCGCGTTTCGGGCGTTTATATTTCTCACCTGAAGCTAAGTTTGGCGGTACTAGTACAGCTTGGGATATTAGTGAGATGAAGCAGAAGCTAGGAACAGATGTCAGCAATCTGATACCATTCTGTCATGCCGTGCTGGGTTGTGACACAACCTCTCACCTTTACGGAATAGGAAAGGGCAAAGCCGTTCAGCTGCTACTTTCCAACAAGAGTTTCAGGGACAGCGCTGCTATATTTGCGACAAGCTCGCATCGCTTGACGATATTCTGGCAGCAGGAGAGCGAGCATTGTTGATACTGTACGGTTGCCCTGATGTTTCGAACCTGGACACTACCAAAAAGCTAATCTTTCACAGAAAAGTGAGCACTGCCACCACTTTCGTGCATCCACAAGAACTGCCACCGACTCAGGCAGCAGCGAAGTACCACTCGCTACGTGTCTACTGCCAAGTTCAAATCTGGCTCGGAAACCCAGTAGACCCTTTATGCCTGGGATGGAAACTGCAGGATAACGAAGTTTTTGCGCCAATAAAAACAGATCTCCCTGCCGCTCCGTCTCAGCTGCTGAAAATTATCAAATGCGCGTGTCGTATTGACGGCTGTGATAGTGAAAAGTGTACCTGTAAGAAAAACGGACTTGAGTGTACTATAGCCTGCCGTACCTGTAAGGGAAGCTCGTGCAACAATTCGAAGTTTCAAGAAGAAGAACTTAGTGAAGAAGAATAACAGTTAACTGTGATGATGATAAATCTAGTTCCTACATTTTGATGATGTGCAATTTCTATATATTTGAAAAATAAGATTAAAGCTTTTCTCTGAACACATTAAGTTAGAACCTACCTTGTCTCATGGTGTTTGGCGCTGAGGTGTTTCGTCATTCCTGTTTATTGTTGTTTAGTCTTTTTTTTTTCTAAGCCTTTCGTTTACCTAGCCAAATAGACTACAAGAACGACAAACTTATTCCGTAGTAGACCTTGATAAACGCTGGTAAGAGTTTTTTTCCCCAAAGACACAGTTTTTTCCCCATTTTTTTTTTTTTTTTGCTGATAAGCATTTTTCTTTTGGTCAGGTAACAAAATGAGTATCAGAAATGAATTCAGAGCCAAAAGCTGATCTAAAAAGATGTGTAAAACATTATAGTTTACGTTTTTAATTTTTTTCCCGGTTTTTGAGAAAAGAAATAAAAAAACATTAAAAAAAACAATTTCGCATGGAGCTAGAGATTTAGATTTTTGATATGTTGTTAAGCATTTTTTTCCGGGCCGGATGGTGAAGAAACCACTTCTATACCAATTTTTTCCTGGTCAAAACTTATTTTTCTCCTACTATCATGTTTCAATCGGTATCCTTGAGCTAAATATTTCCTTTGACTTCTCAGAGTTCAAATAAGCCAGTTAAGCACTTTTGAATCAGTTATACACTTATGAACCAGGAAAAATGTTTGGAAATTGTATCATTTCCCTCGTAGTATCGCCATAACATTGCTGAAAATTTTTTAGACTTTATTAATTTCATTAGAATGTTTTAAGAAGCTTATTTTAGTCTTCAGAAAAATGTATCTTCATGGTTCAAACGGTATCCTAGAGCTTAAACCTATATTTGCAGTAAGTCCCCAGAGTTCAAAATAAGCCATTAAAGCACTTTTGAATCTGTTATGTACTTCTGAACCAGTAAAAATGTTTGGGATTTGTATCATTTCCCTCATAGTACCCCCGTAACATTGCTTAAAATTTATTCGACTTTATTAATTTCCTTAGAAGGTTTTAAAATTCTTATTTCAGTTTTCAAAAAATGTATCTTCATGTTTCAAACGGTATGCTAGAGCTAAAACCTATATTATTATCATTTATTGGAAAACCTGTCATAGAAAATAGGAAAAGACGGAGCAACCAGCGAAAAAAAAGAAATGCACATAAAGCAGTTATACATTTGGTTTTTAGTGACGAACGATGGAGCTAAGATCTAAATCCGCTAATAAACAAATTACAAAACGAGAAAGAAAAACTCAATTATACACTGCTCTGCAGATACGCGACATGTTTCTATTTTTTTAGGCTCCAAAATACTGAACAAACATAAGCAATATGAACATCATTGCCACAAGCCGCAATTGGTAAAAAAAATAACCCAAATAATAATCAGTGAATTAAAAATGTAAAGTAAATAATCATATCAACTAGTGTTAATATGTCAAGAAACGGTAAAAACAATTAAACGACACTTTCGACCGCTGGTCTTGAACTATGATCACTCTCAACAAAATGATTCATTACTCCGGTATACATAGGTATCAGAAACAAGGAAATTATTCAGTCACGGATCCTTTTACATCTTTACTTAAAGCAATGTGCTTAAAAGAACCAATTATTAATAAACAATTAAATTATTAGCAATATACGCAATATATTATCAAAGAAAATTGACACCACAATTGAGAATAACCCGCGTCACTTAAATTGGACTCATACGAAAAGAGATTAAATCATCAATCAGTTTAAAAAATGCAACATTTACACTAAGCGCGAAAACAATCACTTAGAAAAACACAACAAATACATCTTAACTACTGGGCCAGTACTGACGACCAAGGATGGTTCAACTTCGTTAATTGGAATTATAAGCACAAATTTGCTTTTCCACAGCTACAATGGGGTCAGCAATGCGGAATTTTCTAATTAGATAAGAATTGCGCGTCCAAGAGGGAAAACGTAAAAGATATTTTGCGAACTGGAAGAACACTGAACGAGTTATTGACTTGTCAGAATTTGTGAGCATTTACCAAAACGGCGATATGTACAGATAATGTGGTAGAGCGACAGAGTTGAAAAGTTTCGAAAGAAGACGGCGGTTGAAGTGTAACTTACTAGTTACAAAAGAAGTATATGATAATCCAACTCTACGTTCAATGTGAGCAATTAATAGTTGTCACGTGTGCATTATTGACGAACCAATGGGAAGACCGAGGTACGTGATATGATCTACTGGCTTAATCCTACTATTTACGAGAGGAATATCCCTAGGCGACGCTTGCTTCCAGTTGAAGAATAAAACTTCGGACTTTTCAGCATTGAACTGAAGACGTAGTTTTGACTTGTTAAAATTAAATTGTCTTTTCTGAAAACGCAAATTCTTTTACTATCGGTATTTTTTATAGGTCCTTTAGTTGCAGCCACCAAACATTGGTTTATAAATGGCACTTGCAGCACTTATTGGAGTGTAAAGCCTCACGGCCATCACTAGTGTACAATAAATATAGAGTATGGTAATACCTTGTACCAAGTAAGGTAACGTGATCAAACGATCTAGAGGCAAAACTGTAGGCCAAGGGTTCCACCACCTGGGTCAACCCTAATATCTCTAACCATCTCTTTGGGGGGAGGGGGGGGGGTTAATGGACCCCCTTGTCGATATAATAATGGCGGCATTTCTTGTGAACTCTTTTCCTACCCCTTCTGGGTTCGTGGAAAAATAATCTAACATGGTTGTAGAAAATAACTCACTTGTATTCTTCCGACGTCACTTAACAAAACATATATCCATAAAATCTGAAGACAGACTAAAAACAAAAACACTACTTATGTACCAAACATTTTCTGTAGAGGTCGACCTTAGATTGGTCCTGGCCAATCCGCTGAATAAAAATTAAAATCACTGGATTCTTTTAAATAATATTATCTTTGAATGGCTAAGATCAGCCGAACAAAAATAGAATTTAGCTGGAAAGCTTACCTATTGCAAAATCAATAGCTTAGCAACGAGACTTTAACTTGTATTGAAAATTTTACTATAGGCAAATCTAAGCAAATGTAACTATGGAAACGAAAAGAGGTCATTTATCTGAAAAAGAAAGGAAACAGGGATGGAGCCCCAAAAAAACATCATCAAAATATAAGATTATACGGCAAATAAAACTATATGGCGACGTCAATTGCAACGACGTTAGCACTATCATAAAATTCTTACAGTCAAGCTTGTGATAAAAGCAGCCAAAAAAATAAAGAAATCTGTGAGGCTATATGAAATATAATTTTCGGTTGTATTAAAGATTTGTTATGTTTAAGCAAGGATATTGCAGGTTGATATTCTACATCTTGATGTTAAATACCATATTATGACACTGATAGTTTAAATTTTGCAGAAGTACATTCATCACAAAAAAAGGAATATCTGCCTTACTCAAGCTTTGTCTACTTTTTGGCCTTTGGAATTACAGTAATAAGCTCTTTGGCTGTGGAACATCATTAAGTGCCCTACTCGTTGTAGCTCTTACCGTCAATATCCTTACTTACTCGACCGGTAAGAAAAATTTTATATATTAAGATTGTAAGATTAATAACTGACAAGAATTAATTTCAGCACTACCCTTCTTGGAAGAATTGATTTTGTCTCTTTTTTTCCTGCCATTGTAACTGGTTTTTTTAGTTTCAGATGACAAAGGTCCTATTTTCGAATCTGATTTTAATGTACTTCTTTCACACTCCCCCCCCCCTATTTGAACCTGAGAAAAAAGCTAGAAGGGTAAGTAAATAAAACTAGAAACTTACTAAATCACAATCGTAAGTAGCATTTACGAATACTGGTTTAGCTCAACGGTAGGAGAACTAGTAAGGGGGAGGGAACACAATAATCAGAATCAGGGGTGAATTTAAGGTCAATGAATAGAAACGAAATGTAAGAAATTTCCAAATGAAGTGCAGTATTGCTGCAACTATGTATACATACACAGTAACAATTCTACGACAAATATCGGTTGTCAAGATTTGAATGGGTTTTAAAAGTGTTTAGCCAAATGGAAGGCCCTTGCACGATATACTTTTCATTAGCTATCTTAATACGAATCAAGTGCCACATACGGGATGGTGCATATATTAGGCTAGTTGACTAAGAGGCTCTCATGGTTACTGACTTTGAATTTGAGACCAAGTTTCAGGCTTTCATCTTCCGAGCTTATGAAATCTTCAGAATACTTGTTCAATAGTTATGTTAGCGTCAAAGTAATGTTCTTGCGGCTCAACCACACAGTTGCTAAACGGAACATGGAAAGTTGCTACCCTTTACGTACTTTTAAAGTATATAGATTTTAATACAAGAAAACACGTCATCAAGAGCCTTAATGAATGGACAGTTTTTACTCCTTAAGGCAGAAAAAAAACAAACATCACGACACAAATAAGGAATTCAAAAGCCTGAGTGACAGAAACCTGGTAGGAGTGGGAAGCGCCTCGACATACTGAAAGCCAAACTGATACAGTGAAGAATAAGACTTACTGTCCAACTCATCTATAGTAACTAGTCAACACAGTTGTTAAATAGAACATGGAAAGATGCTGCACTTTACCTACTTTTTAAGCAAATAGATTATAAGAAAAACACGTCATTGATAACCTTAATGAATGAAAAATTTGCATCCGATTTAACCAGCAAAAACAAACATTACAACACAAGTAACAAATATGTGTAGGAGCAACGTATACTTCACAGTGGTCTTCTCTATTTGGTAACTGGTATAACATCTCCGATACAGGATGACAAGGAATAATAATCGGAATTAGGATGATGGGTACGAGTTTTGTTAAATGCTGTGCGAGAAAAGAGCCCCAGTCTTTCTTGGGAAGACAAATACCCCGACACTTATCATTAAGCAGCTTCGTTTGGCTTCTCTATCTTTGGCTGCTCGTTGCACCAACATCATTATGTTGTTTCCAAGAAAGATTGCAATCTATGTAGAAACCAAGGTATAGCGTCTCATCCACTTGATGAGCTGGGTCGTTCACAAACAAAGTTTTCTATTAATATTATGGGCCTCACCTACTCTTGAATATTAAATTAAATGTGCTCTTCGCAATATTAACAGATAGTAGCTCAAACTAATAAAAATATGAAAACTATTTAAAACACCATTAGCCTAAACAATCAAATTATGTAAACACCGACTAGAAAATGTTAAAGCAGTGTCGTCAGCAAACGAGTTCAGAAAAATATCTGGCAGTTACGATTTAGTCTTGTCAACGTACACAAAATACAGAAGTGGGCAAAGCACCGAACATTGCGGGATCCCATTAGTTACACAAAACGGTACAGAAGTGACATCCTCTATCATAGGGGAGAGTCGGGTACGTTGGGACGCGGGGCCGTTGAGACACGTGTACTTTTGACAGAAAACTTCAAGCTAAAAATCTGCCGCCATTCACACCTCAAGCGCCATCTCTTGAACTATTTGTGGATGTAATATAGTGGCCGCATGTGCAACTTTCTATCACAAAATTTAGGTAAGAATTTTTTACGTGGTTTTTAAAAACACTTTCGCTTTGCGAAATTCTATGGTACTCCTAGGTAAGCAGCTTCTAGAAAATTGCTTATAGCCCATTAGATAGAGAAACATGAGCTTTTCGATGGTATAAATTTTTTGTGTTCTTCTGCCATCTAGTGGCTGATCTAATTTTTTCTTAAGCTCGTACTGTTAGGGTACTCTGGGACGAGTTTACCGGGGTACACTGGGACAGGATCAGTTCATTGTGTCCTAGGGTGCCTTGATTGCTTTAGCCCAAAGAACTTTCAAGGGTATGCTTCCTGTCTTATGTTGACTTCTTTCTTTCGTTTTTCTACTCTCGATGGGCCTTGTGTTATTAGGTAGCTACAACAATCCTAAAAAAAACTCCCAAAAATAAAATATTTTACAATCCAGGCCAATCGAATCCCCCTCAACACATAAAATAAATTCCGCTAGTTTAAAATGAATTGTAACAATCATTGAAAAAATTACTTCAAATCTATAATCTATAATCCAAAAATTCATAAAAATCTTATACTATCTTTACATTCCCTAAAAATTTACTCAATTTGTTTCATAAAATAAACTCCACTAATTCAAATCTAATTCTTTAAATCTAATACCTCAAATCTAAAACCTACAATCTAAGTCTCAAATACTTCAAATCTAAACTCTATAATTGTTTTTCTTTACATCATACAAAATCATATATTATTTATATATTCCATAAAACTATATTCAATCAGGAGCTCCATACATTCTAATTATTCAATTAAATTTAATTCTTACCTAATATATAAACTTAGAAGAACTTAAACTTAGTATATAAGCTAAAAACTCTTTCTTTCGTTTTTTATGCCAAAAACTAGGAAAGCTGATCCGTCGCTTTACGCATGGAATGAGGTGGACATGAAGAAAGCAGTAAAAGCTCACCTTTATGGGATGCCACTTCGAGCAGCTGCTGAAGTTTACAATGTCAAGTGGTCAACTCTTAGCAGATATGCCACTGCGTTTCGTGACAAAACGGATGAAGAAAAAGAAGAGTTTAGTTACACTCCCGCCTACAACAACAGGCGAGTATTTAAGATTGAGCAGGAGCTTCAACTTGAAGAGTACATCCTTCAAGCAGCCCGAATGTACTATGGTCTCTCCAGGAAGAGAGCCAGAGAGCTTGCTTGGCTCATGGCCAAACGAAACGGACTTGCTTATCCGTCAAGCTGGGACAAAGAAAAGTCTGCAGGCAAAGACTGGTTGTATGGCTTTCTTAGAAAACATCCTTCAATTTCACTTCGAAGGCTGGAACCTACAAGTGTCCAGAGAAATCTTGGTTTCAATCGTGTTGCTGTTGACACTTTTTACAGGAATCTCGGAGAGTTATGTTTAAAATACAAGTTCTCTGCTAGCCGGATCTTCAACCTCGATGAGACTGGGCTCACGAATGTCCAGACCAAGTGTAAAAGAGTGCTGAGCCCGAAGGGAGTAAAGTAGCTTGGTGCTACGACTTCCCAAGAGAGAGGAAAGCTGGTGAACATTGTGGGCCCTATAAATGCCATGGGACGATTTATTCCAGCCTTTCTGATTTTCCCAAGAGCACGTTTTGTAGAAAGGCTTCTTGATGGAGCCCACCACAGACTGCTGGAATAACAAGTGGCAAGCCTGGAAATACTTGGATGATAAAGGTTCTGTTTTTGCTATATTTGGAACACTTTGTATCGCATGTCCACCCATCTCCTGAGAATCCTGTCTTGCTCTGATGGACAATCATGAAAGTCACACTAGTTACAATGCAATTTTGTTGGCCAACGAAAAGGGAATGTATTTACTTAAGTTCCGCCGTACGCATCATCCAGGTTGCAACCATTCGACGTTTTGGTTTATGGACCTTTAAAGACTTACTGGTCACAGGCAATGGAGAACTGGTTGAGACTTCAACCTGGTCGAGCAGTGATTGAATATGAGATCGATGAATTCCTGGGGGTTGCTTTTCCTAAGACCTTCTTTCAGACTAACATCACTAGCGGATTCTCAAAGCCTGGAATTTTCCCGCTGAATATTGAAGTGTGGCAAAAGTCTGACTTTCTTCCTGCTTTGCGACTAGAAGATACTACTGAGCCGGGAAATCGGTCAACCACTGTTGACGAAAATTTAGAGGTCCCCAGGAGCTTCGGTTGAGCCAGAGTCCCAGGACTACGACCCATTCAACCTCGTTTGTTGTGCCAGAAGATATTATACCCCTGCCAAGAAGGGAAGCTAAAAACACAAAGACAGACAGGAAGCCTGGAGTATCCAAGATATTGACTTCTACACCGGTGAAAGACTTGATCCAAGTTGCAGAAAACGAAAGGAAGGCAAAAAAAGAGAAGAAGGATCTCAAGAAAAGCAAGAAAGCGGCTTCTGCAAAAATGCCGAAGATTCCGAAGAAAACTACCAAGAGATTGCTGACGTTCAGTGACAAAAGCAGAGATGAAGCAGGACCAGGGGATTTTGAGTGTGACGACAATTCTGACGACTCGTTCTGCTCTGAAGATTTTCGATTGGTGGAAGAGAAGTCTATGATTCCCAGTGTCTGTTCCGGTGACTTTGTTCTAGTCAAGTACAAGGGGAAAAAATGGATCGAAATTCTACACTGGTAAAGTGCTTCAGGCTGAGCCAGACGGCTACATTGTCAATTTTTTGAAACGAAACGTTCCAGCCTGGAGGTTTACCTTTCCAAAAGAGCGCGATGAAGTGTTTGTCGATAGTTTAGAAGTAGTGATGAAATTGCCAGTTCTAATGGTCTCGGGCGGAACTAAACGCATTGCCAAGATGATCAGCTTTGATGCAGACCTGACCAACTATTCTGTTGAGTAATTTTTTAAAAAAGTCTATTTTATTTTTACAGTTTTATACCACAAAATATACGACGTTTTAATTGATTTATCATGGTGTCTCAAAGTACCCATCACCCTGACCCATAGTACCCGCACAAGTGGTACTCTGGGACAAAATGGAACCATATGAAAAATAAGTCTTGCTACGAGCAATAAAAATCTGAGAAAAATCCCAGTAAAAGCCAAATGATTTTGCCACAGTTTGATGTTTGATGCAAGAAAATCAGACTGTAAATTTAGGAGATATTGAGCTTTAAGTTAACTTATCCCAGGTTTCCCGACTCTCCCCTATTAATTGACCTACTGTGAAGTATGGTATATTACTCTAAGGAAATACCTTCTTACTGGTCCCCAGTAAGTCGAGCCCCCGGTGATCGAGCATCCACAAGGACAAGACCTTGAATAGCGTGATAGGCAGTGTTCGTATCTACTGATGATGTGGCTAAAACTACTTTAATAAACTAATAAACGAAAAACAATACTAGAGTACACTCGTCAACAGTCTTCTTGAAGCCGTAGAGATTCCGAGATATAGTCAACTTGCACCGGCTGGCACAGTTGATTTGGAGGTGGCTACTGCACTCTCCAAGCTCGCCGTCTATTGTTGGCTAGTGGAGGTTACTGGAACTCTCCGACGGCAGTTGATTTGGAGGTCATTGTTGAACTCTCCCAGCTCAACGTATATTATAGAAAGGTGGAGGTTGCTTGAACTCTCCCAGTGGTAATCCTCTAACCACTTGTCACTGTTGGTTCTGAACTCTCGACAAGTTGTCTTTTCCCCCTTCTTATCTTCCAAGGCCCAAGCATAGAATTCTGGTTCCATGACCCCCAAAGTAGCCTCTCATTGGCTGGCAGGTTTTGGTCATGGTGACCCACTACCTTGAATAGAAAAGAAGGCAGAAACAAATACTTAAAACAACACATACCTAAATATACCCTTGAAGTGGAACATGCACTAAATACCAAAAATATACTCTTAACGTAATAAAACACTAAATACGAGAAATACACTTATATCTAACTTGCTTAAGCCTAGCCGCAATCTTTACACCACCACTCAAATTATTTTCAATCTACTTTGAACGCGATCCTTTTTTGTCTATACAATTTAATTTTTGCAATAGAACACTAAAGTCAACTTTATGAATTTTTTTTTTATTTAAGAGTGCAGTAAACGGAATTTTACCCTTTTTCAAGCAATTATTCACGAAATTAAAGAACTGAATAGCCGCATGGCTAATAGAGTGACCTTTCCGAAAACTAAACTGAGTCTCACTTAAAGACTGTCCTTCTTAAAATAATTAATAAAGTTGGTGATAAACCAATTTCTTGAGTATCTTGAAGAATAACGGCAATATTAAGATTGGTATCTAGCTACCAATATCTGACTTCAAACCTCCTTTTAGCAGAGGTATTACTTTAGCCTGTTTCAGGGCATATGAGAGTCAGGGAAATATTCATAATAATAAACAGGAAAGGAAGTAGACAAATCATTGTGGCTTTGAAGGTCTGTTGATTTGAACCATCAATCCCAGCAGAACTTAATTTAGCATTCTTAACAATTTTTACAACCTCATTACTTATGCAAGTTTCAAACACAACTCAAATCCTACTCCTCGATTATCCAAAAACTCATCAGATATAAAATTTTCTCAATTGTTTCGAGCAATTTCTGAACTGAAGACCCTATTCTTGAATAAAACTGACCAGAATTATTGACTGAAACATATTTATCTCTTACAGAGGTACAGATAATGTCAATACAAGGAGAATGACTGCAAATTTTCCTTTCCATTAATTTGTTGATAATTGGCAAATTAACAAGTATCGCCTCTTTGCACAATAAAGTTCTCACTAACATAAATTTTTAGCTGGGTATCACAGAAAGTCTTTTTTGTTCTTGGCCTTTCTAAATTCCTCGAAATCAATCAGATCTTGTGTCTTCAGAGCTTGTTCGTATTGTAGATTTTTTTTTTATTTATCTCGCTTATGCTTACGTAAGTTTTAAATGATTTTCGAAGTTTTGCCTTCTTCTGCCTGACAGCTCACATTGGACAGTTTTATAGTAAAATTTTTTAGACAAGTTTACTAAGCCACTACTGGGAAATTGTCTGAACCAGGATGAAAAACCACATATGAACAACCGGAGTAGGAGAGTAACTCGATAAACGAGTTGGAACACAGGCTCAGGGGTAAATATCGGTTGAAATTTTGTAGAGTATAAAATCAAAATTATCACCTGTAAGATTAAAAAACCTACAGTTTAAATCCTCCAGACACACAATATCCAAACCTGTAGAAGAAAAACATCGAATAAACACGCACATCAATGAACCCATCCAGGCGAGCACTGGATGGGTTATACACTGTACTAACTTAATCTTCTTTTTTTCAGCATCCATGTCAAAAGAAGAACTTTCTATCTTGCTTTCAGTCTTAACCCCCAAATCTTCTCTAACTATAAACTTCAAATTCTTCTTTATCAAAAATTCTTCCAAAGTTCATATATTTTATATTCCGTACTTTCATTTTATAACCTGAAAAAATATAAGGCGGGAGAGATTCGTCGAACTTAAAAATGTTTCAAAGATCCCTACAACCTCAAATTTTGAACAAGATTTCTTAATCAATTGGAGCATCTAAGATAACCGGTAGTTGGATGGCAGTTCCAAGAACACAGGCGAGGCAAATTTTCACTTCCTACTTCAGGTGGTTCAATATACGAACTCTTACAGAAAAGTTCAGAATTTGCAGTAGGCATATCATCGTAACCAACTTGGGCCTCCAAATGGTCTTCAGCTCAAAAGGGGCTTTTCATAAATCTTGTTAAAGGTCACAAATCCTGCAACGTCACGAAAAAAATGACTTTCAATGTAGAAGATAAAAAAAGTGATAAAAAAGAGAAAAATAGCTAAAAAACAAAGAATAAATAACCAAAAATAAGAAAAGTCACTAACTAACTAACAAAACTAAAGGAAAGATATAGAAGTTGTGCGTAATTAATTTTATTCGCACTGGATTACCGTGACTTTGTTCTTGTTTTAAAATACTGCTGCGACTCACACGAACTTGGTCTCCAGCACCTTCTAATATCTCTTTCTTCAATTTTAAGGTATGTAGTAACCTAGATACGTGATTATGTTCGTCTTGATTTTGCTTCGTAAACGGTGCAGAATGTATTAATTCGCAAATTTTACAAATGCCGAAGCCACTGTACTCGGTGTTTGCGTATGTGATGTGGCATTTAAGAGTCTTAACCGAGCCACTGGTAGCATGAGCGTAACTGTCACAATACTGAATCCCATTTATTGTATAGCATCGAGTACTGCTAAGCCAGGTTAGTCTTAGGGCTTTGCCTCACGACTAAAACACCAGCAAATCCAGTAGCTTCGTAGGAAAAAGCGGTAAACTTGAATCTATTTTTTTCTATTTGATGATATTATCGATACGGACTGTCAGTAGTAAGTCGTGTAAAGGCACTACAGGGGATTGCATAAAGCGAACGGGGATTGCATAAAGCGACCAAACACGTTATATTATGGAACTTGACCACTATTAATTACTATCAACTGTGCAAAAATCGTCAGACCACTTTCTGGATCAGAATTACAAAGACAGATTTACATGCCAGACGGATTTCTGAGGTTAACAGCCAATCTGAGCGTTTAATAGATTCAAAGTTAGGTTAAATGATTGCATACGGTATTAGATATCAAAAAGTTGTATCATTTGCGTAAAAGCTAACTCAATTTGCGCAAAAGGTATACCATTTGCATAACTCTGCTCTGAATGATCTTAATTGATGATTGAATAATAGGGGTGAAACAGAATTCAAGAATCATTTTAATTGAATTGTATGAAAATGGTAAAAAAGGGTTAAACTGCTTACCAGTTAAGGTAAGCCCGAGGGCGTTTTAAGTCTTACCCAATGTAACATAAATGTTAGAATGACATCATATGTGTCAGTCTATGGAAACGATTAGCAATGAGAAGAAGATCTTGCGACTTAATCTGTCCGTACTCCTTGTCTGTGTTCTGTATAATACACAAGTACATAATGATGGATTGGGGACAATGTATAATATTCTTTAGCAACGAAGTATGCTAAAAAGTTGAAAGCAATAGAGTAATCGGTGTCAAGTTTATCTTGTGATTTAACCTAGCTTTACTTATCGACTCTGTTCTGTATAATGCACAAGTATCATTTAGGCAGTGTTGTCAATATAAAATATGCTTTAACATTGTGGTATACTAAAAAGTTGATACTAATGAAGATGTAGATGCCAAGAAAAGAATTGTAATAAAGAAATTCAGAACAATCCTTAGAAATCCTTATAAATCAACTAGTGAGATGATTATGGGTATGAACCATCAAGGACAGTAGCCACCAATGACCTTAATAACCAAGGACCGCAACCTCTAAGGATCCCCTATCCCCAACCTCCAAGGGTCCCCCTTCCTTCCAACTTTTCGGGCCCATCCTCCCATCTTTGTATACTTTTTTAAGTTTTTTTGAACTTTTTAATTTTTTTTAATAGGATAAATTTTTTTCAACTTTTTTTACCAGTCTTAAAATGACAAGAAACATACTTAAAACATAAAAAATTCACACTTAATATTTCCCAAATTCAAATTTAGAATGAAATAAATATTTTAGTCGTGACTTTTACTATTAGAAAAATAATGTTTGTAGTAGCACTTTTTTCTACTGAATTTTTTTTAACTTAAAAATTATTCAACTTTTTTTTATGAATCTTAAGATGACATGAAATATGCTTGCGGTTGTACCAATCGTACTCTATGCTTGCTCTTAGACGATACGCGGCTTTCGCGGTCGCACTCTATGGGTACTTATCGAGACAACCTAGTTTATTATGCATATTAAATTAGTAATTTTCTTACATTGGAAGGATAAACACTTGCATCACATTTAAAAAAAAGTGAAAATGATTATTCCAAGAAAGCGTGTGCACATAATAAAGTTGTCGTAGTAAGGAATGCTGACAAAGATCGATATTTGAAGTACAAAACAAGCTCTAGTGGTAACACTATTGGGAATGTATGTGTGTATTGTAATGACAGTGAGAGAATATATTTCTTTGGAGTACTGAAACCATTCAACATCACTCGTTTTGGATATGCGAAAGTATCATTCCCGGAGATGATAGTTTTCAAAGAGAATGCAAGCTTGAAATTAATAGTTGATGAAGAGGGGCAACTTCTTGCTCATAGCTCGGGTAACACGTTACCTGTTGATAGACCCTATCACCACCGTTCTGGTATCATCAGTCAAATGAAAGCAAGGAGAAAAAGAGAGGTATAATGCTCCAACAAAATCATAAATCATATCTTATCTATATGCCAAAACTCTCAACTAAGTAAAAATAATTTGGTTATAGACAATGAAATCTAAAGCCAAATTAAAAATGTCATTGGTAGATATTATCACTAATAAATATAAAGATAAATTGATGGGAAATAAAGTGGAAGTGAACGTTATTACTACTGTTGATCTTGTAGTCAATCAACCTAATAATATCAAAGATTAAACGCATATTGAATCTGCAGATGACACTCCAGTAGAAATAGTACATGGCTCAAAATGGAATAATGATCATTCTACTGGTTGCGAACTAAGAGGAGAGAGTAACTATAGTATCAAGAGAGAACATGATGAATTATTTTATGGAACATATTAAAAATGTCTAAAGTTGTTCAATGATGTTAGTGATGTATAATAATGTATGAAATATATTTTTGTATTAATATTCTAAATGTCATTATTTCATGAAAAATATATAGTACACTACTTTGTTACGTGATCATTATTTTTAGGGTATGGCAGAACGTCAAACGTCAAAAAGTTAGAAATGTAAAAAATAGAATTTACAGAAATATAGATACTGCTACTAGAAGGCTCATAGAGGATATATTAGAAAATTAGATAGGTTAAAAAAACTTTAACCAAAGTTTGAGAGAGATGACCTGAATCTTTTTCTCAAAAATCTCAATAGACAAGCAAACATCCGTCAAGACACATAGCCTGATAGGGTTTTCAGTTTTCAGAAACAGGGACATCCATCTTTAAAATACATCTGATTGTATTCATAATATTTGATATTTAATAAAGTTGTATCAAACTCTTTCTTGAATTCGCCTCTTGGATACTCAATACAGACATTTCATTCAAGAAATTGTGAAAATATAAATGACATGAAATATGCTTGTGGCTATACCAATCGTACTCTATGCTTGCTCTTAGAAACGATGCGGCTTTCCCAGTGTTATTCTATGGGTACTTATCGAGACTACCTAGTTTATTATGCGGATTAAATCAGTAATTTTCTTACATTGGAAGGATAAACTCTTGCATCACATTTTAAACAAAAGTGAAAATGAATTATTCCAAGAAACTGTGTACACCTAATAGAGTTGTCGTAGTATTGATTGTTGACAAGAAAATGTATTTGAACTACGAAACAAGCTCTACTTATAACACTATTGGGAATGTATATGTGTATTGTAATGACAGTGATAGATTAGATTTCTCTGGAGTACCCACAGCATTCAACTATGCTAGTGGTGGATATGCGAGAGTATCATTACCGGAGATAATAGTGCGCAAAGAGAATGCAAGCCTGAAACTGATAGTTGATGAAGAGGGGAAACTACTTGCTCATAGTACTTATAACACGTTACCTGTTGATAAACCCTGTCACCACCTTTCTGGTATCAGCATTCAAAAGAAAGCAACGAGAAAAAGAAAGGCATACTGCTGTATCAATATCATAAGCCATATCTTATCTATATGCCAAAACTGTCAGCTATGTAAAAATAATGTGATAATAGACAATGAAATGGACATCAAAATAAAAATTTTATTGGTAGATATTATCACTAATGAATATAAAGATGATTTGATGGAAAATGAAGCGCAAGTGAACATTATTACTACTATTGGTCAGCTAGTTGATGAACCAAATAGTACCAAAGATGACTTCAACGCATATTGAAGCTGTAGATGACACCCCAGAAAAAATAGTACATGGCTCAAAATGGAATAATGATTATTCAACTGGTTTCGAACTAAGAGAAGAGAGAAACTATAATATCAAGAGAGATCATGATGAATTATTTTATTGAACAGCTTCAAAATGTCCAAAGTTGTTCAATGATGTTAATAATGCATAACAATGTATGAAATGTATTTTTGTATTACTATTCTACATGTCGTTACTTCATTAAAAATACATTATACATTACTTTGTTATATTTCCATTACTTTTAGGGTACGCTACCAACTCAAACGCTTAGAATATCTATTAAAAAGTTCGAGGTGTAAGAAAAGGAATTTATCAGAAATATAGATACTACTACTAGCAGGCACATAGAGGGTATATTAGAAAATGAGGTAGGTTAAAAGAACTTTTAACAAATTCTGAGAGAGATGACCTGAATTTTGCTTTCCACAAAAATCTCCACAGCCAATCAAACACCCCTCCAGACACACAGCCAGAGAGAGTTTTCAGAAACCGGGACATCTAACTTTAAAATACATATGATTCTATTAATAATATTTTATTTTTAATAGAGTCTTAACAAACTCTTTCTTGAATTCGCCTCTTTGATACTCAATATAGACATTTCATTCAAGAAATTATGAAAAATAAATTACATGAAATATGCTTAAGGTTTTACCAATCGTACTTTATGTTTGCTCATAGACACCACACGACTGAAGCCATGCCAAAAGTTGTATATGCCCTGGACATGCAATAAGTATCATGGCAAGAGAGAATATGTTGTATCATTTCATGGAACGAAATCAAAACATCCAATTTTTTATGATGATATTAACAAACAAATATTTTACAAGCTAAGTTATTTAACTATTTCCGCACTCCATTTGCATGCAATAGATACAGAGAGTTCTATGACTCCTCCAAACAATGAATTCAGATGGTTTTAGGACTCCCCCCCCCTTGCCATAAGTCGTTTTGACCTTGAGCAAAGGTATACAAGTTTGATGAAGTACTTCTCTGCTTAAATATTACATTAATAGCTTCAATGATGACATGACACAGTATTTATTGGTTTGAAAAAATCATCTTGTGATGTTATATTTGAATGCGCATTTTTATTATTGTCTATGGAACTCAAAGAAATTGACTTTTATCATTGGATAGTGAACTATAATGTTTGAGTATGATAACAGCTTGAGGAGTAGTATATTACGCCGTATAAACAGACTGGGATTCTACGATAGAGTGATTACACCACATAATAAGAGTGGTCAAGAACTGAGAAACGTTCAAGAAGAAGTCAGTGAAATTTGCAGCTTTTTTGGGGTTGAAGCACTATACGTAAAGGGTAACGTACCTACAGATACAGTTTTAATTCGAAACTGTGACCCTAGGATTCCACTTTTCAATTTAGAAAAATTTAAGTGTCCTAAATTCGAAGGGATTTATCACCGTCCTGAAGACAAGGTTATGCTCTTCACGCAGTGGTTACCTAGGGACATGAACTCTCTACGATGTCCAAAAATGAACTCTCTACTTTCTAGAATTATACCAAACTCCACATTTTTGCAGATGGGAGCTTGAAACCTCTACACTAAGGTTCTCAGATACAGTGGAACTGATGGTGTGATTTTAATCAATAATCTACGATTTGTGATGCACCCAAAAAATGCCCTCTCTCGACTTTCCAGAATTATACCAAATACCACATTTTTGCAAATAAGACCTTGGAACCTCTACAGTAAGGTTCTCTGATACACCAAAAATAATGATGTGATTTTCATTAAGATTCAATGACTTTTGTTGTCCAAAATTCCCCCTCTCTCGACTTTCTAGAATTATACCAAATTCCACAATTTTGCAGATAGGAGCTTGAAATCTCTAAAGTAAGGTTCTCTGATACATTGAAACTGGTTATGTGATTATTGAATTATTGAATTATTGGTTCAGTATAATCACCCCTGGAGGGAAAAACAGTGATGAACCCCTTCTTAACAATTTCCATGTAAGACAGACATTCTCGTTGAAATGTACGTTCATAAAATCTAAGTTTCATTAAATTTGACCTAATGCGTCGGTGCTTTGAATTTAGGTTAGACTGGTTATAGATGGCAGCACACCCGCTCAGACACAGTCATAGTGAGAGAGACATGCAAAAAGTTAGGTTACTTTAGGTTTACTTAGAGTGGTGAACCACTCTAAGTGAACCTAAGTTAACCTAACTTTTTGCATGTCTCTCTCACCATGACTGTGTGTCTGAGTGGGTGTGCTGCCATCTATAACCAGTCTAACCTAAATTCAACGCACTGACACATAAAGTCAAAATTAATAAAACTTAGATTTTATGAACAAACATTTCAACGAGAATGTCTTACATGGAAATTGTTAGGAAGGGTTTCATCGCTGTTTTTCCCTCCAGGGGTGATTATATTGAACCAATAATCCTAGAAAGGCTAGGTATAGCATTTTTGGGTATCAAATGTCATAGAATCCTAATGATAATCACACTATCAGTTTCAATGTATCAGAGAACCTTACTGTAGAGATTTCAAGCTCTTATCTGCAAAAATGTGGAATTTAATATAATTTTAGAAAGTCGATAGAGGGGACCCTTTTGGGCATGAAAAGTCAAAGAATCTTAATGAAACTCACATCATCAACTTTCAATGTATCAGAGAACCTTACTGTAGAGATTTCAAGCTACTATCAGCCAAAGTATGGAATTTGTTTTAATTCTAGATGGTCGAGCGAGGGGGCATTTTTGGACATCAAAACTTAGATTTTATGAATGTACGTTTCAAAGAGAATGTCTTACATGGAAATTGTTAGGAAGGGGTTCATCGCTGTTTTTCCCTCCAGAGGTGATTATCCCTGGAGAAGACATAAAATCCTAATGAAAATCACACTATCAGTTTCAATGTATCATAGAATCTTACTGTAGAGATTTCAAGCTCCCATCTGCAAAAATGTGGAATTTTTTATAATTCTAGAAAGTCGAGCGAGGGTGCATTTTTGGACATCAAAACTTAGATTTTATGAATGTACGTTTCAAAGAGAATGTCTTACATGGAAATTGTTAGGAAGGGGTTCATCGCTGTTTTTACCTCCAGGGGTGATTATCCCTAGAGAAGCCGTAAAATTTTAATGAAAATCACAATATCAATTTCAGCGTATCAGAGAATCTTACTGTAGAGATTTTAAGTTCTTATCTGCAAAAATATGGAATTTAGTATAATTATAGTAAGTCAAGAGAGGGGGCATATCTTGAATGAAATGTCTGTATTGTGTATCCAAGAGGTGAATCGAAGAATGAGTTTGTTAAATACTTGCAATTTTTTCATAATTTATTAAATGAATAGAACTATTCTAAAGAATAAAGATGGGTTAAGCTTAGAGATATTTATTTATTGCTTAAACATATTAAAATAGATTTTATTTGAAAAAACACATATTTACATAAAAATAATACTTAAAGTTCACTGTTAAACATCCACAAACGAGGATCCAATGATATGGAATAGTTTTTAACCGTTTCTTATGCACTTATCGCGATCAGGTATGTCCCTGGGTAACCCCTGGGCGAAGAAAGTAACCTCTTCTTCAGGACAGTGATCAGTCCCTTCGAATTTAAGACACGTAAATTCTTCTAAATTGATAGTGGAATCCTAGGGTCACAGTTTCGAATTAAAACTTTATCTGTAGGTACGTTACCCTTTACGTATAGTTCTTCAACCCCGAAAAAGTTGCAAATTTCACTGACTTCTTCCTGAACAATTCTCAGTTCTTGACCACTTTTATTATGGGGTATAATCACTCTATCGTAGAATCCCAGTCAGCCTATACGGCGTAATATACTACTCCAAAAGCTTTTATCATACTCAAACATATTATAGTTCACTATCCAATGATAACAGTCAATTTCTTCAAGTTCCATAGACAATAATAAAAAAGCGCATTAAAATATAACACCACAAGATGATTTTTTCAAATAGATAAATTCTGTGTCATATAGTCCTATCATCATGGAAGCTATTAATGTAATATTTAAGCAGAGAAGTACTTCATCAAACTTTTATACCTTTGCTCAAGGTTAGAAAGACTGATGGCGAGGGGAAGGAGTCCTAAAATCATCTGAATTCGTCGTGGGGAGGAGTCATAAAACCCATAGAATTCATTTTGGGGAGGAGTCATTAAACTCTCTGTATCTATTGTATGCAAATGGAGCGTGGAAATTGTTACGAAACCTAACTTGAAAATTACATGTATGTTAATATCATCCTAAATAATTGAACGTTTTGAATTCGTTCCATGAAATTATTCAACAAGTTCTCTCTTGACTAGACACTTATTGAATATATAGGGCATAAACAGCTTTTAGCATGGTTTCAGTCACGTCGTGTCTATGAGCAAGCATAGAGTGTGATTGGTACAACTGTAAGTATATTTCTTGTCATTTTTTTCATAATTTCTTAAATGAAATGTCTGTATTGAGATTCCAAGAGCCGAATTCAAGAAAGAGTTTTTTACGACTTTATTAAAAATCAAATATGATTAATAGAATCAGATGTGTTTTAAAGGTGGATGTCTCTGTTTCTAAAATCTGAAAACTCTCTCTGGCTCTGTGTCTGGAGGGGTGTTTGCTTGTCTGTGGAGATTTTTGAGGAAAAAGAAATTCAGGTCATCTCTCTCAGAATTTGGTAAAAGTTCTTTTAACCTATCTCATTTTCTAATATATCCCTTATAAGCCTGCTAGTAGTAGTATCTATATGTCTTAAAATTCCTTTGCTTACATCTCCAACTTTTTAATAGTTATTCTAAGCCTTTGAGGTGGTAGCGTACCCTAAAATTAATGGAAATATAAAAAAGTAATGTATAATATATTTTTAATGAAGTAATGACATGTAGATTAGTAATATATAAATACGTTTCATACATTCTTAACATCATTGAACAATTTTGTACATTTTGAATCTGTTCTATAAAATAATTTAGCATGTTATTCCTTGATACTATAGTTACTCTCTTCTTCTAGTTCTAACCAGTTGAATGATCATTATTCCATTTTGAGCCATGTACTTTCATTTTAGGTACTCTAATCTCTTAGTTCTAACCAGTTGAAAAATCATTATTCCATTTTGAGCCATATACTTTTTTTTACTGGGGTGTCATCTGCAGGTTCAATATGCGTTTCATCTTTGGTATTATTAGGTTCATTGACTACATGATCAATAGTAGTAATAACGTTCACTTGCACTTTATTTTCCATCAATTCATCTTTATATTCATTAGTGATCATATCTACCACTGACATTTTAATTTTGCTTTCGATTTCATTGTCTATTATCACATTATTTTTGCAGAGCTGACAATTTTGGCATATAGATAAGATATGGTTTATGATATTGGTGCAGCAATATGCCTTTCTTTTTCTCGTTGCTTTCATTGGAATACTGATACCAAAACAGTTGTGATAGGGTCTATCAACAGGTAACGTGTTACCCTACGATGAGCGAGAAGTTGTCCCTCTTCATCAACTATCAGTTTTAGGCTTGCATTGTCTTTGAGCACCATCATCTCCGGGAATGATACTCTCGCATATCCACCACCAGCATAATTGAATGTTTTGGGTACTCCAAATAAATCTAATCTCTCACTGTGATTAAAATACACACATTCATTCTCAATAGTGTTACCACTAAAGCTTGTTTTGTAGTTCAAATATATTTCCTTGTCAGCATTCATTGCTACGATCACTCTATTATGTGTACACAATTTCTTGGAATAATTCATTTCGCTTTTTTTCTTTAATGTGCTGCAAGTGTTTATCCTTTCAATGTAAGAAAATTACTGATTTAATACGCATAATAAACTAGGTAGTCTCGATAAGTACCCATAGAATAACACTGGGAAAGCCGCGTCGTGTCTAAGAGCAAGCATAGAGTACGATTGGTATATCCGCAAGCATATTTCCTGTCACTTTTTCATAATTTCTTGAATGAAATGTCTTTGTTGAGTATCCATGAGGTGAATTCAAGAAAGAGTTTGTAACGACTTTATTAAAAATCAAACGTTATTAATATAATCACATGTATTTTAAAGGTGGATGTCCCTGTTTCTGAAAACTGAAAACTCTCTCTGGCTATGTGTCTTGACGGATGTTTGCTTGTCTATGGACATTTTTGAGGAAAAAATTCAGGTCATCTCTCTCAGACTTTGGTAAAGGTTTCTTTAAGCTATCTAATTTTCTAATATATCCTTTATGAGCCTGCTAGTAGTAGTATCTATATTTTTTTAAATTCTATTTCTTACATCTCCAACTTTTTAATAGATATTCTAAACTTTTGACGTTCTGGCATACCCTAAAATAATGATCGCTCAATATAGTAATGTACTATATATTTTTAATAAAATAATGACATGTACAATATTAATATAAAAATATGTTTCATACATTAATAAACATTATAAACATAATGGAACAACTTTGGACACTTTGAATCTGTTCCATCAAATAATTCATCATATTCTCTCTTGATACTATAGTTACTCTCTCCTCTTTGTTCGCAAACAGTAGAATATTCATTATTGTATTTTGAGTCATGTACTATTTTTACTGGGGTGTCATCTACAAGTTCAATAGGGGTTTCATCTTTGGTATTAATAGGTTGATTGACTACATGATCAATAGTAGTAATAACGTTCACTTGCGCTTTATTTTCCATCAATTCATCTTTATATTCATTAGTGATAATATCTACCAATGACATTTTTATTTTGCTTTGGATTTCATTGTCTATAACCAAATTATTTTTACTTAGTTGAGAGTTTTGGCATATAGATAAGATATGATTTATGATATTGATGGAGCAGTATGCCTTTCTTTTTCTCCCTGCTTTCATTTGAATGCTGATACCAGAACGGTGGTGATAGGGTCTATAAACAGGTAACGTGTTACCCGAACTATGAGCCAGAATTTGCCCCTCTTCATCAACCATTAATTTCAAGCTTGCATTCTTTTTCAACACTATCATCTCCAACAATGATACTCTCGCATAGCCCACCACGAGTGATGTTGAATGGTTTCAGTACACTGTCATTAAAATACACACATACATTCACAATAGTGTTACCACAAGAGCTTGTTTCGTAATTCAAATATCGATCTTTTCCCGCATTCATTGCTACGACAACTCTATTATGTGTACACACTTTCTTGGAATAGTTCATTTTCACTCTTTTTTAAGTGTGGCGCAAGTTTTCATCCTTCCAATGTAAGAAAATCACTGATTTAATATGCAATATAAACTAGGTAGTCTCGATTAGTACGACTATAATTAGTACGACGATTAGTACGACGATAAGTACGACTATAGGTAGACTCGATAAGTACGCATAGAGTACGACTGGTATTACCGCAAGCATATTTCATGTCATATTAAAATTCGTAAAAAAATTTGAATAATTTTTTTTCCAAAAAAAGTCAGTCCAAAAAAGGTGCTACTACAAACATTATTTTTCTAATAGTAAAAGTCACGACTAAAATATCTATATCATTCTCATTTTGGATTCGGAAAATGTTAAATTTGAATTTTTAGGTTTTAAATATGTTTCATGTCATTCTAAGATGTGTAAAAAAAGTTGAAAAAATATCATGTTAAAAAAAGAAAAGTTAAAAAAAAACTTCAAAGAAATGAGTATAAGAAAAATGGGGAGATGGACCCTAAAAGTTCGAAGGAGGGGGGAGGGGCTTGGAGGTTGGGGATAGAGGATCCTTGGAGGTTGAGGTCCTTGGTGGTTAGGGTCATTGGTGGTTACGGTCCTTGTGGTTTAAACTCATAATCATCTCACTAGTTGATTTCTAAGGATTTCTAAGGATTGTTCTGATTTTATTTATTAAAATTCTTTTCTTGGCATCTACATCGTTATTACAATCAAATTTTTAGTATACTACAATGTTAAAGCATATTTTATATTGACAACACTGCTCAAATGGTACTTATGTATTATACAGAACATAGTCGAGAAGTAAAGCTAGGTCAAGTCACAAGGTCATGTTGACACCGATGACTCTATTATTTTCAACTTTTTAGCATACTCCATTGCTAAAGAATATTATACATTGCCCCCCATCCATCATTATGTAATTCTGTATTATACAGAACATAGACAATGAGTATGGCCAGGTTAAGTCGCAAGATCTTCTTTTCATTGTTAACCGTTTACATAGATTGATGCATATGATGCCATTCTAACATTTATGTTACATTGGATAAGACTTACCATGCCCTCTGGCTTACCTTAAATGGTAAGCAGTTTAACCCTTTTTACCACTTTCATACAATCCAATTAAAATAATTCTCGAGTTCTGTTTCACCCCTATTATTCAATCATCAATTAAGATCATTCAGAGCAGAGTTATGCAAATGGTATACCTTTTTCGCAGATTGAGTTAGCTTTTACGCAAATGATACAACTTTTGGATATCTAATACCGTATGCAATCATTTAACCTAACTTTGAATCTATTAAACGCTCAGCTTGGCTGTTAACCATCTAGGCTGTTAACCTCAGAAACCTATCTGGCATGTAAATCTGTCTTTGTTACTCTGATCCAGAAGGTGGTCTGACGAGTTTTGTACATTTGATAGTAATTAATAGTGATCTAGTTCCATAATATAACGTGTTTGGTCGCTTTATGCAATCCCCCATTCGCTTTATTTAATCCCTCGTAGCGCCTTTATATGACTTACTAATACTGTCCAAGATGAAAATCCTTTGAACTAGACCATAGCTAAATTTCCCTTCTTGAATTCTACCATTATGAAAATAATGATAAGAAAAAATAAATGATACAAAAGAAACGTTTCTTCACGTGGGCAGGTCCAAGGAACATAGTGGGGATCATCCGTATTAGAATGGTGGTCTTGTGGATCGTGGAGCCTGCCAATTCATACACCGTATTTTGAAATCCTTAATGAGCTTTATTCAGATAAAATAACCCATTTCAAATAAAATAGTCCAGTCATACAGTAACAGCAATACAGTCACTATAAAGATGTAGAACCTTTATTTAGTCTACGCTACTAGCACGTCTGAAATGTAGCGGGGATCACCCGTATTCGAATTGTGGCCCTATGGATCTAGGAGCCTGCTAATTCATCAACCGTGTTCTGACATCCATAATGAGCCTTGTCAAAATAAAGTAACCCGTTCCAAATGATATAGTCCAATCATATAGTCACATAATTGCAGTCACTATAAGGAAATAGTAACTGTAGTTAGTCATCATAAATACATTTACCTAGGACTAAAGGATATAAGTTTCAAGTTAATCGAAAAAGCAATTTTGACAATTTTTTGGGGTCTAGTTTTTCCTCGATTTTTTTGGAAGTGGCATGGAAAAAAATTATATTCTAGGTACATGACTCTCTATTACAGACATCGCTACAAGATATGTTTTTAGTGAGATGTTTTTAGTGGTTTTTCTTAAATTTAGTTGTTCCGTCCCAATCTTTGATTTTGGATAATGGTTCATCTTAGGAACGCCAGTAGTGCTATTAATCTTTAGTCTATTTGCATACAGGTAAATTTGTTGCATATTTATTTCTTGCCTTTTACTTTTCTAAGTAAGCCTTCGAACAATCAAACAGTTCGTGGTAACGAACTGTAAGTAAGGAGCGACCTGGCACAATGGAAACTGAAACTCTAAAAAACGGGTTTTGGATACCAATAGATATATCAAAAGAATCAGATTTTAATGCTGATTTTAAATATATAGGTTTTATCAAGTGTAGTCCTACCCATCAAAAGTAACGCGCCTGAGAAAATTTGACTGATTTTCGAAAAAAGGGGAAATACCCCCTAAAAGTTATAGAACCTTAATGAAAATCACACCATCATATTCAGCGTATCAGAGAACCCTACTGTAGAGGTTTCGAGCTCATATCTACAAAAATGTGGAATGTTGCATTTTTTGCTAAAAGAAAGATCACAGATGCGTGTTCATTTTTTTTTTCCAGGGGTGATCGTATCAGCCCAGTGGTCTTAGAATATCGTAGGAGGGCTCATTGGAACGAAAACTAAAAGTTTTAGTGCCCTTTTTAAGTGACCAAAAAAAGGAGGGCAACTAGGCCCCCTCCCACGCTCATTTTTTCCCAAAAGTAACCCGGTCAAAATTTTGAGATAACCACTTTGTTCAGCATGGTCTAAAATATGATAACTATGTCCTTTAGGATGACTTTATCCCCGAAGTCCCTGGTTGGAGGGCTGAAAGTTATGAACTTTAAATAATGTTAACATATAGTATTGGTTATTGGGAAATATACAGACGTTTTAAGGTTTTTTTTCTGGTAGTGGGGAGGCGGGAGTGGGTCGGGGGTTATGTTGGAGGATCTTTCCATGAAGGAAGTTCTCATGGGAGAAGGGACATTGCTATGAAGGGGGCGCCGGATTTCCCAGAATTATTTAAAAAAGGATCAGAAATTAAACATAAAAAAACAAGTTTTTCAACTGAAAGCAAGGAGCAACATCAAAACTTAAAACGAACAGAAAATATTACGTATATGACTGGGTTCACCCCCAAGTCAATGAATCGCTCTTTAAGCCAAAGATTTTTTAGTACTTTCATAAGAGCTATTTTTTCTAAATAACGGCCTTTGTGACTAAGAAGTCATTTTTAAAGAATTGGAACAAAATTTGAACTTTAGCTCAAAGAGCGAGGTATGGACTAGGGGGCGAACCCCTAATATACGTATTAAAAATATATGAATATAGAAGTTCGTTACGTAAGTTAATTTTTAAGTTAAGTATATTTAGCACTAATAAAAACGTTCGTAAATAAAATTAAACAAGTTTTGAGACAGCCATTTAACCAAATAAAAATAAAGCCAATGAGCCAAAAAAAGAAAAATTGATATGCCAATTTGGTTTTAATTATAAATTTACGGTGAGCCAAAATCAAACCCTGCATTAATTCAAAAACGTTCAAAAATTAAATAAAAAAACAAGTTTTTTTAACTGAAAGTAAGGAACGACATTAAAACTTAAAACGAACAGAAATTATTCCGTATATGAAAGGGGCTGTCCCCTCCTCAACGCCACGCTCTTTACGCTAAAGTTTGACTTTCTCACAACTCTATTTTTTTAACAATAAAAAACTTTAGCGTAAAGAGCGAAGCGTTGAGGAAGGGACAGTCCCCTTCATATACGGAATAATTTCTGTTTGTATTAAGTTTTAATGTCGCTCCTTACTTTCAGTTAAAAAAAATTGTTTTTTTTATTTAACTTGAATTCAAATGGGAGATGGATTTGATCCTTAGCTCCGAGGCTTAGTAAACCCAAAAACATCTTCAATAGTCTGTACTAGCCTATGTGTAACCTTACGGTTTAGTAAATCAGTTGGGCTGAGGAAATTTTCGGGATGTTAGACTCATATTGGGAAACTAATCACTACATAATTTCCAATGTTACTCTTTTCTGAATCAGCTAATCATAAATGCATATAAATAATATATCAGAAATGTATATATCAGAAATGTATATATAAATGTATATATCAGAAATATATATATAAATGTATATATCAGCTTATCTAAAATACTGCATATAAATTAAATATTTGCCATTCCATAATAGCTCGTTCTTCACTAAGTTACTCATTAGCTTTTCCACGGTCATTTTACTTCTAGAATGCATTATTAACACTTACCTGTCGTCGTCTAGTATTCCAACGAAAAATCTGTACATTCATACTTATCGGCAGCATGGTGAAATTTTCGCTGTGGCTCTTGGCCTCCTGCTCTCAATTACATACATGTTTTTGGCTTCGTGCTGCACGTTGACCTTTTGTCAAGTTTTTGATGAGGCGACTGGTGAGCGTTTCAAGGTAAAAAATATTAATTCTTTAGTACTGCTCTCTTTATTTTTATTACTCTTCATTATACTTTCTCATAGTTTATTTTATGTCTTCATAATCTTTAACTTCATTCTATTTGTTTTTTACTTTTGACCTTTGCAGAAGTTAGTTTTTACTTTTTTTGTTTTAAGTTATTGGTCTTTATTAAATCATAAAGAAAAGTAATATACAAACTGGTAGTACCCCTGCATTTGACAGGAATGGAATTCTTGAAAGTTGCTTCGAATAACAAAACCCCAAATACCGAAACTTTAAAAAAGAGGATTCTATGAAAGAGCCTATAATACTTGAAATTAAGATGAACTTGTAATAGTAATAAAATTAACATTCGAATTTATAAGTATAATAAGGAATGACCAACCGAGATGAAATTGAAAAATTTCATTGTAAAAATAAAGTTTTTGTAATGATTTTCCACTCCTGCCCGTTGGAAAAAGAGTTAAATATATTTAAAACTTCTATTCAAAGTTGTTTAATGACTTACAGAATGCATTCATTAAAAACTAAATTTTCTATAGAAAACAACCTAAAAAGGAATAACCAGAACAATGTCTCATATTTGTCAAATTAATATACTGCATCTAATAATTTTGAAAAACCATGAACACAATCAAATAATCAAATAGGTTTTCCTCAATGAAAGTCAAGATTACCTTAAAACTTACCTTAAAACTTAAATACAAATAATGTGCATCTGACTTTCTCTTTGAATTTGAACTTAAAATTGTATTGTATAATGCAAAGCCGCATCAATTATTTCAACCATTCTTGAGATATTTTGGAAAATACTTTCTTTTCCAGCAGTATGCTCATAATTAATGCTATGGGAACAGGTATTTAAGTAAGTGACACACTTTTTTGAAGGCCATTTTTATATATATATTTTTTTTATAGAATATAGAGCTAATGACTCATTTTACAGTTGCTTTAGTAACTATTAACTAAAAACAACAAGTTTTTTTTTAACTGAAAGTAAGGAGTGAAATTAAAACTTAAAACGAACAGAAATTATTCCGTATATGAAAGGGGCTGTCCCCTCCTCAGCGCCTCGCTCTTTACGCTAAAGTTTGACTCTGTCTTACAGCTTTATTTTTTTTAAACAATAAAAAACTTTACCGTAAAGAGCGAGGCGTTAAGGAGGGGACAGCCCCTTTCATATACGGAATAATTTTTGTTCGTTTTAAGTTTTAATGTCGCTCCTTACTTTCAGTTAAAAAGACCTTGTTTTTTTTAGTTAGTTTCTGAACGTTTTTGAATTAGTGAAGCTTTGATTTTGGCTCACCGTACATGAATAATTAAAACGAAATTGGCATATTAATTTTCCTTTTTTTGGCTAATTGGCTTTCTCGAAATTTTGTTGTGACGTAACTTACGAATTAACTTACGTAACGAATTTCTATATCCGTATGTTTTTATTACGTATATTAGGGAGTTCGCTCCCTAGTCAATACCTCGCTCTTTACACCAAAGTTTGAATTTTGTTCGAATCACAAACCCCTGAATCACAAAGGCCGGTTAATTAGAATAGATAGCTCTTTTGAAAGTGCTAAAAAAAACTTTAGCGTAAAGAGCGAGGTATTTACTAGGGGGTGAACCCTTTCATATACTTAATAATTTCTGTTCGTTTTAAGTTTTAATGTTGCTTCTTACTTTCAGTTGAAAAAAAACTTGTTTTCTTATTTAATTTCTGATCGCTTTTAAATAATGCTGGGAAATCTGGCACCCCCTTCATGGAAATGTCCCTTCCCCCAATGATATATCCTCCATGGAAAGATCCTTCCACGTAACCCCTACTCCGACCTCAACCCACCACTAGAAAAAAATCATCCTGAAAACGCATGTATACTTCCTAATAACCAATGCTATATGTAAACAATGGGCAAAGTTTATAACTTGCAGCCCTTCCCCCGGTAACTTTGGGGGATTAAGTCATCCTCAAAGACATATCTATTAGATTTTTGATTATGCTGAACAAAATGGCTGTCTCAAAATTTTGATTGGGTGAAATCAAAATTCACCTTCGGGAAAAAAATGAGCGTGGGAGGGGGCCAAGTTGCCCTCCAATTTTTTTGGTTCACTTAAAAAGGGAACTAGAACTTTTAATTTCCTTTAAAATGAGCCCTCTCACGATATTCTAGGACTACTGAATCGATACGATCACCCCTGGAAAAAAAAACAAAAAAAACATAAAAAAAATAAACACGCATCCGTGATTCTGGCAAAAAATACAAAATTCCACATTTTTCCAGATAGGAGCTTGAAACCTCTATAGCAGGGTTCTCTGATACGCTGAATCTGATGGCGTGATTTCATTAAAGTTCTATGACTTTTAGGGGTTGTTTCCCCCTTTTTATCGAAAATAAGAAAAATTTTCTCAGGCGCGTAACTTTTGATGGGTAATACTAAACGTGATGAAACTTATATATTTGAAATCAGCATTAAAATCTAATTCTTCTGATGTATCTATTGGTATAAATTCCGTTCTTTAGAGTTTCAGTTACTATTGAGCCGGGTCGCTCCTTACTTACAGTTCGTAACCACGAACTGTTTGATAAGATCTTTTTAAGAGCTTTTGAGGGAACAAGCGGAAAAAAAAACAATACAATCCAGTAGAAATTATATATAACTGTATTTGGTTTTCAGTAAAGTGCAAAGTTACGTTCTGGTCTTTAGATGGCATAAGGGTTATCAGCTCTAGGCTACTTGTGTTAATTTATCTCGTTTTGATTCCGACTCGGTTATTTATAGTAATTTCAGTTAGATTTTTTGACTTTATTTCTGCTTGTTTTTAGTTTAATGGAGTTCTTTACCTTTCTTTGAAAAACTTGTTTTGGGGAAAACGTTTTTAAAATTAATTTCTCTTTGCTTTTTTTATTAACATATCATTTTTTCATTAAAAATTATTTATATATTTCTGCCTTTTTTCTATAAGAAATCATAGTTTGGCTTGCTGTTTGTATTTTGGAAAAACTTTATCTGAAAGTTCACCTTAAAAGTAAAACTTGATATCGTTCCCAAAAAATTCTATGTAGGCTCTTTGACAACGTGGACACGCTTACAATTTTTTAATTTATATAAATTATAAAGGCAAAAGTATTAGCAATGGTAGCCCCAAAAGTTTTAATTTAATATACCCTGTCATTCTCGATATATTGCTGAGGTATTTTATTGGTAACAAAACGCACAATGCCTTTGGATTTAGTTTTAAAGCAACATTTAGTTTTAACCCTTTGATGGCTGAATTATGAACCAGTGATTAGAAAAATTTGGTTTTGATTTTTACTAGTTTCCTAGGGGTCCATGACATAGGGGCAACTGAGAAAAATCATTTATTTCAAATATTCATTTCACATGGAATATAGATCTTATAAGGCACATCAGCTAAATAGTAAAACAGTCTACTTTAACACTTGAGCGGTATGCTTCGGAACAATTCTTATCTTTGGTTAAACAAAGGTGCACATTAAACTTCAGGCACTTGACAAACGCATGGGCGTGATTTGCACAGGACTTGCATCTTTGTCTTTCGTCCACCAACTCAGGCCAGTGGGTCGTGTTGTCAAAGCGAACGATGGAACTGGGGTTGCGGTCTGGTAGTAACTGGAGACTCGCTTGGTGGTCTACCTTTCCTTGTTGCAGTGATGAATGCACCTCTGTGCAGCCAGTCAGCAATATCCGCACGAAAGCGAACAAGGGATAGGGGCTTCTCAGCGTCAGAGTGATGATTGCACCTGTACAGTAACCAAGCATTGGCTACGCTGACTTCAAGGAATTAATAGATTAGACGCATGTACCACTTCTTCCCCATGATGTCATTACGATATAACTCGATCAACATGTCGGTCAAGTCCACCCCACCCATGAACTTGTTATACTCTTTGAAGACAAGAGGTCTGGCTTCATCGATTTGAGCCTTCCCCTTTTTGTCCCACCATTTGCATTGATCAAGTGGGTCAGCCCCAACATATGAAGAAATAAGATGGATCGGCTTATTGTCGTACCATTTTGTCATGACTGTTTATGAATATTGCTCAACCCGCCAATCAAACGATCCTCTTCCGGAGTTTTTGAGCTTGCCGTCAGCTTCCAAGGGCGGAAATTTCACTTTCCGCTTTCTGTCTATTCGGACTGTGCCTACTGACTGGATTCCCATTTCCCGCAGCTTCTCTACTAGATGAAAAACTACTGTAAAAATTGTCAAAGAACAGTTGGAAGTTCTGGTTTTTCGGGAGATATTCAACTAGGCGGAGCACAACATCAGCACCAACACCAAGGTCTGAACCGACAGTGGTTCCATTACCACTGTAAATTTCAAAGTCATAAACTATTCCACTGGCTCCGGCTCTTGTAAATACTTTTATCCCCCACATTTGTGGCTTGTCTTTGATGTACTGCTTGAACCCAATCCAGCCCTTGAACGGGACCATTTGTTCATCCACAGATTGTTGCTCTTTGTTTGGGACTTCTCGCATATTCTGCCGAAGCCTATCGTTCCGAGAATCCCAGATTCCCCTTTTTGATTGCTTTGAAACTGTCATTTACGCGGAAGAACTGTCTTATTCTTTTGAAGCGGTCACGTGCCATAGCGTCTAGCGACTGGAGGATAACGTGTAGCCGTTTCCCAGTGCATAGACATGTGGGGTAGCTTCACGATTCCCATAAGCAAAAGAATTCCAAGGAATTGTTCCAATTCTTTGATAGTACATTTCAACTCCAAGCATTTCTCATGCAGAGCATACCAATTCGTCTCTTCTACAAGGATGCTTATAATTTCAGACTCAAAGAACTTTTGGAAGAATGCGATTGGAGTAATCAGAGACGAGTCGGGACTTGGCACTTGCCCTTTCCAGTCCACATCATTCTCTGGCACAGGGGTTTTCTTCCAGATTCGTCTCTTTTCAGCTGAAGATTTAGGAACCACGTCTACTTCGACTTCATTGCGTAGGGATTTTGCAGTCTTTAGGTGAGACTTTGCTCTTCAACTGAGTGGTAGATCGTGTTCATAGTCGCTGTCATCTCAACTACTATCGTGCTCGTCTTCAGCTTATTCGCAAAAGAGAGGGTCATTGTCGTCTTCAGAATCCTCCAAATTCAAGTCTGAGAGATCGCTGTCCGGCTCTAAGACATAGGAAACAGCAGTGCTGAGATCGACTCTTCTCAGTCGCTCTTCATGTTGCCTCCTCAGTGCTTTCTTCAGACTTTCTTCACTCCTTGATATTTCCACGGAATCAAAACCAAAATACTTGGCCGGCACGAAAACTTAAGCCTCCAACAATAAGTAGATAATTAAATTTAATATTTGGAAGCAGAATAGTTCCAAAATAAGTCTTTTACTACCAAAATAAGTAGAAGTGGAAACACTGGCTACATTACTGGAAAATATTCCTGTTGAGTAAGAAAGCTAATAGAAAGTGGCAACACTTTCTATTAGCTGAGATTTTCGATACAACTTGTGTAAACTATACTGAACTTTTTGGCGGGCCGGTATTGTACTCCCTTCCTTAGGGCGGATGGGCCCTATAATATGCATACTTATAAACCGTCCTTGCTTGTGGATGAATAAAAAGTTTCGAATAAAAATAATACAGATGGAACTGTCAGACACTAACGAAGACCACAAGATTTTTTTTCCTTCACCAAGCAACATAAGCTTCAATACTACCCGAGTCAGATTTATTTCATTCCACAAAATCCAAAAAAATTTCACTGTGTCAAATTCAGTACTGTGCGAACGTTGTTAGATGACTCATCTAAGGGGCAAAGTAATATACCATTCGATATATCTCGTTCTCTTGTATTCAATAAGATAATTTCTCGTTTCAACCAATCAGAAAGGAGCTGTAAGTAGAAAGGCCTTATTGACTCCGACGATTCACCCCTGCTGCCACCTACAACTTTTTTACATAATTTATGCATGGATTATTGATCCACTGACGGGTCAATGATACCGAGGGGAACTAGATTTTTGAGAAATTGATTTACATAATCGAGGGGAATTATTGATTCGCGAAGGGGAATTAAGAAACAAACATGGCTTCTTTGTTGTTTGGCTAGTCTAACCGGAGAAATTGATTTACATAATCGGCGGGGGAATGTATTGATTCACGAAGGGGGAATTAAGAAACAAACATGGCTTCTTTGATCTTTAGGCGAACCTAACCTGAGAAATTGATTTACATAATCGGTGGGGGAATGTATTGCTTTACGAAAGGGGGAATTAAGAAACAAACATGGCTTTTTGATCTTTAGGCGAACCTAACCTGAGGAATTGATTTACATAATCGTTAGGGGAATGTATTGATTCACGAAAGGGGGAATTAAGAAACACTATGGCTTCTTTAATCTTAGGTCTGAGGGATAAACGTTCTTTAGGTCAGAGAGAAAAATTAATATTCTATTTTTAAATAGGGCTTCATTGATCTTTAGTGTCAGGAATAAGAAATGACATCACTTGTTATCTTGGAATTATGTGGGAGTCTAAAGAGATAGAAATTCTATTTTAAATACGGCTTCACTGAGCTTTAAGTCGGAGAGATAAATTGATATTCTAACGAAACCTTAATAGTGTAGCTAGGAACATTTATGAGATGAAGAGATTAACGTAGGAAAGGGTTTCCTAGAAATTTGAAATGTGTCAGCGCAGAGATGCCAAAAACAAAAGGAACACGCTGAAATTACGTTTAGAGATTATTTGGGCGAAACCGTTTTAGACAGGTTATGGAATTATTTCGGCGAAACAGTTAGAGACATTTTAAAAGATGATTTAAAAGATGATTTTAGAAGAGGTTTTGAGTGTGATCGTTATAATACACAAGTTCCATTTGAACAGTGTTGTGAGGTCCCCTATCACAACCCCAAAGGGTTCCGATACCCCCACCCCAACCCCGAAGGAACCCCCCGGTCCTCAAAGGCTCTCCGGATTCCCAAAGGGCCCCCGGTGCCCCAAAGGCTCCTGAGCCACCATTTTAATACTTTTTTAAGGCTTTATTATATCTTTTCAGAACAAATTATTATTTTAGGGAATTATTTCGGCGAAACAGTTAGAGACATTTTAAAAGATGATTTTTGAAGAGATTTTAGAAGAGGATTTGAGGGTGAAACTCTGAGGTTGTTATAATACACAAGTTCCATTTGAAGAGTGTCGTGAGGTCCTCTACCCCAACCCTAAAGGGTTCCGATCCCCCCACCCCAACCCCGAAGGAAGCGCCCGGTCCTCAAAGGTCCCCCCCGAGCTCCCAAAGGACCACCCGGCCCTCAAGGGTCCCAACAGATCCTCAAAGGCTCTCCCCGAGCCCCGTCTTTCGTTGATGAGTGTTGTGTGAAACTTATGATTTGGGATATGTAAATTACTATTTCGGACTTTTCTGAGCTAGATTTCTTAGTCTTTCGTTGGTGTGTGTTGTCTGAAACCTATGATTTGGGAAGGATGGATTGCAATTTTTGACTTTTCTGAGCTAGGTTTCATAGCCTTTCATAGGTGTGTGCTGTCAGAAAATTATGATTTGGGATGTGTAGTTTGAAAGTTGGACTTTTCAGAGCTATGATTCTTAGTCTCTCATAGGCGTTTGTTGTCTTAAACTTCTAGTTTGGGATGAATAGTTTGCTATTTCAGGCTTTTCTGAGCTAAGGTTTCCTAGTATTTCGTAGGTGAATGTTGTCTGAAACTTATGATTTGGGATATGTAAATTACTATTTCGGGCTTTTCTAAGCTAGATTTCTTAGTCTTTCGTTGATGTGTGTTGTCTGAAACCTATGATTTGGGATGGATGGATTGCTATTTATGACTTTTCTGAGCTGGATTTCTTAGCCGTTCATAGGTGTGTGTTGTCTGAAACTTATGATTTGGGATGGTTAATTTGCTATTTTTGACTTTTCTGAGCTAGGTTTCTTAGCCTCTCATATGTGTGTGCTGTCAGAAAATTATGATTTGGGATTTGTAGTTTGCTTTTTGGACATTTCAGAGCTAGGATTCTTAGTCTCTCATAGGTGTTTGTTGTCTGAAGCCTATAGTTTGGGATGAGTAGTTTGCTATTTCAGGCTTTTCATAGCCAGATTTCTTAGTATTTCATAGGTGTGTGTTGTCTGAAACCTATGATTTGGATTGTGTGGGTTGCTATTTTTTGACTTTTCTGAGTTGGATTTCTTAGTGTTTCATAGGTATGTGTTGTCTGAAACCTATGATTTTGGATTAGTGGTTTGCTATTTTTGACTTTTCTGAGCTGGATTTCAAAGCCTTTCATAGGGATGTGTTGACTGAAACCTATGATTTGGGATGAGTGGTTTGCTTTTTGGACTTTTCAGAGCTGGATTTCTTAGCCGTTCATAGGTGAGTATTGTCTGAAACCTATGATTTGGGATGGTTAATTTGCTATTTTTGACTTTTCTGAGCTAGGTTTCATAGCCTTTCATAGGTGTGTGTTGTCAGAAAATTATGATTTGGGATGTTTAGTTTGCTATTTCAGGCTTTTCTGAGCTAAGGTTTCATAGTATTTTGTAGGTGAATGTTGTCTGAAACCAATAGTTTGGGATGAGTAGTTTGCTATTTCAGGCTTTTATGAGCTAGGTTTCTTAGCCTTTTGTAGGTGTGTGTTGACTGAAACTTATGATATGTAATATGTAATTTGCTATTTCCGACTTTTCATAACCAGATTTCTTAGTCTTTCGTAGGTGTGTGGTGTCTGAAACCTATGATTTGGGATGTGTGGGTTGCTATTTTTTGACTTTTCTGAGCTGGATTTCTTAGCCTTCCGTAGGTGTGTTTTGACTGAAACCTATGATTTGGGATGGTTAATTTGCTATTTTTGACTTTTCTGAGCTAGATTTCTTAGCCTTTCATAGGTGTATGCTTTCAGAAAATTATGATTTGGGAGGTGTAGTTTGCTTTTTGGACTTTTCAGAGCTAGGATTCTTAGTCACTTATAGGTGTTTGTTGTCTGAAACTTCGAGATTGGGATGAGTAGTTGGCTATTTCAGACTTTTCTGAGCTAGGGTTTCTTAGTATTTCGTAGGTGAATGTTGTCTGAAACTTATGATTTGGGATATGTAAATTACTATTTCGGGCTTTTCTGAGTTGGATTTCTTAGTCTTTCATAGGTGTGTGATGTCTGAAACCTATGATTTGGGATGAGTGGTTTGGTTTTTGGACTTTTCTGAGCTGGATTTCTGAGCCTTTCGTAGGTGTGTGTTGACTGAAACCTATGATTTGGGATGTGTAGTTTGCTAGTTTTGACTTTTCTGAGCTAGGTTTCTTAGCCTTTCATAGGTGTGTGTTGTCAGAAAATTATGATTTGGGATGTGTAGTTTGCTATTTCAGGCTTTTCTGAGCTAAGGTTTCCTAGTATTTCGTAGGTGAATGTTGTCTGAAACCAATAGTTTGGGATGAGTAGTTTGCTATTTTTGACTTTTCTGAGCTAGGTTTCTTAGTCTTTCGTTGGTGTGTGTTGACTGAAACCTATGATTTGGGATATGTAGTTTGCTATTGTGACTCTTCTGAGCTGGATTTATTAGCCTTTCGTAGGTGTGTGTTGACTGAAACCTATGATTTGGGATGAGTAGTTTGCTATTTTTGTCTTTTCTGAGCTAGATTTCTTAGCCTTTCATAGGTATGTGTTGTCAGAAAATTAAGATTTGGAATGTGTAGTTTGCTATTTGGACTTTTCAGAGCTATGATTCTTAGTCCATCATAGGCGTTTGTTGTCTGAAACTTCTAGTTTGGGATGAGTAGTTTGCTATTTCAGGCTTTTCTGAGCTAAGGTTTCTTAGTCTTTCATAGGTGAAAGTTGTCTGAAACCTATGATTTGGGATATGTAAATTACTATTTCTGGCTTTTCTAAGCTAGATTTCTTAGTCTTTCGTTGGTGTGTGTTGTCTGAAACCTATGGTTTGGGATGGGTGGATTGCTACTTTTGACTTTTCTGAGCTGGATTTCTTAGCCTTTCATAGGTGTTTGTTGTCTGAAACCTATAGTTTGGGATGACTAGTTTGCTATTTTTGACTTTTCTGAGCTAGGTTTCTTAGCCGTTCATAGGTGAGTGTTGTCTGAAACCTATGATTTGGGAATATGTAAATTACTATTTCGGGCTTTTCTGAGTTGGATTTCTTAGTCTTTCATAGGTATGTGTTGTCTGAAACCTATGATTTGAAATGTGTGGGTTGCTATTTTTTGACTTTTCCGAGCAGGATTTCTTAGCCGTTCATAGGTGAGTGCTGTCTGAAACTTATGACTTGGGATGGTTAATTTGCTATTTCCGGCTTTTATTAGCTAGGTTTCTTAGCCTTTCAGAGGTGTGTGTTGTCAGAAAATTATGATTTGGGATGTGTAGTTTGCTATTTGGACTTTTCAGAGCTAGGATTCTTAGTCCATCATAGGTGTTTGTTGTCTGAAACCAATAGTTTGGGATGAGTAGTTTGCTATTTCAGGCTTTTCTGAGCTAGATTTCTTAGCCTTTCATTGGTGTGTGCTTTCAGAAAATTATGATTTGGGATATGTAAATTACTATTTCGGACTTTTCTGAGTTGGACACTTCTAAATTTTTCCATAGAAGATAGGAAAAGTTATACTATGATTGTGATTATTTTCCATGAAGATGAAAAAGTTTCACTTTCATTCTAAATTTTCTTAAATTCAATTCCGACCTTTCTCAAAGAGATGAAAAAAATTAAAGTTCTGTTCCAAATATTTTCCCGGAAGAAGAAAAGTTCAACTTCGATTCTGAATTTTCTCAATGAAAATGAAATAAGTTATTGATCAAATCTATTTTCCCAAAATAATATAAAAATTTACACTTCAGTTCAGATTTTTTTCTCAAAGAGATGAAGAAATTTAAAGTTCTGTTCCAAATTTTTCATAGAAGATAGGAAAAGTTATACTTTTGTTGTGAATATTCGAGTTCTATTCTGAATTTTACCAAAGAACACAATTCAATTCTAATTTCCCCAATAAAAAATTTAAAGTTCAATTCTAAATTTTTCGGTGGAAGATAGAAAAAGTAATACCATACGTGTGAATATTTTCCCGGAAGATAAAAAGTTCTAGTTCAATTTAAAATTTTCTCAACGAAGTGAAGAAGAATTCAAGTTCTCTTCTGAATTTTCTCAATGAAAAAGAAATTAGTCATTGATCATTTCTATTTTTCCAAATAATATAAAAATTTTCCACTTTAGTTCAGATCTGGCTCGAAGAGATGAAAAATTTAAAATACTGTTCCAAATTTTTCACTGAAGATAAAAAAGTTCAAGTTCTCTTCGGAATTTTACCAAAGAACACAATTCAATTCTAATTTCTCCAGAGAAAATAAAAATCTTCCACTTCAGTTCTTTATTTCACAAAGACATAAAGAAATTTAAAGTTCAATTCTAAATTTTTCGATGGAAGATAGAAAAAGTAATACCATACTTGTGAATATTTTCCCGGAAGATAAAAAGTTCTAGTTCAATTTAAAATTTTCTCAAAGAAGTGAAGAAAAGTTCAAGTTCTCTTCTGAACTTTACCAAAAAACACACTTCAATTCTAATTTCTCCAGAGAAAACAAAAATCTTCCACTTCAGTTCTTTATTTCACAAAGACATAAAGAAATTTAAAGTTCAATTCTAATTTTTCGGTGGAAGATAGAAAAAGTAATACCATACTTGTGAATATTTTCACGGAAGATAAAAAGTTCTAGTTCAATTTAAAATTTTCTCAACGAAGTCAAGGAAAGTTCAAGTTCTCTTCTGAACTTTACCAAAGAACACACTTCAATTCTAATTTCTCCAGAGAAAACAAAAATCTTCCACTTCAGTTCTTTATTTCACAAAGACATAAAGAAATTTAAAGTTCAATTCTAAATTTTTCGGTGGGAGATAGAAAAATTAATATCATACTTGTGATTATTTTCATGGAAGATAAAACGTTCTAGTTCAATTTAAAATTTTCTCAATGAAGTGAAGAAAAGTTCAAGTTCTCTACTGAATTTTACCAAAGAACACAATTCAATTCTAATTTCTACAGAGAAAATAAAAATCTTCCACTTCAGTTCTTTATTTCACAAAAGACATAAAGAAATTTAAAGTTCAATTCTAAATTTTTCGGTGGAAGATAGAAAAAGTAATACCATACTTGTGAATATTTTCCCGGAAGATAAAAAGTTCTAGTTCAATTTTAAATTTTCTCAACGAAGTGAAGAAAAGTTCAAGTTCTCTTCTGAACTTTACCAAAGAACACACTTCAATTCTAATTTCTCCAGATAAAATAAAAATCTTCCACTTCAGTTTTAAGTTCCCCAAAGAAATAAAGAAATTTAAAGTTCTATTCTAAATTTTTAGATGGAAGATAGAAAAAGTAATACTATGACTGCGATTGTTTTCCATGAAGATCAAAAGTTTCACTTTATTTATAATTTTTCTTAAATTCAGTTCTGATTTTTCTCAAAGAGATGAAAAATTTAAAGTTCTGTTCCAAATTTTTCATAGAAGATAGAAAAAGTTATACATTGATTGTGAATATTCAACATGAAGATAAGGAACTCCACTTTAATTCTGAGTTTTCTCGAAGAAGTGCAAATTGTTCAAGTTCTCTTCTGAATTTTCTTAAAGAAGAGAAAAAAGTTAACTCAATTCTGAATTTTACCAATGAAAATGAAAAAACCTTACACTTCAGTTCTTAATTTCTCAAAGATATAAAAAATTTAAAGTTCAGTTCTAAATTTGTCTGTAGAAGATAGGAAAAGTTATACTATGATTGTGATTATTTTCCAGTGAAGATAAAAAGTTTCACTTTAATTCTAATTTTCTTAAGTTCACTACCGATTTTTTGCAAAGAGATGAAAAATTTAAAGTTCTGTTCCAAATTTTTCATAGAAGATAGAAAAAGTTATACATTGACTTGAATATTCGACATGAAGATAAGGAGCACCACTTTAATTCTGAGTTTTCTCGAAGAAGTGCAAAATGTTCAAGTTCACTTCTGAATTTTCTTAAAGAAGAGAAAAAAGTTAGCTCAATTCTGAATTTTACCAATGAAAATGAAAAAAGCTTCCACTTCAGTTCTTAATTTCTCAAAGACATAAAAAATTCAAAGTTCTCTTCTAATTTCTCCAAGAAAATAAAAAGGCTCCACTTCAGTTCTGGTTTTTTTTCTCAAAGAGCTGAAAAATTTAAAGTTCTTTTCTAATTTTAAATTAAATTTTAGCTCCTTTGTCTTATGAATTTACCCATCAAATTTTTAAATTAGAAAATGAGTGACTCGTTCTATTATTAAAGACAATCGTTCAAACTCGTTCATCTAACCTTCAAAACAATAGATTAGGTTAGATATAAATAAATATTAATAAATAAATAGAAACATTTCTACATGTTTAAGTTAGGTTAGGTTAGGTTAACTTATCATGAGTGCTCATGATAAGTTAACCTAACCTTTTCCGGCGAGTATGGTTAGGTTAGGTTAGACTAGATTAAGTTAGGTTAGATTAGGTTAGGTTAGGTTAGCCTACGTACGCTTCACTTGGTTAGCTTAGGTTAGGTCAGAGACATGCAAAAAGTTAGGTGTATGATTAGGTTAGGTTAGATTAAGTTAGGTTAGGTTAAGTTAGGTTAGGCTAGGTTAGCTACGTACGATATGATTAGGTTACGTATAGCCTACGTATGATTAGGTTAGGTTAGGTTAGATTAAGTTAGGTTAGGTTAAGTTAGGTTAGGCTAGGTTAGCCTACGTACGCGCGCGTACGTAGGCTAACCTACCCTAATCTAACTCAACCTAACCTAACTTAATCTAACCTAACCTAACCTAATCATACACCTAACTTTTTGCATGTCTCTCACCTAACCTAAGCTAACCTAAGTGAAGCGTACGTAGGCTAACCTAACCTAACCTAATCTAACCTAACTTAATCTAGTCTAACCTAACCTAACCATACTTGCCGGAAAAGGTTAGGTTAACTTATCATGAGCACTCATGATAAGTTAACCTAACCTAACCTAACTTAAACATGTAGAAATGTTTCTATTTATTTATTAATATTTATTTATATCTAACCTAACCTATTGTTTTGAAGGTTAGATGAACGAGTTTGAACGATTGTCTTTAATAATAGAACGAGTCACTCATTTTCTAATTTAAAAATTTGATGGGTAAATCCATAAGACAAAGGAGCTAAAATTTAATTTAAAATTAGAAAAGAACTTTAAATTTTTCAGCTCTTTGAGAAAAAAACCGGAACTGAAGTGGAGCCTTTTTATTTTCTTGGAAAAATTAGAAGAGAACTTTGAATTTTTTATGTCTTTGAGAAATTAAGAACTGAAGTGTAAGGTTTTTTCATTTTCATTGGTAAAATTCAGAATTAAGTTAACTTTTTTCTCTTCTTTAAGAAAATTCAGAAGTGAACTTGAACATTTTGTACTTCTTCGAGAAAACTCAGAATTAAAGTGGTGCTCCTTATCTTCATGTCGAATATTCACAATCAATGTATAACTTTTTCTATCTTCTATGAAAAATTTGGAACAGAACTTTAAATTTTTCATCTCTTTGCAAAAAATCGGAGTGAACTTAAGAAAATTAGAATTAAAGTGAAACTTTTTATCTTCACTGGAAAATAATCACAATCATAGTATAACTTTTCCTATCTTCTACAGACAAATTTAGAACTGAACTTTAAATTTTTTATGTCTTTGAGAAATTAAGAACTGAAGTGTAAGGTTTTTTCATTTTCATTGGTAAAATTCAGAATTAAGTTAACTTTTTTCTCTTCTTTAAGAAAATTCAGAAGAGAACTTGAACAATTTGCACTTCTTCGAGAAAACTCAGAATTAAAGTGGAGTTCCTTATCTTCATGTTGAATATTCACAATCAATGTATAACTTTTTCTATCTTCTATGAAAAATTTGGAACAGAACTTTAAATTTTTCATCACTTTGAGAAAAATCAGAACTGAATTTAAGAAAAATTATAAATAAAGTGAAACTTTTGATCTTCATGGAAAACAATCGCAGTCATAGTATTACTTTTTCTATCTTCCATCTAAAAATTTAGAATAGAACTTTAAATTTCTTTATTTCTTTGGGGAACTTAAAACTGAAGTGGAAGATTTTTATTTTCTCTGGAGAAATTAGAATTGAAGTGTGTTCTTTGGTAAAGTTCAGAAGAGAACTTGAACTTTTCTTCACTTCGTTGAGAAAATTAAAATTGAACTAGAACTTTTTATCTTCCGGGAAAATATTCACAAGTATGGTATTACTTTTTCTATCTTCCACCGAAAAATTTAAAATTGAACTTTAAATTTCTTTATGTCTTTTGTGAAATAAAGAACTGAAGTGGAAGATTTTTATTTTCTCTGTAGAAATTAGAATTGAATTGTGTTCTTTGGTAAAATTCAGTAGAGAACTTGAACTTTTCTTCACTTCATTGAGAAAATTTTAAATTGAACTAGAACTTTTTATCTTCCATGAAAATAATCACAAGTATGATATTAATTTTTCTATCTCCCACCGAAAAATCTAGAATTGAACTTTAAATTTCTTTATGTCTTTGTGAAATAAAGAACTGAAGTGGAAGATTTTTGTTTTCTCTGGAGAAATTAGAATTGAAGTGTGTTCTTTGGTAAAGTTCAGAAGAGGACTTGAACTTTCCTTGACTTCGTTGAGAAAATTTTAAATTGAACTAGAACGTTTTATCTTCCGTGAAAATATTCACAAGTATGGTATTACTTTTTCTATCTTCCACCGAAAAATTAGAATTGAACTTTAAATTTCTTTATGTCTTTGTGAAATAAAGAACTGAAGTGGAAGATTTTTGTTTTCTCTGGAGAAATTAGAATTGAAGTGTGTTCTTTGGTTAAGTTCAGAAGAGAACTTGAACTTTTCTTCACTTCTTTGAGAAAATTTTAAATTGAACTAGAACTTTTATCTTCCGGGAAAATATTCACAAGTATGGTATTACTTTTTCTATCTTCCATCGAAAAATTTAGAATTGAACTTTAAATTTCTTTATGTCTTTGTGAAATAAAGAACTGAAGTGGAAGATTTTTATTTTCTCTGGAGAAATTAGAATTGAATTGTGTTCTTTGGTAAAATTCCGAAGAGAACTTGAACTTTTTTATCTTCAGTGAAAATTTGGAACAGTATTTTGAATTTTTCATCTCTTTGAGCCAGATCTGAACTAAAATGGAAAATTTTTATATTTTTTGGAAAAATAGAAACTATCAATGACTAATTTCTTTTTCATTGAGAAAATTCAGAAGAGAACTTGAACTTTCCATCACTTCGTTGAGAAAATTTTAAATTGAACTAGAACTTTTTATCTTCCATGAAAATATTCACAAGTATGGTATTACTTTTTCTATCTTCCACCGAAAAATTTAGAATTGAACTTTAAATTTCTTTATGTCTTTGTGAAATAAGGAACTGAAGTGGAAGATTTTTATTTTCTCTGGTGAAATTAGAATTGAATTGTGTTCTTTGGTAAAATTCAGAAGAGAACTTGAATTCTTCTTCACTTCGTTGAGAAAATTTTAAATTGAACTAGAACTTTTTATCTTCCGGGAAAATATTCACACGTATGGTATTACTTTTTCTATCTTCCACCGAAAAATTTAGAATTGAACTTTAAATTTTTTATTGGGGAAATTAGAATTGAATTGTGTTCTTTGGTAAAATTCAGAATAGAAATCGAATATTCACAATCAAAGTATAACTTTTCCTATCTTCTATGAAAAATTTGGAACAGAACTTTAAATTTCTTCATCTCTTTGAGAAAAAAATCTGAACTGAAGTGTAAATTCTTATATTATTTTGGGAAAATAGATTTAATCAATAACTTATTTCATTTTCATTGAGAAAATTCAGAATCGAAGTTGAACTTTTCTTCTTCCGGGAAAATATTTGGAACAGAACTTTGATTTTTTTCATCTCTTTGAGAAAGGTCGGAATTGAATTTAAGAAAATTTAGAATTAAAGTGAAACTTTTTATCTTCATGGAAAATAATCACAATCATAGTATAACTTTTCCTATCTTCTATGGAAAAATTTAGAAGTGTCCAACTCAGAAAAGTCCGAAATAGTAATTTATATATCCCAAATCATAATTTTCTGAAAGCACACACCAATGAAAGGCTAAGAAATCTAGCTCAGAAAAGCCTGAAATAGCAAACTACTCATCCCAAACTATTGGTTTCAGACAACAAACACCTATGATGGACTAAGAATCCTAGCTCTGAAAAGTCCAAATAGCAAACTACACATCCCAAATCATAATTTTCTGACAACACACACCTATGAAAGGCTAAGAAACCTAGCTAATAAAAGCCGGAAATAGCAAATTAACCATCCAAAATCATAAGTTTCAGACAGCACTCACCTATGAACGGCTAAGAAATCCTGATCGGAAAAGTCAAAAAATAGCAACCCACACATCCCAAATCATAGGTTTCAGACAACACATACCTATGAAAGACTAAGAAATCCAACTCAGAAAAGCCCGAAATAGTTATTTACATATTCCCAAATCATAGGTTTAAGACAACACTCACCTGTGAACGGCTAAGAAACCTAGCTCAGAAAAGTCAAAAATAGCAAACTAGTCATCCCAAACTATAGGTTTCAGACAACAAACACCTATGAAAGGCTAATAAATCCAGCTCAGAAAAGTCAAAAATAGCAAACCACCCATCCCAAACCATAGGTTTCAGACAACACACACCAACGAAAGACTAAGAAATAAAGCTTAGAAAAGCCCGAAATAGTAATTTACATATCCCAAATCATAGGTTTCAGACAACATTCACCTACGAAAGACTAAGAAACCTTAGCTCAGAAAAGCCTGAAATAACAAACTACTCATCCCAAACTAGAAGTTTCAGACAACAAACGCCTATGATGGACTAAGAATCATAGCTCTGAAAAGTCCAAATAGCAAACTACACATCCCAAATCATAATTTTCTGACAACACATACCTATGAAATGCTAAGAAACCTAGCTCAGAAAAGTCAAAAATAGCAAACCACTCATCCCAATCATAGGTTTCAGTCAACACACACCTATGAAAGGCTAATAAATCCAGCTCAGAAAAGTCAAAAATAGCAAACTACATATCCCAAATTATAGGTTTCAGTCAACACACACCAACGAAAGACTAAGAAACCTAGCTCAGAAAAGTCAAAAATAGCAAACTACTCATCCCAAACTATTGGTTTCAGACAACATTCACCTACAAAATACTAGGAAACCTTAGCTCAGAAAAGCCTGAAATAGCAAACTACACATCCCAAATCATAATTTTCTGACAACACATACCTATGAAATGCTAAGAAACCTAGCTCAGAAAAGTCAAAAATAGCAAACTACACATCCCAAATCATAGGTTTCAGTCAACACACACCTACGAAAGGCTCAGAAATCCAGCTCAGAAAAGTCCAAAAAGCAAACCACTCATCCCAAATCATAGGTTTCAGACATCACACACCTATGAAAGACTAAGAAATCCAACTCAGAAATGCCCGAAATAGTAATTTACATATCCCAAATCATAAGTTTCAGACAACATTCACCTACGAAATACTAAGAAACCCTAGCTCAGAAAAGTCTGAAATAGCCAACTACTCATCCCAAACTCGAAGTTTCAGACAACAAACACCTATGAGTGACTAAGAATCCTAGCTCTGAAAAGTCCAAAAAGCAAACTACACCTCCCAAATCATAATTTTCTGAAAGCATACACCTATGAAAGGCTAAGAAATCTAGCTCAGAAAAGTCAAAAATAGCAAATTAACCATCCCAAATCATAGGTTTCAGTCAACACACACCTACGAAAGGCTAAGAAATCCAGCTCAGAAAAGTCAAAAAATAGCAACCCACACATCCCAAATCATAGGTTTCAGACACCACACACCTACGAAAGACTAAGAAATCTGGTTATGAAAAGTCGGAAATAGCAAATTACATATTCCATATCATAAGTTTCAGTCAACACACACCTACAAAAGGCTAAGAAACCTAGCTCATAAAAGCCTGAAATAGCAAACTACTCATCCCAAACTATTGGTTTCAGACAACATTCACCCAAGAAATACTATGAAACCTTAGCTCAGAAAAGCCTGAAATAGCAAACTACACATCCCAAATCATAATTTTCTGACATCACACACCTATGAAAGGCTATGAAACCTGGCTCAGAAAAGTCAAAAATAGCAAATTAACCATCCTAAATCATAGGTTTCAGACAACACTCACCTATGAACGGCTAAGAAATCCAGCTCTGAAAAGTCCAAAAAGCAAACCACTCATCCCAAATCTTAGGTTTCAGTCAACACATCCCTATGAAAGGCTTTGAAATCCAGCTCAGAAAAGTCAAAAAATAGCAATCCACATAATCCAAATCATAGGTTTCAGACAACACACACCTACGAAAGACTAAGAAATCTGGCTATGAAAAGTCAAAAAATAGCAACCCACACAATCCAATTCATAGGTTTCAGACAACACACACCTATGAAATACTAAGAAATCTGGCTATGAAAAGCCTGAAATAGCAAACTACTCATCCCAAACTATAGGCTTCAGACAACAAACACCTATGAGAGACTAAGAATCCTAGCTCTGAAAAGTCCAAAAAGCAAACTACAAATCCCAAATCATAATTTTCTGACAGCACACACATATGAAAGGCTAAGAAACCTAGCTCAGAAAAGTCAAAAATAGCAAATTAACCATCCCAAATCATAAGTTTCAGACAACACACACCTATGAACGGCTAAGAAATCCAGCTCAGAAAAGTCATTAATAGCAATCCACCCATCCCAAATCATAGGTTTCAGACAACACACATCAACGAAAGACTGAGAAATCTAGCTTAGAAAAGCCCGAAATAGTAATTTACATATCCCAAATCATAAGTTTCAGACAACATTCACCTACGAAATACTAGGAAACCTTAGCTCAGAAAAGCCTGAAATAGCAAACTATTCATCCCAAACTAGAAGTTTAAGACAACAAACGCCTATGAGAGACTAAGAATCATAGCTCTGAAAAGTCCAACTTTCAAACTACACATCCCAAATCATAATTTTCTGACAGCACACACCTATGAAAGGCTATGAAACCTAGCTCAGAAAAGTCAAAAATTGCAATCCATCCATCCCAAATCATAGGTTTCAGACAACACACACCAACGAAAGACTAAGAAATCTAGCTCAGAAAAGTCCGAAATAGTAATTTACATATCCCAAATCATAAGTTTCAGACAACACTCATCAACGAAATACGGGGCTCCGGGAGAGCCTTTGAGGATCTGTGGGACCCTTGAGGGCCGGGTGGTCCTTTGGGAGCTTGGGGGGGACCTTTGAGGACCGGGCGCTTCCTTCGGGGTTGGGGTGGGGGGATCGGAACCCTTTGGGGTTGGGGTAGAGGACCTCACGACACTGTTCAAATAGAACTTGTGTATTATAACGACCTCAGAGTTTCACCCTCAAATCATCTTATAAAATCTCTTCAAAAATCATCTTTTAAAATGTCTCTAACTGTTTCGCCGAAATAATTCCCTAAAATAATAATTTGTTCTGAAAAGATATAATAAAGCCTTAAAAAAGTATTAAAATGGTGGCTCAGGAGCCTTTGGGGCACCGGGGGCCCTTTGGGAATCCGGAGAATCTTTGAGGACCGGGGGGTTCCTTCGGGGTTGGGGTGGGGGGATTGGAACCCTTTGGGGTTGTGATAGGGGACCTCACAACACTGTTCAAATGGAACTTGTGTATTATAACGATCACACTCAAAACCTCTTCTAAAATCATCTTTTAAATCATCTTTTAAAATGTCTCTAACTGTTTCGCCGAAATAATTCCATAACCTGTCTAAAACGGTTTCGCCCAAATAATCTCTAAACGTAATTTCAGCGTGTTCCTTTTGTTTTTGGCATCTCTGCGCTGACACATTTCAAATTTCTAGGAAACCCTTTCCTACGTTAATCTCTTCATCTCATAAATGTTCCTAGCTACACTATTAAGGTTTCGTTAGAATATCAATTTATCTCTCCGACTTAAAGCTCAGTGAAGCCGTATTTAAAAATAGAATTTCTATCTCTTTAGACTCCCGCATAATTCCAAGATAACAAGTGATGTCATTTCTAATTCCTGACACTAAAGATCAATGAAGCCCTATTTAAAAATAGAATATTAATTTTTCTCTCTGACCTAAAGAACGTTTATCCCTCAGACCTAAGATTAAAGAAGCCATAATGTTTCTTAATTCCCCCTTTCGTGAATCAATACATTCCCCTAGCGATTATGTAAATCAATTTCTCAGGTTAGGTTCGCCTAAAGATCAAAGAAGCCATGTTTGTTTCTTAATTCCCACTTTCGTAAATCAATACATTCTCCCCCACCGATTATGTAAATCAATTTCTCAGGTTAGGTTCGCCTAAAGATCAAAGAAGCCATGTTTGTTTCTCAATTCCCCCTTCGTGAATCAATACATTCCCCCGCCGATTTTGTAAATCAATTTCTCAGGTTAGACTAGCCAAACAACAAAGAAGCCATGTTTGTTTCTTAATTCCCCTTCGCGAATCAATAATTCCCCTCGATTATGTAAGTCAATTTCTCAGAAATCTAGTTCCCCTCGGTATCATTGACCCGTTAGTGGATTAATAATCCATGCATAAATTATGTAAAAAAGTTGTAGGTGGCAGCAGGGGTGAATCGTCGGAGTCAATAAGGCCTTTCTACTGCTGTAGGCAAAAATCTTGGTGTGCCGTATAAGAGCCACCAGCCATAAAAGGGTTAAAGCACAATGGACCAGTTGCATAATTGTGGGGGTTTACATATCTAATATCCATTGAGAAATAGCTACTGGACTGTTCTACTATGCTGAACAAAATGGCGGCGTCAGATTTTTACTGGATGTGTTTGGAAAATGAATGGGCTTGGGAGGAGGGCTGCCTAACTTCCAATCGCTTTTGACTCTTAATAAGGGAATTAGTATTTTTAATATCCAATCGAATTAGCTGCTTTAACAGTTTGAATGATATTTTTAGCTCTTATAGTGCGGTTCTGCCTATGATATTGCTTACATGCCTTTTTGAAAACCTGAATGCATATAGTTTTTTCGTTTTATTTAAGCACCTCCTAAACGTTCCCCATAAGTTTCACCTTAAAACCCCTGGCATCATTAGTTAAAGTACCTGTATTGGTAGTATTAACAGCATAGACATAGTGCATTTTGGTGAGTTCAAAATCCGCCACAAGTTACCCTTAAGGGTGTTACTTCATAATTTAAGCTGTTCTTGAAATTTTACTTTGTCTCTTTTTTGAAAATCTACATGCTCATAGTTCGTTTGATTTAGTTCAACATCCGCCAAAATACCCTTTGAAAGCTTCTCCTTAATACCCTTAGCTTGTGTAGAATTAATAATTGTTGTAGCATTAGTAATGTAATAGTAATGTAGTAATATTGCATTCATAGCACCTTTGGTTTCTTCAACATCCCCTTCAGCACACACTGAAAGTTTCAACCTAATATCGTCAACAGTTCCTGAAGCATTTCTGATACGTCCTCTTGACAACCTGTGTGGGCATAGTGTGTTTTGGTTAAGTGTCATAGAGTCTTAATATTTTCTAAAGTTTTCGCCTTGATACCCTTAGTTTTAGGAGCAGTAGTAGCAGTAGCGGCAGTAAAATTAATAGTAGTAGCCTTAGATTTAATGGCAGTGGTAGTAGTAGTAGAAATAATAATAGTAGCAGTAAGCCTAGTATTAATATGCATTGAAGGAGAAGCATTAGGATGCAAATTTTTTCTTTTTGTTAGTTCCGTATCCCCCACAACAAGCCCTGTTGGTTTCAACTTCACACATACCAAAACTCTTCCCAAGTTATGGCTGTTACATCTTTTTGACAACCTGCATATAGATGGCATGTTGTCACTTAGTTCACCTTCCCCCTCAAAATTCCTTGAAAAATTTACCTTCATACCCTCAGGCATAGTTATAATAGTAGTCATATTATTAGTATTGGTATCTCAAGTAGTAGTGCTAATAGTAATAGCGGTAGTACTAGTAGCATCTGTAGTATTAACGTATTGCCTTTTGGTCAGTTGAACATTCCTGTTATCAAATCCTGGAAGTTTCAAATTAACACAATTAGCCATTAATATGACATTGCTGAAAAGTCCTTTTAATAACATGTATGTTCATAAACTTCTTGAAGTTTTCATTTCAATGCTCTTAGCCTTATAAATAGTTGCAATAAACATATTAGCCGAAGTAGTAGTAATAATAATAGCGGTGAATGTAGAAGAAATTGTAGTATTAGTAGAAACCCGCACAAATTGCATTTGAGTCAGATGATCTTTCCCTTTAAGTATTCTCTGAAAGTTCCAACTTCATGCCCAAATCATTTCTTCAGATACGCTGTTTTGAAAATGTATATGCACATAGCATCTTTGTATTTAGTCCAATTTTCCCTTTAATATTGTAAATGAAGCAGTGTGGTAGTAGTAGTAATAGTGGTACCAGCATTAGTCGTGGTAGTGGTAGTAGTAATGGTAGCACGAATGCGTGCAAGACTCACCTGAATGCCCTTCGTCATTTGAAAAGTAAAGTTAAAACATGCACACCTTTCTCAATAACAAATGCTATATGTAAACGAGAAGCAAATTGCCCAGATTACAGCTCTTGCCCTGAGAACTATGGGGAGGTTGACATCCCAAAAGGTATTATTACTGGATCTTTCAACAATGCTGAACAAAATAGCTCTCTTATAATTTTTGATCAGATTTGTTTTGGGGAACAATAGGCTTGGGGTGGGGGGGGGGGGGCTGGTTGTCCTCCTTTAACTTTTGATTCTTAGAAAGGGCTCTAGAACTTTCTACTTCCAATCAATGAGTCCCATCCAAAGTTTGTACGCCCACCCGTTCCATATAAACCTTATATGAATTGGGCTTTGCGTCCACCCTGAAGGCATTGTTATATGCTATTTTGACTATTATGAAAAAATGGCTACCTCACAATTTCTATCTGATAAATTTTGGGAAAAGAGGGTGTCAGGGGGGGGGGCTCGTTGCCCTCCATCAATTTGGCTCTTTAAAGGAAGCTAGAAGCTTACATTTCCAATCAAAGGAACCTTCTCTAAAGTTCACTCAACCACCCTTTCCTTAAGAACCTTATTTGCCCCGGGGCATAACTTACAACCGCTGCCTCCAGATTCTGGGGGTTGTGTTAACCTCAAAGGCCTTTTTATATGATATTTGGACTATTTTATTAACAGATGGCTATCTCAAAATAAACATCAGAGGCATTTTGGGAAAATGGGACGTGATTTTGACTTGACTCTTAAATCATTTCGACTCTTAAATAGGGCACTAGAACTTCCGATCACCAATCCAATGAGCCCCTCCGAAGTTTATATGACTACCATCTCCATATGAGATTTATATGCCCCCGAGGCATAACATAGAATCCTTGCCCTGAAGGGCCGTGGGTAGGCTGTCATCTTTAAAGACATAATTACTGGACCTTTCAACTACGCTGAACAAAGTGGCTATCTCAAAAGTTTGATTGGATGTTTTTGGGAAATGATGAGCTTAGGGGGGTGGGGGGAATGGTTACCCTCTAATCACTTTCGACTATTAAAAAGGGCACTTGAACTTGCAATTTCGAATTGAATGAGTGGATCATAAAGCAATAAATGGCTTTTCATCCATTTTATGTTTTGGGAAATGATGAGCTTAGGGGAGGATGGCTGCCCTCTAATCATTTTCGACAATTAAAAAGGGCACTTGAACTTGCAATTTCGAATTGAATGAGTGGATCATAAAGTAATAAATGGCTTTTTATCCAAGATCATCAGCTTTCTTGTTTATTTATATTTATTTACATTTTTTATATTGATATGAAATGATGACAAAAAAAATTATTTTATAAAATTGTATAAATAATTGTATAATAATTGTATAATTGTATAAACCATTCCTTAAACCTAATGAAGGGCGATGGGAACGATTCGGCCCAATCGGGACCTGCGTTTGAACGGGCCCCGCTCTTCCATTAACATTAAAAAAAATTAAATTGTGAAATATTTTTAACAATTCCAGTAAGCGTTGCTTCTGAAAATAAATCATTTTCCAGGCTAAAACCAACGAAAAACTATTGGATGTCAACCATGAATCAGGAAATATTGAAAATCTTAGCAATTATGTCGACCGACAGTGAAGGCGCAAGGAAATTAGATTTTAGAACATTTTTAGAAGAATTTATAGAACAAAAACTTAGTAATATGTATGTTCATGTATTCATATTCGGTGATATAATTTTTAAAAGGCATTTTTAATAGTTTCATAATATCCATAGGACAAAAAATTGAATTAACGTAAGCTTAAAATAAACGCTGAAAGGACAAAAACATAAGGTCAAAATGAATAAACTGGCCCATCAAATGAGACAAGATAAAGATAGCAACCTGAGATATGTAAATACACAGGGGAAAATGAACAACCTGGACAATCAAAAGTGATAAGACCAATCCAAGTGGTTAAGACAAAGGACAGTGAAAAAACATCTGAAGTAATGATAAACGAAAATGAAGAACAAAAAAAACATGTGGTTAAAAGAAAATTGGCAGAGAGAATTACAACGACTCAAAAATGAAAGTGAAAAACAAAAAAAATATGCGGTTACAAGGCATGTGACAATGAGGATAAGACCGAATCAAAATTAAGAATACAGAAATATGTCGTCAAAAGACCTATGCTTGTGAAAATAACAAAATATGCAGTTAAAAGATAAGCGGCAGCGGGAGTCACAAGCAACAGCAGGCATTATGACGTATCAAAAATGAAAGTGAAGAATAAAGAATTTTAGGGTTGGTGAGAATGAAATTGAGTCGAAAATGAAACTGAAATAGAAAGAAATATTACGTTAGAAGAACAATGCCATCTCAATGTTTGACGCTAACCAACTGTGGTGTGAAACCCAGTAAAAACCTACAAAGATGCCGTAGAATACACAAGCGTTAATTACAAGTCATTGGGAGCCATCAATGTTTTGTGTTTTGACTATGGAGTCCTCCATTTTCGCGCAGGAAAAGTTGCCGATAAATATGATTTATTTGAGGGTTGCTGCCTCCTTTGTAGAATTGCATTGCTACCTCCACAATGGTTTTGCCTGTTATAGGACATCACTTGCTCTCTAAAGAGTTTTACAAACAAATACGAAACTTGAACTCATGTTTTGCTTTAGCTTCATTCAATGTAAGTGATTATCAGACCATCAATAGTCGGAATTATTCAGCTTCAATGTAGCAGGACAAATTTATCACAAAATCAATTTGGTGACGCACCCAAAATAGATTCCTGAAGGTGGTTTCGAACCACATTCATATGGTCAAATGTACTGTCAAACCCCGATGAAGCTACTAAAGAACATCTTGTGCATCCTTTAAATCATGGGATCTCTCGCAACCCAATGGATCTCTTGGAAGAACTATTGGGAGACACAAACAACTATGCTACAGGTTACTCGAAAATGGGAGAAATGGAGGATGATTTAAGTCGACCTGTTTCTTCACTGGGCAACAGACTCGGTTAGAAGATAAGCGACAATGAAAATCAGTACATAAAGCCTGCCGCATACAGGCCAGGATTTACGCTTAGACCCAATAAGCCCGGGCCTAGGGGTGCACAATGCCTAGGAGTGCAGAAAAACACTAAGCGATTATTTTTTCTTAACAAAAACTGGACCGATTTTATTTATCGTAAAAGTTCCTGGTGCATATTGCTGCTGTGCTGCCTATTCAAAGAAAAGTGACTTTATAACAACACAGGAATTCCGTAGCCACTTATAAACTGTGAGATATCTTCCCCAAGAATGGCAGCATAGAGCTTGGTGTCACGTTTCTCTTGCATTACTTTTGGCTAATCACTAATCATTTGCCTTCTGTTAAGGGCTTCCACGATCCCCGAATTTTTGGGGATTTCCCAGTAAATCTCTGTGCCACCCCTAGGGGCGCAATAGATTTGGGGCCTAGGGGGACAAAAGATCTAAATCTGGTCCTGACTGCGTAGCTTAATTTTACTTAAAATTCATAGGCAGCGCAATTGCGCTGCCTAAGTAAAGAACGATGTTGGCACAATGTATTGTTTATTTTTTTTTTCGTACCAGGGCACTTCGTATAGAAGGAATTGTCGTAGAAACTTCAAAAAGGGCTCATTCGATTGGAAATTGGAGTGGCTAGTACCCTTTTTAATAATGGAAAGTGATTGGAGGGCAACTTACCCCCCCGCCGTCCATCATTCCCCCAAACATATCCAATCAAAATTTTAAGATAGCCATTTTGTTCAGCGTTGTTGATTTCCACATAGAAAATATGTTTTTGAGGAGGACACTCCCCCACAACCCTCAGAGCAAGGATTTTAAGTTATGCCCTGGGGGCATATAAGAACGATGTTGGCACAATGTATTATTTATTATTTTTTTCCTTTAGAGCAGGGCACTTAGTATCGAAGAAGTTGTCGTAAAAACTTCAAAAAGGGCTAATTCAATTAAAAATTAGAGTGGCTTGTGCCCTTTCTAATAGTCGAAAGTGATTCGAAGGTAACTAACACCCTTTCCACGCCCATCATTTCCCAAAACACAACCAATCAAAATTTTGAGATAGCCATTTTGTTCAGCGTAGTTGATTTCCAGATAGAAATTATGTTTTTAAGGAGGACATTTGCGTCTCAATTACTTGAACTATCTTTCTTAGCTTTTCTCTGTACACAATTAGCCATGTCTTAATGAAACATATGCAACCTACTGCAAAATACTTGATAATTTCAATTATCAAGGATATTTCCATGGGGGAAGGGACATTGCTATGAAGTGGGCGCTGGATTTCCCAGCATCATTAGAAAAAAATGTTTTGATTTTGAATAAATATCTCACAATTTCGAGATAGCCATTTTGTTCTGCGTAGTTTATTTCCAGATAGAAGTTATGTTTTCAAGGAGGACACTCCTTCACAGCCTTCAGGGCAAGAATTGTAAGTTGTGCCCTAAGGGCATATAAGGTTTTCATAGAAGGCGTTGTCGTGGAAACTTCAAAAAAGGCTCATTGGGTTGGAAATTAATAGGGCTAGTGCCCTATTTAATAGTCGAAAGTGACTGAAGGGCAACTAAACCCCCTCTCACGCCCACCTTTTTCCCATACACATCCAATCAAAATTTTGAGATAGCCATTTTAGTCAACGTAATTTTAAGTTCTGAAAAATTGGGTCTTTGAGGACGACAGCCCCCCCCCCCCCACAGCCCTCAGGGCAAGGGTTGTAAGTTATGCCCTGGGGGCATATAAGGTTTTTATAGAACGCGTTGTCGTAGAAACTTCAGAAAGGGCTATTCGATTGGAAATTGAAATGGCTAGTGCCCTTTTAATAGTCGAAAGGGATTGGAAGGCAACTAACACCATTTCCACGCCCACCATTTCCCCAAACACATCTAATCAAAATTTTGATATAGTCATTTTGTTCCACGCAGTTTAAAGTTCAGGAAAACTATACCTTTGAGCAGGACACTCCCCCACAGTCTTCAGAGCAAGGGTTATAAGTTATACCCTGGGGGCATATAAGGTTTTTATTGAAATCTTTGTCGTAGAAACTTGAAAAAGGGCTCATTCGATTGGAAATTTAAAAGGCTAGTGCCCCTTTTAATAGCCGAAAGTGATTTGAGGGCAACTAACTCCCCTCTTACGCTCACCTTTTCCCCAAACACATCCAATCAAAATTTTTAGATAACCATTTTATTCAACGTAGTTGAAATTTTTGGAAATTAGGTCTTTAAGGATGGCAACCCCTATCCCCCCCCCACATCCCTCAGGGCAAGGGTTGTAAATTATGCCCTGGGGGTATATAAGGTTGTTATTGAAAGTGTTGTCGTAGAAACTTCAAAAGGGCTCATTCAATTAGAAATTGGAAGGGCTAGTGCCTTTTTTAACAGTTGAAAGTGATTGGAGAGCGACTAACACCCCTCTCACGCCCACCATTTAAAACACATCCAATCAAAACTTTGAGATATCCTTTTTGTTCAACATAGTTGAAAGCTCTGGAAATTAGGTCTTTTAGGATGATAACTCCCTCAGAGCCCTCAGTGCAAGGGTTGTAAGTTATGCCCTGGGGGTATATGAGGCTTATATAGAAAGTTGTTGCAGAAATTTGAAAAGGGCCCATTTGATTAGAAATTGAAATTGAAATAGTCGAAAGTGAGTCGAGAGCAATTAACCCCCTCTTTCGCCCACCTTTTCCCATAAAACATCCAACCAAAGTTTAGAGATAGCCATTTTGTTTAACGTAGTTTAAAGTTCTGGAAATTATGTATTTAAGGATTACAAACCCCCCCACAGCCCCCAGGGCAAAGGTTGTAAGTTATACCCAGGGGGCATAAAAGGTTTTTATAGATAGAGTTTTCGTAAAACTTCAAAAGGGGTTCATTCAATTGGAAATTGAGAGGGCTAGTGCACTTTCTAGTAGTCAAAAGTGATAGGAGGGTAACTAACCCCCCTCAAACGCCAACCATTCCTCCAAAAACATCCAATCAAAATTTTCAGGTAGCCATTTTGTTCAACGTAATAGAAAGCTCTTGAAATTAGATCTTTCCTAATGACAACCCCCCCGGCCCTCAGGGCTAGGGTTGTAAGGTATGCCCTGGGGCATATAAGGTGCTTATTGAAAGTGTTGTAATAGAATCTTCAACAGGGCTCATTTGTTTGGAAATTGAAAGGGTTAGCACCAGTTATAATAGTTGAAAGTGATTAGAGAGCGACTAACGCCCCTCTCACGCCCACCATTTTCCCAAATACATCCAATCAGAATTTTGAGATAGCCATTTTGTTTAACATAGTTGAACGTTCTGGATATTAGGTATTAGAGGATGACAACCACCCTATCAACTCTTACGGTAAGGGTTGTAATTTATGCCCTGGGGGCATAAAAGGTGTTTATAGAAAGCGTTGTCGTTTCAAAAAGGGCTCATTCGATTGGAAATCAAAAGGCCGAGTGCCCTTTTTAATAGTCAAAAGTGATTGGAAGGCTTGTAATTTTCATAGGCAGCGCAATCGTGCTGCCTAAGTAAAGAAGGATGTTGGCACAATGTATTATTTTTTTTGTTTTTTTTTATATCAGGGCACTTCGTATCGAAGGAGTTGTCGTAGAAACTTCGAAAAGGGCTCATTCGATTGGAAATTGGAATGGCTAGTGCCATTTTAATAGTCAAAAGTGATTGGAAGGCATTGATTTTCATAGGCGGCGCTGTTGCGCTGGCTATGAAAAGTAAAGAACGATGTTGGCACAATGTATTATTTTTTTTTGCGTGGTCATAGACCAGGGCACTTCGTATCGAAGGAGTTATCGTAGAAACTTCGAAAAGGGCTCATTTGATTGGAAATTGGAGTGACTAGTGCTCTTTTTAATAATCAAAAGTGATTGGAGGGCAACTAGCCCCCTCCCTCCACGCCCATCATTCCCCCAAACACACCCAATCAAAATTTTGAGATAGCCATTTGTTCAGCGTAGTTGATTTCCAGATAGAAAATATGTCTTTGAGGAGGTCACTCCCCTATACCCCCAGGGCAAGGGTTTTAACTTATGCCCATGCATAACTATATATGGGGGCATGTAAGGACGATGTTGGCACAATGTATTATTTATTAATTTTGCTTTAGACCAGGGCACTTCGTATCGAAGATGTTGCCATAGAAACTTCGAAAAGGGCTCATTCAATTGGAAATTGGAGTGGTTTTAGCCCCTTTTAATAGTCGAAAGTGATTGGAAGGCAACTAACACCCCTTCCACGCCCACCATTTCCCGAAACACATCCAATCAAAATTTTGTGATAGCCACTTTGTTCAGCGTAGTTGATCTCCAAATAGAAAATGTGTCTTTGAGGAGGTCACTCCCCCACAACCCTCAGGGCAAGGGTTTTAAGTTATGCCCTGGGGCATATAAGAACGATGTTGGCACAATGTATTAGTTACTATTTTTTTTCCTTTAGACCAGGGCACTTTGTATCGAAGAAATTGTCGTTGAAACTTCAAAAAGGGCTCATTCAATTGGAAATCGGAGTGGTTTTGCCCTTTTTTATACTCGAAAGTGAATGGAAGGCAACTAACATCCCTTCCACTGCCAACATTTACCGAAATACATCCAATCAAAATTCTGAGATAGCCATTTTGTTCAGCATAGTTGATTTCCAGATAGAAATTATGTTTTTGAAGAGGACACTCCCCCACATCCCTCAGGGCAAGGGTTGTAAGTTATGCCCTGGGGTATATAAGGTCTTTAACGAAATCTTTGTCGTAGAAACTTCTAAAAAGGCTCATTTGATTGGAAATTCAAAGGGCTAGTACCCTTTTTAATTGTCGAAAGTGATTGGAGGGCAACTAACCTCCTCTCACGCCCACCATTGTCCAAAACCCATCCAATAAAGATATTAAGATAGCCATTTTGTTCAACGTATTTGAAAGTTCGGGAAATTAGGTCTTCGAGAATGACAACCCCCAAAAGCCGTCAGGGGAAGGGTTGTAAGTTATGCCCTGGGGGCATATTAGGTTTTTATAGAACGCGTTGTTGTAGAAACTTCAAAAAGGGTTCATTCGATTGGAAATTGAAATGGCTAGTGCCCCTTTTTAATAGTTGAAAGTGATTAGAAGGCAACTAACACCCCTTCCACGCCCATCATTTCTCCAAACTCATCCAATCAAAATTTTGAGATAGCCTTTTTGTTCCACGCAACTTTAATTTCAGGAAATTCTATCTTTGAGCAGGAAACTCCCCTTAAAGTCTTCAGGGTAATGTTTTAACTTATGCCCTTGGGGTATATACGTTTTTATTGAAATCTTTGTCGTAGAAACTTGAAAAAGGGCTCATTTGATTGGAAATTCAAAGGTCTAGTGCCGTTTTTAATAGTTGAAAGTTATTTAAGGGCAACTAACCCCCTCTCACGCCCACTTTTTCCCCAAACATATACAATCCATATTTTTAGATAGCCATTTTGTTCAGCGTAGTTTATTTCCAGATAGAAATTTTGCTTATTAGGAGGACACTCCCCCACAGCCCTCAGCAAGGGTTGTAAGTCATACCCTGGGGGTATATAAGGTTTTTACAAAAAGTTTTGTCGTAGATATTTCAAAAAAGGATCATTCGATTGAAAATTCAAAGGGCTAGCGCCTTTTTTAATAGTCGAAAGTGATTGGGGGTAACCAACCCCCCTCTCACGCCCACCTTTTCCCCAAACACATCCAATCAAAACTGATAGATAATCATTTTGTTTAGCGTAGTTGATTTCCAGATAAAAATTATGTTTTTGAGGAGAACACTCCCGCACAGCCCTCAGAACAAGGGTTATAAGTTATACCCTGGGGGCACATAAGGTTTTCATAGAAAGTGTTGTCGTAGAAATTTCAAAAAAGCTCATTTGATTAGAAATTCAAAGGGCTAGTGCCCTTTTTAATAGTCGAAAGTGATTGGAGGGTAACTAACTCTCCTCTCACGCCCACCATTCCCCCAAACATATCCATTAAAAATTTTCAGATAGCCATTTTGTTCAACTTTGCAGAAAATTCTGGGAATTAGGTCTTTAAGGATGACACCCCCCCCCCCCCTCAGGGCTAGGGTTGTAAGTTATGCCCTGGGGGCATATAAGGTTTTTATTGAAAACATTTTCGTAGAAACTTCAAAAGGGCTCATTTGACTGGAAATTGAAAGGGCTAGTGCCTTTTTTAATAGTTGAAAGTTATTGGAGAGCGATTAACGCCCCTCTCACGTCCATATTTTTTTAGCGTCCATAGCCAATTTTTTAGCATAGTTGAAAGTTCTGGAAATTAGGTCTTAGAGGATGACAACCACCCTCACAGCCCTTAGGGTAAGGGTTGTAATTTATACTCTGGGGGCATATAAGGGGTATATAGAAAGCGTTGTCGTGTAAAACTCAAAAAGTGCTCGTTCGATTGGAAATCAAAAGGCCTAGCGCCCTTTTTAATAGTCGAAAGTGATTGGAAGGCTTGACATTTTTATAGTAAAGATTGATGTGGGTATAATGTATTATTTTTTGTTGTTGTTTTTGTTTAGACCAGGGCACTTCGTATCGAAGGAGTTGTTGTAGGAACTTCGAAAAGGGCTGATTCAATTAAAAATAGAAAGGGCTGATGCCCTTTATTAGGGGAGAGGTTTTACCACGATCAGTACAAGATCATTGACCCACATTAGAAGACTAGAATCCTAACTATACAAGATCAACGACCAGGACATATGACATCATCAGATAAGGAAATTTCATCTCGTGAACATTAATATCTTGGACTTAGAAATACTGAAGGGACAAGATAGTTGTTTGACACAATTTCTCCATGAGACATGATAAATTTGGAAGGCTTTATAGGAATTTAAAATGTATCTGTGCACAATTGCCAGAATAAAAGGAAACGTCAGAGATTAATTGACATTTTTGGGGATTTGAAAGTAGAAACGAAAAAGGTAAGGCATCTCAGGGAATACAAACTCTATTAAGAGATACATATTATTTTTTATTTTGGTGATTCTCGACTGAGTTGTGTATAATATACAAGTACCATTTGAATAGTGTTTTCATTATAAAATATGCTTTAACATTCTTGTATACTAAAAATTTAATGCTAATAGAGATGCAGATGCCAAGAAAGGAATTTTATTAAAGAAATTCAGACCAATCCTTAGAAATACTTAGAAATCAACTAGTGTCAATCTGGTGGATATGGTTTACCCTTTACTTACATTTTTCCAAAGGCCAAAGGCCACCCCCCATTTTTTCTTAAATACATCTTTAAATTATAATTTTTGTGTCTAAAATTCATCCATCATTAAAATGATTTGAATATTGGTCTCGTATGCAATAACCAATTTGGTGGATATGGATTACCCTTTACTAATATTTTTTTCCCACCGAACTGTTTGAACATAAGAAAAGTATAGAAAGCCCAATTTCTATTTCTGTATCGAATAATTTCTCAGTCACCAACTTTAATCATTCTTAAACAATACTGAAGAAACAAACGACTGTTTATCGGCATTAAATTATTAAGAAGGCTACTCTTTCATTGGAATGCACCTTTTCAATATAATTTTCATGTCTAAAATTCATCTATTATTAAAATGATTTGAATATTGTTCTCGTATGTAATAGTCAATCTGGTGGATATGGATTACCCTTTACTAAAATTTTTCCAAGGGCCAAACATTGGGATACATTTTTACATATTTTTTTAATGAAGTGTGGTTTTACTTTTCAGAAATATGCACATCCCGGTTTAAAATACATCTGATTTTATTAATAACAATTGATTTTTTTAATAAAGTTGGACTTTAATTTTCAGAAATATGAACATCACAGTTTAAAAACATCTAATTCTATTATTAAAATGATTTGAATATTGTTCCCGTATGGAATAGTCAATCTGGTGGCTATGGATTACCGTTTACTAAAATTTTTCCAAGGGCCAAACATTGGGATACATTTTTACATATTTTTTTAATGAAGTGTGGTTTTACTTTTCAGAAATATGCACATCCCGGTTTGAAATACATCTGATTTTATTAATAACAATTGATTTTTTTTAATAAAGTTGGATTTTAATTTTCAGAAATATGAACATCATAGTCTAAAAAACATCTGATTTTATTAATAACATTGATATTTTTAATAAATAAGTCAAATATTTTAAAATATTTTTATATTTTAATAAATATTTTTAAATAATTTTTAAAAAATTAAAATATTTTTAAAATATTTTAATATTTTAATATTTTAAAATATTAAAATATTTTTAAAATAATTCAAATATTTTAAATAAATCATTGATATTTTTAATAAGTCAATCTGGTGGATTTGGTTTACCCTTTACTAACATTTTTCCAAGGGGGGCCACCACTGTTTACCACATTAAGTTATTAAGAAGGCTATTTTTTCTTTGAAATACACCTTTACATTATAAATTTTGTGTCTAAAATTCATCCATTATTAAAATGATTTGAATATTGGTCTCGTATGTAATATCCAATTTGGTGGATATAGATTACCCTTTAGCAACATTTTTTTCTCCATTGAACTGTTTGAACATAAGAAAAGTATAGGAAACCAAGTTTCCATTTCTGTATCGAACAATTTGTCAGTAATCATCTTTAATTATTCTTAAACAATACAGAAGAAAAAAACCATTGTTTATCGACATTAAATTATTAAGAAGGCTATTTTTCATTGAAATGCACTTTTTCAATACAATTTTCATATCTATTTTCATTTATTATTAAAATTATTTGAATATTGTTCTCGTGTGTAATAGTCAATCTGGTGGATATGGATTACCTTTACTAACATTTTTCCAAGGGCCAAAGGCCACCCTCACTTTTTTTCTGAAATAAACTTTTACGTTATAATTTTTTTGTCCAAAATTTATCCATTATTAAAATGATTTGAATATTGGTCTCGTATGTAATATCCAATTTGGTGGATATAGATTACCCTTTAGCAACATTCTTTTCCCACCGAACTGTTTGAACATCAGAAAAGTATAGAAAACCCAATTTTTATTTATGTATGGATCAATTTGTCAGTCACCATCTTTAATCATTCTTAAACAATACAGAAGAAAAAAAAACACTGTTTATCGACTTTAAATTATTAAGAAGGTTACTTTTTCATTGAAATGCACCTTTTCAATATAATTTTCATATCTATTTTCATTTATTATTAAAATTATTTGAATATTGTTCTCGTGTGTAATAGTCAGTCTGGTGGATATGGGTTACCCTTTACTAACATTTTTCAAAGGGCCAAACATTGGGTACATTTTTGCATGTTTTTTAATAAAGTTTGGTTTTACTTTTCAGAAATATGCACATCCCGGTTTAAATACATCGGATTTTATTAATAATAATTGATTTTTTAATAAAGTTCGATTTTAATTTTCAGAAATATGAGAATCACAGATTAAAAAACGTCTGATTTTATTATTAAAATGATTTGAATATTGTTCTCATATATAATAGTCAATCTGGTGGATATGGATAACCCTTTACTAACATTTTTCCATGGATCAAACATTGGGTACATTTTTACATATTTTTTAATAAAGTGGTTTCTACTGTTCAGAAATATGCATATCCCGGTTTAAAATATATCTAATTTTATTAATAACATTTGATTTTTTGAATAAAGTTGGATTTTAATATTCAGAAATATGAACATCACAGTTTAAAAACATCTGATTTTATGAATAACATTGATTTTTTAATAAAGTTGGGTTTTTTTCATTGAATTCACCTCTTCAATATAATTTTGGTCTCTAAAATTGATCTATTATTAAAACAATTTGAATATTGTTCACATATGCAATAGTCAACCTGGTCGATATGGTTTATCCTGTACTAACATTTTTCCAAGGGGGCCATCACTGTTTATCGACATTAAATTATTAAGAAGACCATTTTTTCTTTGAAATACACCTTTACATTATAATTTTTGTGTCTAAAATTCATCTATTATTAAAATGATTTGAATATTGGTCTCGTATGTAATAACCAATTTGGGCGATATGGATTACCCTTTACTAACATTTTTCCTCACCGAACTGTTTGAACATAAGAAAAGTATAGAAAACCAATTTTCTATTTCTGTACCGAAAAATTTCTCAGTCACCATCTTTAATCATCCTTAAACAATACTGAAGAAAAAAAACCAAACCACTGTTTATCGACATTAAATTATTAATAAGGCTATTTTTTCTTTGAAATACACCTTTACATTAACATTTTTGCGTCTAAAATTTATCCATTATTAAAATGATTTGAATATTTATCTCGTATGTAATAACCAATTTGGTTGATATGGACTACCCATTACTAAAATTTTTTCCCCAACGAACTGTTTGAACATAAGAAAAGTATAGAAAACCAATTTTATATTTCTGTACCAAAAAATTTCTCAGTCACCATCTTTAATCATCCTTAAACAATACCGAAGAAAAAAACACTGTTTATTGACATTAAATTATTAATAAGGCTTTTTTTTCTTTGAAATACACATTTACATTATAATCTTTGTATCTAAAACTCACCTATTATTAAAATGATTTGAATATAGGTCTCGTATGTAATAGTAAATTTGATGGATATGGATTACCCTTTACTAACATTTTTTCCCCACCAAACTGTTTGAACATAAGAAAGGTATAGAAAACCAATTTTCTATTTCTGTGTCGAACAATTTCTCAGTCACCATCTTTAATCATTCTTAAACAATACTGACGAAAAAAAACACTGTTTATCGACATTAAATTATTAAGAAGGCTATTTTTTCATTGAAATGCACCTTTTTAATATAACTTTTCATGTCTAAAATTCATCTATTATTAAAATGATTTGAATTTTGTTCTCGTATGTAAAGTCAATCTGGTGGATATGGATTACCCTTGACTAACATTTTTCCAAGGACCAAAGCCCCCCCCCCAATTTTTTTCTGAAATACACCTTTATATTATAATTTTTGTGCCTAAAATTTATCCATTATTAGAATTATTTGAATATTGGTCTCGTATGTAATAGCCAATTTAATGGATATGGATTACCTTTTACTAACATTTTTCTCCCCCACCAAACTGTTTGAACATATGAAAAGTATAGAAAACCCAATTTATATTTCTGTATCGATCAATTTCTCAGTCACCATCTTTAATCATTCTTAAACAATACAAAAAAATGAAAAACAATGAAAAAAAAACAAATATATTAAAAAATCAAGGTTATTAATAAAATCAAATGTTTTTAAACTTTGATGTTCATATTTCTGAAAATTAAAATCCAAGTTTATTAAACAAATTCATTGTTATTAATAAAATCAGATGTATTTTAAACCAGGATGTGCATATTTCTGAAAAGTAAAACCACACTTTATTAAAAATATGCGAAAATGAACCCAATGTTTGGCACTTGGGAAAATGTTAGTAAAGGGTAATCCATATCCACCCGATTGACTATTACATACGAGAACAATATTCAAATCATACTAATAATAGATGAATTTTAGATACAAAAATTATAATGTAAATGTGTATTTCAAAGAAAAAATAGCCTTCTTAATAATTTAATGTCAATAAACAGTGGTTTTTTTCGTCAGTATTGTTTAAGAATGATTAAAGATGGTGACTGAAAAATTGTTCGATACAGAAATAGAAAATTGGTTTTCTATACTTTTCTTATGTTCAAACAGTTTGGTGGGAAAAAAATGTTAGTAAAGGGAAATCCATATCCACCAAAATTTACTACTACATACGAGACCAATATTCAAATCATTTTAATAATAGGTGAATTTTAGACACAAAAATTATAATGTAAAGGTGTATTTCAAAGAAAAAATAGCCTTCTTAATAATTTAATGTCGATAAACAGTAGTTTTTTTCTTCAGTATTATTTAAGAATGATTAAAGATGGTGATTGAGAAATTGATCGATACAGAAATAGAAAATGGGTTTTCTATACTTTTCTTATGTTCAAACAGTTTGGTGGGAAAAAATGTTAGTAAAGGGTAATCCATATTCACCAAATTGGTTATTACATACGATACCAGTACTCAAATCATTTTAATGATGGATGAATTTTAGACACAAAAATTATAATGTAAAGGTTTATTTTAGAAAAAGAGGAGGGGGTGGTCTTTGGTCATTGGAAAAATATTAGTAAAGGGTAATCCATATCCACCAGATTGACACTAGTTGATTTCTAAGGATTTCTAAGGATTGTTCTGAATTTCTTTATTAAAACTCCTTTCTTGGCATATGCATCTCTATTAGTATCAACTTTTTAGTATACTAGAATGTTAAAGCATATTTTATAATGACAACACTGTTCAAATGGTACTTTTGCATTATACAGAACACACGCGAGAACCACCAAAAAAAAAATAATATGTATCTCTTAATAGAATCAGCATTCCTTGAGATGCCTTACCTTTTTAATTTCTACTTTCAAATCCCCTAAAATGTCAATTAATCTCTGACGTTTCCTTTTGTTCTGGCAACTGTGCACAGATACATTTTAAATTCCTATGAAACGTTCCAAATTTATTATGTATCATGGAGAAATTGTGTCAAACAGATATCTTGTCCCGTCAGTATTTCTAACTCCCAGATAAGAATGTTCACGAGATGAAATTTCCTTATCTGATGATGTCACATGTCCCGGTCGTTGATCTTGTATAGTTAGGATTCTAGTCCTCTAAAGTATGTCAATGTTCTTGTACTGATCTTGGTAATACCTCTCCCCCTACTCCTTTTTTAATAAATGAAAGTGATTGTAGGGAAACTAATCCCCCTCCCACGAACACATTCCCATTTTCCTTTATGTTTAAAAATTAAATAATGCCTTAAGATTAAACTAAAATGCACTGTGTTAATGCTTATTCCCAATATGGCATCTCAGCAGTATCCGAAGAACGACTGAGGGTATTATGTTCAAACTTTCAGGG